>OV651819.1:28006691-28549191 GCA_927349885.1 Psylliodes chrysocephalus | reverse complement strand
CTAATTTTTCTTAATAGATGCAGATGGCGTTACTTTGTGATTTCTTATTCTCGCTCAACTTCAATGTAGGCGAGTGAATTTAATGCATAACAAAAAAGAAGATATAGGCTTCTATCTGTAGTTGTAACGTGTGGAGGGTGGGTTACCCCACGCCACGGACTCATTAGGACTTACTAGGCCCATTGAACATCCTCCCAAATTGATAGACACTTTCTAGCTCGTGAGCCAATCTACAGATTTAATGTAGTTGACAACGTCGCCAAGAGTTGCTTCTCTTATCTCGGCCGGTGTTAGCCGATACTCGCCGAATACAAATTTTCTAATAAATGAAAACGTCGGACAATTTTCTTATTCGGACCCCCTGCAGAATAAGGATCATAACAGCCTTATGATATGAAGATGCTTCCGTACTTGGCAATGACCAGTCAGAATGCCTGTGTTCAGGCACAGATTATGTCCAGTCATAGTCAAATATTTGTTTGCTAAAGTGTTGTCACAATAACTTAAAAGCTCCCTGGCAACTCTGCGGTTTCTTCTTTCGTCCCATCTTTCCTTGAATTTCACAAGATAATGTTCTTTAATTAAGTCTGCCACTACCGATATTGTCAGGTCAATAGAAGAGCCAGGTCCAAAAGGTATTTGGGTGGCTGCTTTCTTGGCTAGTGAATCAGCAAGATGTGGCGTGAGCTTTGATCCATCTTAAAGTGACCACATTGTTGATGGATACTTCGACCAAAGCTTCGTGACATTCTAGTACTAATCCTAAGTAAATTCGTTGTCTGCCCTTTTCTGATGTCTGTACGGATGAACATGTTTTTGCCAGTAATATTGTTTCTGGTAACTTCCCCGTGAGTTCCCGTGAGCTTCGTTTGAATTACACTGGTACTATTTACCACAGCCCATTTTATATTTAGGTTTAAGATTCTGGAGTATATTTCATATACCAAACCTTGTTTTGTTTTAAAACGGTCGATGTAGATATAAATCATACCTGCCACTTCCGGCTTTTAACTTTGAACTTTATATGGACGAAATATCTCGGTTATGTTATGTTATGTTATGTTATGTTGAGAATGGGGTGTAATACACTGCGACCTAAAAGATCTATTGTGCCTTTTTCTGTCGCCAATGCACTAAGGAAATGTCTCAATGCCTATAACGATCCTTCCAATCCTATTTTCTCAAGGAAGTGTAGGATTTGAAGTGGCTTCAAGTTAGGTAAATCTCCCTCTTTTATTTGATATCCTCCTAGATATAGTGCCCTTGGATTCTGGAGTGCTACACATTCATTTAGGATGTGAATAGAGGTTTCGTCCTCTCCCTCACAGAATCTGCACTCACTATCCTCTACAACTCTCAGTTTACTTAGGTGTCCTTTTAGTCAGCAATGCCCGGTAAGAATCCCTGTTACAATACGTAGCCTGTTCTTGCTCAGGCAGATGCAGGCTTCCGATTTTTTTTTTTGGTTATATTCACCTAGAAGTATCTTGGCCTGTCTCAGCCGCAAGAGATTGTTCCAATTATCGGTTCTTCTACTTTTCAATTCTTTTTTAATCTCTCCTAATATTAAATTACTGCTGATACCGCAGAACGGCTCAGGTCCTACAAAGGGTGTTTGAGCAATCTCGTTACCCTGTACCCAGTTATATCCCGGGACCCAAGTGAGAGTAACTCTATTTTTCTCGCCCAGCTCATTCAATTGTTCTAGGCATCTCCAGACCATTTTTAAGCTGATTACGTAAGAGCTCAGCGCTTTGATGGCTGCTTGACTATCGGACATGATGATAATCTCTTGTCTATGATAGTTTCTCTCGATGTTAAACTGGATACACTTCTCGATGGCGTGAATTTCCGCCTGGAAGATGTTTGGGTATTTTCCCAAGCTTTCGGAGTGCTTGGTTCTCGGCCCATACAACTCCTATTCCAGTTCCTTCTATGGTTTTGGAACCGTCTATATACCACTGAATAGCACGTCTTTCGGTTGCAAGCGCGATGGATTCTTGGCTCCATTATTTCTTGCAGCCCAGCTCTGTGGTTTTGAAGTTTTCACAAGACTGTACTTCTTTAGCATTTCATCCTGGGGCATGTCCCAGGTATCTTTAGTCCTGAAGCAAGTAGACTTTCGTCTGATTACTGCGTTCCTGATCATTCTATATCGTGTCCTTATCGTGTCTTAGTCTTGGATAGTTGTTCCATCATTCCCATTCCATTGTTGAATGGATGCCTTGTATAATGCCTTAGCAACTCTACAGAAGGGTTTGGGGCCTGTCATGGCCTTATTTGAGCCTTCTCGGGCTAATTCTTCGGCCTTTTCGTTGCCCTGATATCTTTCATAGCCTGGCACCCAGGCTAAGGTCACCTTGTTTTGACTACTAAGCTCTGCCAGGTCTTCTAGAGAGTCTTTTACCAGTCGTTGATGGCTGAGTAAGTCCATGTGACGACTCTGGGGCACAAACTCCAGGTGTGCTCCACGGTTGGGCAGCATTGTCCGTGAGTAATGTATGCTCTTTTGGCTCTGTGTTCTAAGTGTAAGTTCCATGACAACTTGCTGTCAAAGGTAAGAACTAGGTACTTCACCTCTGTTGCAAAGTTTAGTTCTGTGTTTAAAAGTTCTGGAAGTGTTAATTCTATTTCTGTATTCTTGGGATTAATAGATAGTAAATGGTCTTTGCATCACTGTTCTATAATTTTGAGAGTTACTTAGATTCTTTCGCAGAGTGTGTTCACAAAAGTCACTATTTGCAGAATGATCAGGTTATCTGCATACGCTATTATGTAGTGACTGTTATTATTGAGGCGGCTGATGAGGGTGTCGAGGACCATGTTCCACAATAGAGGTGATAGCGTAGAGGCGAGAGAATTTAATGCATAACAAAAAAAGAAGATATGCGCTTTCCATCATCAAAGTAAGCTGTGATGGGAGGAAATTTTGAGTGGCCCACCCTTTTATATAAATATAGTGCTAGCATGATCAAACCTTCGGTCCCGTTTAGTTTGTATTGGAGTGAATGGTAAATGCCAGTTGAGGAAATGAAGTAGTATCGAAGTTCCCAGTTACAGGTTTGATCTTGCCAACACTGTATATATTTGTATCGTTGCTTTAATAATTATAAATATGTACATTGCAACAAAAATACATACTGAAAATATCTTGCTGTGGCATCCATTTTCTCACTAAGACATTTTTCGATACATTATTTAATTGGCCGTCCATTTTCAGCAAAACCTTGTATGGAACTTCTGCAAATGCCTCTACGATTGCTTTCTTGAAATTGTCAGTTAGTAAATTTAAATTAATATTGCTGCCCAAGCTGAAGTAGATTACGCCCTTTTCACCTTCGTCCAAAAATGTTTGTAAATCCTGAAATATAAACGATACAAAGGATATATTTATGTTCCAGTTTGTTTGTTTGTTTATAGTACACTTCTTTATCTATGGTACACTTGAATATACAAAACAATTTAAATAGTACATTTAAAATATAAAAAAATATAACAAAAAACAGAATAATACGATAAAATATGCGATAAAATAGATAATGCTTGTTTAACAATATAGTAAAAGTAAGAATAATAATGAATACGTTCTCAAATCTGTTAAGTCACTAATTAGATATGTAAGTACCTTCACAGGTTCTGATTTTAATGAGTTTTATAGTATTATTTTCATTATTAGAATTAAACACTGCCTTTGTTTTAATGATAAAATTTATCTGCTAACGTTATGTGTCACATTTCTTGAATCTGTCATATATTCGGAAGAAGGATGGTTCTGTCTAGTCTAAATAAAAGTGGGGATATAACGTCACAATCCATAGGCCTACTTTGCAAAATATGTTTCTATAATATAAATAAGGTCACAATCTAAGGTCACGGCATATAAATTGGTATATACACACTTTGTAGATTAAATTTTGAATGAAAAAAGTTAAATTATTTACAAAAAATAAAAATAAACCTTATGCTTTTAATAAAATTGTTGCACTTTAACATTGAACGAATTAATTTAAACAATAAATGACAAGTTAGATTATATGTTTTTAAAACTTTTTTCATCTCTTGGCATTAAAAGTAATACTTAAGAACCTAAAATCAAAGATTAAAAAAAAATACAAAGTTCAAGAACTATCTTTAAAAGTCACTGTTTTCACTATAACGACTAGTAACATTATCATTGTCTTTTCCTAGGTCTATTATTATAGGATCTATTAAATTTTCCATTACTATGTCTACTTTCCAAAATTAATTTTCCGTCTTATTAACATGATCAATGCATTTTCTCCAATGGTCTTCATTTACTTCTGAAACTGCCTTTAAAAACATATTTCACACATCAGGTAATTTAAATGTTGTATTGTTTCGAGAAACATAACCTTTTAATTTTGACCAGATCGGTTTAAAGGGATTTAACTTGGCGTGGTAAGGAGGCAATCTGAGAATTTTAATTCCATTTCGTCGGGCCATCTCGTCTATAATATATTTTAGAATGAAGTCAGTTTGAAATATCTTCTTTTTTCCATCTTGTTGTAGGTAGTGTCTTCTTTAATCGACTGTGATAGGATGAATTATCTAAAACAATAACGGCGTTGGCTGAAATGTTTTTATAATGTTCTGCAAACAATTTTCAAACATAGGGACATCCATTTCTTCATGGTGGTCTTTTGTTATGTTTTACTAGAACATTAATAAACAGTCTAGCAAAAATCCATAGGTACTTCCAATGTGGGTTATTATTAAATGATTTCCTTTTCCTGTTGGATTTTTTATTGCACAGTAGACCCCTTTCAAAAAGGCTTGTTTTTTTAGTTTTGATGGAGGTATCTTGCTAAATTTTTGTTACTGTATGTCCAGCATTAACCCATGTTTCATCTAAATAAAATACTTGTTTATGCTGATTCCTTGCGTCCGCTATTTTCCTTAAATAATCATGCCTCCGTGCAATGATTTCGTCTTTCTCTGTTAAAAATCTGTTTCTGTCATGTTTTTTTGTAACGAAAATGTAATTCATGTAATATTTTTTGCAGATAAAAATATGATATAGGTATTTGGATGAGTTGGGCTATTTAATACTTCTGGGTATGCTTTTTTGAGTGTAGGAATTTCATTTCGAAAGAAAAAACAATGTACTATTTGCCTTATTACATTCTTTACCCAAGTTTCAATGAAGGTCTAGTTTCTTCCTGGGGGCTTTTTCGGATGAGAGACTTATCCAATAACTGTATATTCTTTAATAATGTTATACACTGTACGATTAGATACTCCAGTACAGGTCTCACATTTAGTGGCTATTTCATCCATAGAAAGTGGAACAAAGTCTTTTCGAAGATTATTAAATACATTCAGTACGATATTTATTCTTCTAAAGATAATGCTTTATGTCCACTAGGTCGTCTACGCGTACTTGTGTTTGCAATATTTTTTAATGCACTCGCCATTTTAATATAACTGTAAAATTATAATATATACTAATTTTTTTTGTGTGTGGTTGTTGGATATACTAATACAAAATTTCGAATCCATTAAAATACTTACGATACTGCTATGAATAAATAAAGTCTGACTTATCTGTCAAAAGAAAAGGTTTATTAGAGTAAAAACCATAGAAACATGATTAAATCTAAACGAAAACTTTTATTTGGCCGATCAGATGCATTACAATTTTAATTTTAATTGCAAATAAGCATTGAAGGATGAGGTATAAATAAAATATCTACTTCTTGAACCTGTACTACGTTCTGAAAATTAAATTAATGTGTTCCTTTCTCCTCGACCAAAACCGAAACTTTCTTTTAGTTTCAGACTACTTTTATTGTTCATTTAAGCTACAATTATTACCTATTTATTTATATGATTAAAAAAAGTCGTTTAATTTATTTTTTATTACTTTTTGAAATCAAAAATAGTATGTGAATTACAAAGTAGCAACTGTTGGGAGTGGGAAGTGGATTTTTTGCAACAAAAAATAGTATTATATTCGATATAATTATTACGAATTTATGGAGTTGCCAACAAAGCTATAAAAAGCAAAAAAAGAAAACGTTGTGTTAAACGTAAAGTACACAAAAGTACACAAAAGGTCACAAAAGTAGTTTAGGTTTCGGCTGCAGTTTCGATCAGTTTTCCGCCGAAACCGACCTGCAGACGAAACGCTTATTTTAGGCCGAAACCGAACCTTTGGTCGGACACTAGTTATGTCTCTAATGCTACTACTATTCTAAACAAGCGTTCCCAACATTAAGTCATATTAGAGTAAATAAATAAATTAATACGATATCGGTTAAATGGGTGTTTCTCAGGATTCTGTTCTACCGCGAAAAATCAAACTAGTACGTTCTTGACAAATCCCGTATCTCGGTTATTTGAGAACGTACGGTATTTTGGTTTAAACAGACACTAACTTACGAAGAAAATTGGCAAAATATGGAAAAATGTTTATTATTAATTTTAGGAAAAAAGTTATTATTTATAAAAAGGTCTTCATGATCTGAAACCTAAAATTGAATAATCTAATACCAAATTTTATAAGTCGTCTACGAGGTTTGTCAAAAATAAAGGTATACTCTTGAGATAAATTTAATTTTTTGACGCACCTCGTATGCGGCTCCAAAAAAGTGATATCTGATAGTTGTATTTTAGGTTTAAAACCATGAAAAATTTTATGAATGATACATTTTTTTTATAAAACTAATAATAAAAAAGCCAACTTACGTAAAGTTATTACTTCAAACTTTTGAACAAAACAAAAATCATTCCGAAATCTCAATTAATAACGAAGATAAAAGGGAGTGAAACTTTTAAGTGGCCCTCCATATAATTTAAATTATCAATATGTGTAAAATTTACTTACAGCAGGTAGTTTTTTGTAAGCTTGAACGTGCATGCCGCCTCCAACCGAAATAGTGTTCAAATTTGATGGTCTCATATTATAAAACAATGGATTTGAGCCAACTAACATTATACTTATATCATCTTGAATACTTTTTAAAGTAGGTAATTCTTCACCGAAATATTTCTTAATAAGAACATCATAAAAAGGATAAGCTTTGTTGTAAACTGAATGTTTATAAAGTAAAATATAAAAGAAACTTTCAGCCCTGTCCATAAAACTCATATTTAAATCATCTTCTATGTTTAAATTGGGATCCGGGTTAATCAAGGGATGGACTAGATTTCCAAGAGAGTCGTGGAACTGTAGAGCTGGTTCCAGGGATGATATCGCAATGCTGGGGCACTTAAATCTCCAGGCAAACGCAAACATTGTAGGTATTTGTGCTTCAGCGATCAACAAATCGAATTTGACATCCTCATTATGGATTAGATCTTGTATTCCTGGTAAAGAGAACAAATACTCATGGCATTCTAAGAAAGCTTTTTTTAATGCGGCAGCGGTATCATAGTTACTATTATTTTCGCTAATCATAGCTTCGATAACTTTATGTTTCTTATATATTTCGTAAAAGTAACTTATATCCAATTCCTTTAAATTATCTAAAGAAGAATTGTTTAGAGGTTCTGTAGTTATAACTGTGACTTCGTGACCCCTTAGAGCAAGTTCTCTCCATAACGGTTGAAAAGGAATATGGTGACTTCTAGAAGGTGATGGAATTACCCCCAATATTCGGGCTGCTTCTAACTGATACACTTGAAATAACACTAGTGTTACAAGGATTATTGGAGACATATCTATTGAAACTGGTTTGTATTATCAAAATTTTAATGGCCAAAGCGAATTATCTAATCTTACATTGTATAGAGTAGGTACTTCAAATTGTTTAAATTAAAAAACCAATTACCTTTTCTACGCACATCGCCAAAATTCTTGGACCCTCTCGTAAATATTAAAACGAAATATTTATCATGGCTGCTTCTTTGTACATTTAATCTTTATTTATTTCGCCGTTGATACGCATCTAAAAATGTTTACAAAAACAATTTCCCACAATTTTAGGTACCAATGTTTAAAAAGTGGTTCATGTCGATTTTGTGTGTTTAAGTGATTGTTGAGTTTTTCTTTGCAACTATACTTGGCAATATAATTTCAGTGTTCAATAGAGCAAGAATAGTGGCTTTACATAATGAGGGTCTGCCGAATCATTGAATTGCAAATAGACTAGGGATTTCCGCGCTTCAGTTATCCGAATAGTGCGTTTGTACTAGAAAACTAACAGCGTTGACTGGAGACATAGGACTGGGCATCCTAGTGTAACTAATCCAAGAGAAGATCGGTATGTAGCAGGTTATGTATGTCGAAATCGAACCGTAACAGTCTCAGCTCTCGGAACTCATTTTAGACGAACGTATGGTCGATTCATTTCCAGTAGAACAGAAGTAAAAGTTGGAAATGCTTTTGCCAGTTCTCCCACTTTATACACATAAATTGACAGGTTGTCAGCGGATCTCACCGAAGTGGACACGATACATTGGCGTACAAAATTATTTTATAGATGTTAATAACAATTTCGAGTAAATAGTTTAATAAATTGTGAATAGCTGTTGAAATTTTGTAAAATTATAATTTGAATATTATAATACATGTTTAATAATTATTTATAATCCATAAATACATGCGATTGTCCGGTTCCGCCGATAACAATTTAAAATTACTTATTCTATGAAACGACACTGGCAGGTAAACATTACTGTGAAATTCTCGGAGCCGCCCGACGTGGTTTGACGTTTACCCCCTCTCTACCTACCAAAAGACTTTTCAACTTTTACTTTCTCTATACCTCAATACGGCGGAAACTTGCTGCTTGCTGGAGCCAATTTACGATCTAGAAGACGATTAAGAGTACCCAAGTTACTTCCCAGACATGTTTTCAATAATATATCAGATTTGCAACATGATTATTTTTTGTAAAATAGTGTTTTGATTAATATTATAGTTGAAAAAATTGCAAAAGTGCTGCAAATCGATGAATTTTGTCAAACAAAAAAGCGAAATCTAATATATAAAATAGACGACCGAGGTCGATTTCAATTGAAAGGCTAATAGATCATAATTAAATAAACGGCGAATGCCATACCTCCAGAATCTGTTCGGGCGCCTCATAACAACAAACAACCACTTCCAGGGCTATGTGCTCAACAGGAAATTGGATTACAGTGTTATAAGACATGTTCGCGACCGAATTTATCGATAAAACAAACCCTTTGGTTTGGCATTTAAGGAACTAACATTTCACGACCGGTGTCACCGTATTAGTTACTTTTTTAGTGTAAAATTGAATGATGTTTGAGTTCACATAAAATTAGGACCAGAAAACAACCTCAAAATAAGTTATGTTTAAAACTACTCTGTACGAATCGTGTAACTAGCGCCCTTTATGAGAGGCAGGTATAAAAACAAATGTATGTGATGTGTCAGCTTTCAAAACATATTCGTACACAATTTCATTACAATTTTACCAGTAGTTTTGACATAATTATAAAAAATGTTTTTATTTTTTTAATACCCTGTATCTTGAATACGGATGCCGTTACGAATTTTTTTTTACAAATTAAACCCAACTTATTTTGCTGTGTTCTACCAACCCTAGCAACAGCAAATAGCCTGTATGTTATTAGGATGTTATCAATAAATAATTTTTATAAAATCTAAATAAACCCTCCCGAAAGTCTACGTCTAAGTGCGACGTACCATACCCCTTTCCCCTTCTAGTATATGATGCGGACAAAAGATGTATTAGTTAAATAATGCGAAGGGCAAGTTCTAAGTCCGAATCAGTGGCGGCTGGTATATACGTGCTGTAGAGCTGCAGAACAGTAAAAAAAATCAAGTATGTCATCTACATTTCACAGAAATTATTTTAGACATTTTAAAATATACATAAAATGAATTTTATGGAGAATATCATTAATTTTAATTATTAAATAGCGCAAGTTACATACACGGAAATTGTCCAGCTGATAATAAAACTGCTGACTAGAAGAAGTCGGCCGACGCTAATCATCTTTTCTTGTATCTTGTATAATATAATTTATTCTCTGTTCTAACGTCGTTGAATAAAGTCGTTATAGAAAGTTGTAAATTTGTTTTTAAAAAGCTATTGCGGAGTCAGTAGGATACGCGCAGGGTTTGGAAAAATATCAATTCGCATCGTGACGGAAAGTAACTTTTTGAGACCTTGGAGTTTCTACCCTAAAGTGCGTATCGAACTTTCTTGAACTTTGTGACGTTAACGGCGCAATGGAGCAGTGAATCACCGAAGAAGGACCAGGAGACTACAGAATTCGAATCCAAGGAAAACATCTGTAAGTGCCTTTCCTTTTTACCTTTCCAAATCCCTCTGTATAAGGATTTTGGCAAAGATAGTTAGGCTCTATTCATAGCAAACACAATTTTTCAGTCTATTGAAGACACATAACATTTAAGTAATTTTATCAAAATATTTTATGTTTACAATGTATGAGTGAAATCGAAGATATAGTTAGCAGATGCTAAATATTTCCATTAAAGATTCAAATAGTAGTAGTAGTAACAAGAAAGTAAATAATAATATTGAAACAATTAGTTCTAATTTAAATAATCAAACGGCAATGCTGGAAGTAAACTTTGAACTTTTAAGATCTAGACTTGCGGTGGGATTACAGAACGTCTGCAACTTTGCAGATCTGCAAATATAGCGGCAACTTTGCAGATCTGGTCTCATCTTTTTCTGTTTAGTTATAGTCAAGTATTTGTTTGTTGTAGTGTTGTAAGGATAACTTAAAAGCTCTCCGGTAACTTTCTTGTTTCATCTCATCTCTCCTTCAATTTAGGTCTGTCATTACTGATGTTGTCAGTCCAATAGGAGGGCCAGGTCCAAAAAGTATTTGTTTGGCCACCTTCTTGGCTACTGAATCAGCAAAAAGGGTACCTTTCGATGTAGCGTCACCTTTGATCTATATTAAGGTGACCACGTCATTGGATGGATACTCTTGTCAAAGCCTAGTGACATTCTAGTACTAACCATGAGTTAATTCGTAGTTTGTTCAGGGTAAGTAGTGCTTATCTGCTATCTGTATAGATGAGCATGTTCCTAACAGTGATATTGTTTCTGGTGATTTCTTTTGCTGCTATGAGAGCACCCGTGAGCTCGGTTTGAACTACATTGGCACTATTATTGCTTACAGCCCATTTTATGTTGAGGTTTAAGGAATTGGAGTATATTCCACATCCTGTGCATTGTTTTGTTTTAGAACCGTCGGTGTAGATATACGAATCGAACTTGCCACTTCCGGCTCTTTAATTTGTTATGTTATAACTTCATATGGCTTATGGAAGATATATCTCGGTGAGATGAGGTTCATGTTTGCTTGTAGCAGTGGGAGCATATCGAGCACCTTTTGCCAGAAGCGACGTCTCGTTTCACCAGAGCGTAAATCAGGTTCTATTCCAACCGTGCAGAGGCGTGTAATTGTCATCAGAGCAATCTCCTTGATGTAAATATCAAGGGGAGTGAGACTAATAACGACTTCCATGGATCTGGTTGGTGTGGTTTGCATGGCTCCTGTTATGTTGAAATATGATGTTATTTAAATTTGTTCTATTTTGCGGATAGCTGTCAATTTTTGGATTTTGGGTACCCAGACAACTGCACCGTATGTTAGCATAGGTCTTATGATGGCCATGTTAGTCCATGTTACGACTCTGAGGGAGAAATTCCAGATGCGCCCCATGGTTTGGCGGCATTGTTCACAAGGAATGTATGCTCTTTTGACTCTGTTTTCTAAGTGTGAGTTCCATGTTAACTTGTTGTCAAAGGTGCTAGCTAGGTACTTCACCTCTATTACAATGTTTTATTTTGTGTTTAGGAGCTCTGTAGGTTTTAATTCAATTTTCATCCTTTTCCTCGTGAAAAGGACCGTTTTGTCTTCTTGGGATTGGTAGACTGTAAATGGTCCTTGCACCACTGTTCCATAATAATTGTTCACAAAATTCCCTATTTGCAGAATGACCAGGTCATCTGCTTTCACTATTGTGTAGTGACTGTCATAAAAAAGCTATTTTTTGAATAATTATATTTAATTCGTGCAAAGTCTTTCAGCAAAAGAAATTTTATTTATTGTTCGGAGTTTGTTTCTCATTTGAAAACACTTTGAGACATTTGAAGTGTTTAATTGCGTTTTATTCGAAAAAAGGTTGAAATTATTAAGTACAAGTAAAACAATTTTAAACAAAAAATATGTTTATTTTCTAATCAAAATGTATGACCCAATTTCATCATCAGGAATGGCTTGTGTGGTACACCCTGTATCAAAATGTAAAATTATAAATTAAATAAATTCCTTGCCCAAAGTTATGCGTCTTTGACAATTGTGATAAGGATTGTGAAATTATTACCAAAAACAAAAATACATATATTTCAACTTTAACACATTGTATCTTCGGTCATGGCCTATTTGAGAAACATTTTTTTTTTCACCTGTTCCAGTTTCCAGTACGCTTGTCTGGCGCCATTTTTCAAAACATTGTTTCTCCATAATTTTTTGTATAGGTTTTTTCGAAATATTGTTATGTTACGCATGAAAAATTTTATACATCAAAAGCAGAAAATTTTACTTCTACTTATCAATAATTTTAAAAATTGAAACAGGTCATTTAAAAATAATGAGCAAAGTTTATATATTTTAACAAAAAAAGTCATGGTACCGATTAGACGTCATATTTTAAAGTAAACTGTTTTATTTAAAAAAGTTAATATACTTTAGATTTCGTAGAAAATAAAATAAAACAAAGAATGTCTTATAATATTTCATCATATCCCACATTTTAAAAGTTTAATCTCAGATGTCAACTTAAGTACATATTTTTAAGATAAAATACCTAGTACATTCTTCCTTAAATAATAATTATTTTAATTCAAACGAATTAACAAATAAGCATTATTACTCAATTGATAATGTACTTTTTTGTCGTAAACGGTGTCTAAGGGCGACTGGGAGGTCTAACGCCAAAAATATGTACGTCTCTCATCGCAGATACTGTCTCAAGACTGTAATAGGCAATCTTATAGTCAAAGATCAGAAGTAAGGTCGACCTTCTCCCATCTGTTTAACGGATGAAAGTTTTTTATTATTAAATAAAATATGTTTATAAATATACCGCAAATGGGTTGCCTAAAAAAATACGGACAATACTATTTATTTTCTTAAAGTAAAAAACGACACCCTGTAAGGTATTCCCCAGACGCTTCGACTATGCCCAAAATTTAATCAGCTCACTGAAGGATAAATTAAAGGTTATGTTTAAAATTTGGCGTTTTGCTCTTTATTCGTTTTTGAGTTATCTTCAAAATCCAAAATTGGCACTTTTCCTCAAATATCTCGAATATGGTACATTTTAGGGAAATCATGTAAAGAACCAAAATTATAGAGAATGACCACAAGCAACTTTTATCATGATTCCTATACTGCCGTGTTAATTCAAATGGCCTTAACTACAATTTGCCTTGAAATAAAGATATGACCAGTGGCGGCTTGTGGTAATTTAAAATTGATGTTCACTTTTTCCAATAATTTTATCATTTGTAAGTTTGTACAAAAGTGTAGTTATTATTATCAATATCATACTGTTTTCAAGCACTACAACTATTAATAAATGAATATTTTAGTTAGTGTATTATTTGTTTTGTTTTTAATACGTTGAAAACCATCTATAAACATTATTAGTTAACTGACTTTTCTTCATATTTTGAGATTATTTTTAAATCGACATTGATTTTTGTGTAAAAAATATTATTACATAAAACTTTACCTACCATTTTTTCAGTTTTTATTATAAATTTATTCATTTTCACTATTTGTCACACATGTTAAATAAAATAATATATTTTTTAAATACTCTTTATTGGCAAAAGAAAAGTGAACTAAAATGTGTATTTTATAAGATCAGTCCATCACAATACATAATATTACACAGATTCAAACTAGAATTATATATAATGCGAGGCATTCTAAATTATAATTTTCACAGCTTAACAGACCCTCTTAACCCCCTATTTTTAATCAGATTTTTTCATAAACAATAGGCTTTGTCCCTTTATAGAGCTTGGTTTTTGCTTTAAATTTTCAAGTTGATATCATTTTTCGTTTTTAACTTATCGTGCAGACAAAAACCGTGACATCGAACAAAGTAATACTATTCATAGACTACTGTGTGAATAATAATATAATCAAGGCTAAAACAATAACATAATAGCCTAAAAAATATGTACACTAAAAGAATGATAAAGTCAAAGAGTCAAAAATTATTTAATAGGTATATCAGTACTTCGAAGATAAACTGTGCTGTCATTCTAGTCAGCTTTATAGTAGAGCAGACTGAATGTTGGTTGAATACTTTTCATGTTTCATATTTACATATAATAATTATATTTCGACAAGAAATTCAGTTGGCCCCAATTATTGTCACAATATGTATTGTTTACTAATAATCTATCTATTAAAACTTTTTTTAACATACATGAATTATTGGTTTTTGTAACATATTTCTATGTTCTGATAACAAATTTTTTATGACATACCTAGTGTCTTTTACCTCCAACATATGGGCTCTTTCAGACACAACGATTTCGTCCGTCCGGAAAAAATTCGTACGGATTTTTTCTGTGCGTCGTTGATAGTAAACTAATAAAATTAACCGCGGCTTTCAGACAGAACGGAAACGAATTTTTTCCGTTCGGTCGATTTGAAAACAGCCGTGTCAACGACTGAATTGTACGGTACCGCACCGTCGCTGTCTATCAGTGGCCTATGTAACATTATGCAGGCTTTCATATATCGCACACTTAGTAATAAAGTGGCATAACTCGAAATTTGCATCTTTAAACTTTTAAACCTAAAACTACCCAAAATGGCGCTCTATATATGTAGAGCTTTTTAAATGATGGTGCTACTCCAACACTCAGACATACTGCATTGGAGTAATACCGTCATTTAAAAAGCTCTACATATGAAGGGTGCCATTTTGGGCCATTATATGATTAAAAGTTTAAACATGCACATTTCGAGTTATGCCACTTTATTACTAAGTGTGCGATATGACGATTTTTAGCCGTCTGCCGTCCGTTATTGCGTGCCGTTTGGTTTTTATTTATCATAAATATTTTGTATTTTGGTTTACGCGTCAATATGACCATGAATGACAATATTAAAAACTAGTAGTTTGACATATTGAATTTTTTTTGTTTTTTGATTTTGTAGTTAATAAACTTGTAACGAAACAAACACAGAACTCTTTTACTTCAGTGTCACAACTATTATTTCCATAGGTTCAATGAAGTTTCTTATTTTAGTATTATGCCGCTCAATATTGCTTTTTAGTCGGTTATGCAGCTCATCAGAGAATACAATGGACATCCGAAGGTAATTAAAAATTATATTTTCGTCTGCACGTAAATCTTCCATTGAGTAAATAAATGGGCCAGCTTCATCTCTTTTCTGATTAATTGGGTGCACCTAGTATATACGATTATGTCGTTTCCGATACTTTTGTATATGACGGTACAAAATCCACATGGCAATGGTGCGCTTTCCATTTATGTCGATAACCAACTGACATAAAATACAATAGATAAAGACGTTTCACAGAAACGAAAACCGTCGAGTGTGAATTCTACCAAGACAAGGAAAAAATTCGTACGAATTTTCTACGTACGAACAAAATCGTTGTGTCTGAAAGAGCCCTATAAGTAGTACGACTAAAGTGAGAGTTAAGTGTTGTTTAACGTTTAACTTGTAAGTTTAATAAACAATGAACATAGCATTATCTTTTTTTTAAATCAACTTATATTGTGACATCACTATACATGGTATAGAATACCCCTGAAAAGGTCTCGATGAGCCGATTTTAAAAATATAACCTTTAAAACACTGCACTACGTCTACATAGTTTACCTCCCAGGTAGATATCGGTAAATATTTAATTTAATCTTCATGATATAGGTACGTACCTAACATAGACACAACTATTAAGTTTCTTGAATTAATTTAGGCAATATTTATATTTTATATCTTCTTTAAAAAAACTGTAATGTAAGTCTGACAGTGTTTATCAGT
This sequence comes from Psylliodes chrysocephalus, assembly GCA_927349885.1. Classification (NCBI taxonomy): domain Eukaryota; kingdom Metazoa; phylum Arthropoda; class Insecta; order Coleoptera; family Chrysomelidae; genus Psylliodes; species Psylliodes chrysocephalus. The sequence goes on along the minus strand of OV651819.1, from coordinate 28,533,150 downwards.
ACCTCTGGCATTTATAGATAGGGCATTTTTCTATTACTTCAAGGGACAACCTACAAAATAAACAATTATTCATATAAAATTTTATCACAGTCAAGAAATTATCCTTGTTTAAGGGGCGATCTTTTCACCTCTGAGTAAAAATACAGTAAGTTTACTTGGCATATTAACAAACAATAGCCCTATAGTTTAATCAGCAAGTAGTAACTTTCAACTTGGTGAAAAAAAATGGCCCTAAATAAAATATATAATAAAATTGTCATACTTTTTTAAAACTTCCTTTGTCTTCTGTTGGAAACAAAAAAATTGTTCAATGCATAATTGGGCATATTCTGTATAATATTCTGTAGACTTTGAAACAAAAACAAAATAAACTATAATTTGAAGTACACATAACCTCAAAAATATTAGTAATTTTTTTACCTGTGACGTTTTTCGGTGGCAATCGTTGAATTATTACATATACTTTCGATTTATTAAAGTCGCAGTTTTATTTAAACTTAGTTTTTAATACAATTTACAATTAAAATTGTCTGTTGTTTTTTAGAATTTGACAGCTTGATTTTAAACGTTGAAAAGATAGAATATGAAGTGGAGGCACTTTGCGTCATATTATGATTAATTTTAAGTTAATAATGTTATATTTATAGATTAACGAAATGAAAATGTTTTTGTATCATTTAAATCACGCTATTTTAATAAAGGGCATTTATTATCACCTAAACTGACTAGATCGAGTTTGACATATGTCGTAAAAGAGTAATACAAAAGTGAGACGTTTAGTACCGTCATTGCTTCTCTATATCTGTGATTTAAAAGATTGGTATGGTATTTTGTGACGTCACGGTGTGCGTTCCGCAAATTAGGCTGATTTAAGTTATTTTATCATTGTTTCACTACATTTCAGGGATCTATTATTGTGTGACATCTCTTTTTAGCTAAATATTTTCAAGAACGCTTCTCACTCCCGCGGGTTCACTTATAGAAGCGCACCACGAGCGCAGTGGCGTACCCAAAAATAGATATTAACACGTATAAAAATAATAAAATTATCAAAATAGAATTAATATTTTTATGTTATTATTTTAAAATAATGTGTTTTTATGAAATGTAACTGGGTGTTCACTGCACAAATAAACCAATGGAGAAACCGCCTCTGGGTATGACCACTACGCATGGAAACAATGTATTTTTTATTTGTCTCTATAACTTTTATGGACATATCTTCTATAAAACTCGATTTGACGCTTAGAAATTTGGACGCAAGTGAATTTTCTTGACATTTATTAAATCAAAGAGCAGCAACTCCAAATGTAAGTGATACAAGCCGTAACTGCAAATATTTTCATAAATGGGGCTTCTTCATCTTACTACTGCCGCGTAGAGAAAAAACAATAATAAAAAGACTTGGTCCAATATTACCAGAGAATCGACTGAAATTCTGGGAAAGTACTCCAGTTAACAACAATCCAGAGGACGATTAATTGTAAAAACTGTAAGACTTTCCCAAAATTCATTTTAAGTACCTACGTTTTTTCATGCATAATCACTAGAAAAACTATAAATTTTTAAGTTATGGAGTTCCATTTGATATTTTTTATAGTTCAAATAAATATTATATAAATCATATTTTAAGGGTTCCGTATCCGAAGGGTAACCAACGGGAACCTATTACTAAGCCTTCGCTGTCAGTCCGTCCGTCTATTCGTCCGTCCGTATGTTAGCGGGCTGGGCTGTATCTCATGGTCCGTAACAGGTAGACAGTAGAAATTTTCACAGAATGTGTATTTCTGTTGCCGCATTAAAGGGGAATCCCCTACCAGAAAGTTTTTTTGCTTTTCTTGCTCAATCTTAATAAAAATTAAAAAGTACCTACATAGTAATAAATCTTGTACGATGGTACGGAACCCTTCATCTTCGAGTCCGACTCGCACTCGGCCGATTTTATTTAGTTTAATTTTGTTAAAAAAGTTGTCTACAAAAAAATAATTTCAATAAATCATGAATATAAAGAAAACATGAACAATGTTAGATGAAAAAGACATAATGTATGTCAAAAGTACGATTTTTTCTACTTTGTGTCATACTACATTTTGAAACATAAAAACAAATACCATTTCAATACCATCCATTAAATAAACGCATCACATTTTTGAAAAACCAGGATGGTCTAGTAAAAAACAGAATAATCGTTTTTTCTCAACGTTTAAGTACCTAATAAACAGATACTGCCATTTGAATTAACACGGCAATATACTTTCCTTATCTGTATACAGAAAGAAAAGAAAAAAATGGACGTGACCGTATTTTCCTAAGCAACCCTTTTGCATTATATTTTTATAAACATTTTATTTAATAAAAAAAAAACTTTCTTCAGTTAAACAGATGGGTGAAGGTCGACCTTACTTCGGATCCTGTACTAATAGGTACTGACCTTACAGATAAAGAAGTTTAAAACTGCTACTTTGAGATCTAGATAGCTGTAATAGCTATGATGCTATGAAGCTTGGTACATAAACAGTAGATGATGAACTAATGAAATTATGCCTTTCTGATATTGTTTGTACAAATTATTTCGATATTCAAAACTGAAATATTAGTTTTTTTGCAGTTTTTGTCAAAATGAACATGTCCAACTACCAACTACTGGAATTTATCATACATACCAGAATTGGAATCTTTAAGATAAATCAACTATAACATAACTATAACAATAAATACAGTTCATCAAATTTCTAGAGACTTTCGACGGCTAGACAGAGAAAGCACTACTGACAGGCATCCCGACGGATTTACGCAATGAAAGTACACTCTGCGCATCAAGTATTTCACTATTTCATTCAGACGTAAATGTCAGATGTAAATTTCGCTAAAACATTTCTTTTATTTTCGTTTGTGTTTTTTGCTCATTACAGTTTAATAGAACCTAAGTATGGAGTTTAATAGCAAATTAAGAGGCCGCGTGATTAACAGTCAATCTCGCGAAATAATAGCCAATGTTATAGAGTTTATGAGAAGAGAAGGAAACTTTAATTCACCTTCAATACCATTTTAAAATGTAAATGATCGTGTTGCTGCAGCCACAGGAGTATCTAAAAACACGGTCGTCCGCATTTCTGGAGAGAAAAAAAGAATCGATAACCGTGAGATATCGGAATTTTCATCACCAAGAAAAACCATTAAAAAACCAAAAACAGTTAATGATATAGATGAAGCTGCACAAGAATCAAATTTTATTTTTTTATTATTAGATAGCTATTTTTGTTTCTGAGTTGTGTTCATTTACAGGCTCAATTTTTTTCCGTTTCTCCTTTTTGATTTTATATGGGGTTTCAAGTTGTTTTTGACTTATTTCGACGTAAATCACAACAACACACTTTTTTAATAAAGCATACAAGTGTTAAGATGTATATGTACGTGTAAACTACAATTACAAAAAATTGATATGAAACCCATGAAACCACCAACAAAAATGTAAAGCTAGCTTCCGTACTAGAACATGGTGTCATTCGTCGAGATAATTTATCGTTTTGTTTAATAGATCAAGAAATGTAAATATTCCCCTGTTATTTTTTATAAAATTATAAGAGAAATAAATTTTTTTCTAAATAGTATAGTTTATTATTTTGTAGAAAAACAAAATTTCTAAAATTTTAGTAATGTTTCAGAAACAACCGTTATTAATAATAGGTACCATTTTCCTTAATAAGGTAGAAATAAAATATAAACTATTTCCACGATTTACAAAGGCCTACAAAAAAATTATTTTCCGCTATCCTATAAAAGGTGAGTTCGGACTGCGCACTCCAGAGTGGAGTGGAGTAATTAGGCGTAAACGGAGTGCGAATATGATTTTACTCCTTTAACTCTCGGAGTTCAATGTCAGTTGTCAATGTGACATACCAGTACATAAAATTTAATCGTACTTATCAGTAACGACCGTATAAGTTTCTTCCATATTAATGATATTCACGGGAACAAAAAAAAAAAAACTTATTTACTGAAGAATCAGTCACAATTAACTTATTATCGATTTAAATCACCTTATGCGCATGCCCGATCCACACTCCACTCCACCATCTCCGAACGGTCAAAGAGGAACTTTTATTTTAACTCCTTCCGTACCCGAACGCCTTAGGTACTTTAGGAGTGAATATAGTGAAAAGAGTGCGTAGACCGAACTCACCAAAAATTTATATTTTCTGACTCAATTTCAAAAGGTTGAATGAATTCCAAAACACCTTTTATGGCATAATAATTATTTTCAATTCTACATACTATCTTTAGCTGCTTTTAAAAACGTTCTAAGAAAGTCCAATCAGACCAATTTAATCCCTAAACTATTCCACACTTTTAAAATTTAATTACCTAAAAATATTAAAAACTATTTAAAATAACTTGTTTAGCAGACTGTACAATAGCTATCTTAGTCACACGTAGCGCGTTCTCTGTCTGGGCGCCGAACATCTCTAGAAATTTGATGAACTGTATAGAGAAAGTAAAAGTTGAAAAGTCTTTTGGTAGGTAGAGAGGGGGTAAACGTCAAACCACGTCGGGCGGCTCCGAGAATTTCACAGTAATGTTTACCTGCCAGTGTCGTTTCATAGAATAAGTAATTTTAAATTGTTATCGGCGGAACCGGACAATCGCATGTATTTATGGATTATAAATAATTATTAAACATGTATTATAATATTCAAATTATAATTTTACAAAATTTCAACAGCTATTCACAATTTATTAAACTATTTACTCGAAATTGTTATTAAAATCTATAAAATAATTTTGTACGCCAATGTATCGCGTCCACTTCGGTGAGATCCGGTGCCAACCTGTCAATTTATGTGTATAAAGTGGGAGAACTGGCAAAAGCATTTCCAACTTTTACTTCTGTTCTAGATACAAGTATCGAGAAAGAATTATATAATTGACTAGATGATAAAAACGTTTGAATCTTTATAAAAGCTATTACCTTTGTCGCCAGATATTTCTCATGAGAAGCTTCATTTAGGAAATTATTAAGTTATTCTGGCATAAATGTTTTTGCCTTTTTAGCTATATGTTTCTCTGATTGACGTTTAAGAAACGCACGTAATTTTGAATAATACTCTATATTAATTCCATTATTTATGTTGAGTGTGCTTCTTACAAGGAGTAGAAAGTCCATAGAGACGATGCTTTATATTTATTGCTAAGTTCATTAAAATATGCCAAAAGTACATTTTCTGTAAACGAGATACACCAATCTTGAAAATTTTAGTATACATCTTTATACTTGTTTTTTGATTTTTCTGGTAATAAATTCTGTATTACATTATTATCTCTCTTATTTCTGGAGGTATACATAATAACTTATTTTCACTATCTAAATTCATCTTTTTTTAGCACTATTATTAGAAATTGATTTGAAAACGTCAAAATTATCTTGTTAAAATTTCAAATGATATTACTCCCCTCAATGTAATAATTGAGTGTTCAGCCTACTGAGAGGCGTTGACAATTTAATAATTTTAAAATCTTTTAATTATTATTCATTCCTTTCTAGTTAAAAAATTAAAACATTTTACGCCAATAGAACATTTATCGACATTAAAATTTCCAAGAATTTACTGCGCACACTATTTATATACCGAATTATTACAACTCACGCAATTTATTTATTGATACTATTAATTGCTCAAAAGTACTTGAATAATTAATATATAAATTATTAATATGAGTAGATAAAATGTATTTAAAGTGGTTTTAAAAGGGTATTCACAACAGCTTGAAAATCAGTTGTTCAAGGTAATATAGTTTTATGGTTGTTTTTATTTTTGGTTTTATTGACCTCTTTCAGAGTGGGCCCTTTTATGCTGAGGGATTATTTATTACAACCTTAAGGCGACTTTTAAAATTAATTGGTTTCAATTGCAGTTTTATTTTACAGTTTTAAAGCATCCTTGAAGAACTGAATAAAACCGTTCGATGCTACCTGGGCAGACAATCAAACAGCTTTGACTTTAGTTTAAACATAATCCGTTCAACCCTGATCTATAAAAGCCTTTAAACAAACAATGAACTGGTAAATCCATAATAAGTTAAAACTAGTTTGTACTGTTGGCACCAGGTCATAAAATTATTCAAGAAAATGAAAAAGTTGAACTGATATATTAGAATATATGGCTAACTCATTCGAAGGCATTTATACCTTTCAATGAACGCCTATGCTCACTGTCGTCTAGGCAAATAACCACATGAGAATGATAGGTCTGAATGTCGATCATGCATAGTGAAAGACGAATGTGCGGAATAATCTTATGTACCTGCTATATCTTGGAAAGAATATGGTTCCAGTTCTTTGGTTTTACCCGACTGGAGCCTACTGAGTTTAAAAAAGTCTTATCTAACTGAGCCATGGTTTTAATCAAAAGTTGTGGTTTGTTCAATGAACTATAACTTAGGCCTGAGCCACAATACGCCATATAAGTGTGACATAATTTTGGTTCTATTAACAATTATTAATTTCTAACCAACCTTTTAACAAAAACATCACATTGGATTTGATATATACGTACAGTTTTAGTTTTTTAAAATATTATTTGCAGGTGATAAAAAATAGTTCGAAGGTATATAAATCGTAACTAAATAAATGGTTGTATATTTGATGCATGTTATCTAATTAATTTGGGAATATATTTATACAAGTTAAAAAACGATATATTTTAGGTAAACAAAATGAACAAAACTCATTCCAAAAGTTTACTGTCACTTTAATTGTCAGTGGAACCAAAATTACATCATCACTAAATTAGCGTATAGACCTGTAAAGGATTTTCGTTAGAAAATAAACGGATTGACGGATAAATTATATTTTTATTATTTCTAACAAGAACAACAAACGTCAATTAAACATTTTTCCTACGACCACTTAGGAAAGTGACACCTAACGTACCTATCTTATGGGAAGTGCCCTATATCATACACGTGTGGATATAGTATATTACATTACGAGTGTGGAAAATCACTTTTCACACAAGTGATGTACAATATTTTTCCTACGACCACAAAATAATGTCATCAAAAAAATGTAAAACCAAGGTTATTATTACTATAATAATTAAAATGTATTTAAAAAAATAATCAACAATAATCGTATTTATTCAATTTTCATATTTTCTAAACAAAAAAAACTAAAAAAAATAAAAAAAAAATAAAAAAAAATAAAAAAAAACAAAAAAAAAATTCTGCCCCGACAGGATTTGAACCATAGATTGAACGCGGTCGAAAAATGGCAAAATTGATAAGTTCGACGTCCTAACCAGCTGAGCAACAGCCCTTGTGTCAATTGAATGATCTAATCGGTTATGTATTTAACCAAAATAAAGAGCAAACATTATTTTAAAATTATTTTAATAATAATTGTTAAAGATAAATATCTAGGATCTAATTTACAACAATTTCAATAATTTAACAATCATATCGATTTTAGTATTAATATGGATATTACATAGATCAAAATAGAAATTAGCTTACAAAATAATATCAAAAAAATGTAAAACCAAGGTTATTATTACTATATTAATTAAAATGTATTTAAAAAAATAATCAACAATAATCGTATTTATTCAATTTTCATATTTTCTAAACAAAAAAAACTAATAAAAAATAAAAAAAAAACAAAAAAAAAAATTCGGCTCCGCCAGGATTTGAACCATAGATTGAACGCGGTCAAAAAATGGCAAAGTTGATAAGTTCGACGTCTAAACCAACTGAGCTAATGGGCCTTACGTCAATTGAATGATCTAATCGGTTATGTATTTACCCAAATTAAAGAGCAAACATAATCTTAGTTATTTTAAAATTATTTTAATAATAATTGTTAAAGATAAATATCTAGGATCTAATTTAAAACAATTTCAATAATTTAACAATCATATCGATTTTAGTATTAATATGGACATTACATAGATCAAAATAGAAATTAGGCGTTTGACATTTTTTGACAACTACTGCGGAAAGTAACATATTCTCACTTGGGTGGAAAGTAAATTCTTAGTCATACGCGTGTGATATAGGACACTTTCCATAGGACTATATAGTGTGATATGTGTCACTTTCCTAAGTGGTCGTAGGAAAAATCTATTTTCCACCTGTGTGTAAATATGAATCTACTTTCCGCATAAGCTGTCAAATATATCAGACGTCAGAGTAAATTGTTATTATTATTATTTAAATATAAATCTTACATATTTCTTATTTACAAATTATTAAAAGAAATTTAAAGTAATTACCTATATACATTAATTTTGCTTTTTCCTGGTTCATATACATATTTAATTAGATAAGTCAAATGACAAAACGGTGATAGTGCAGATCATATAGTATCTAACTTTTTGGGAAAAATACGACTAATGTTGTTTATTTAGTAAAATACATGTTATTTTTCATAATATAACCTCTACAATATTCTCTTCGCTATTTATTTTATACTATTGTAATTACTGTTCAGAAAAAAATTGTGAGTAGAGTTGTGGGTAATCATTAATAATAAAAAAGTTTTTGTTTACGGTTGTTCAACTTATTTGTTTAAAAAATAATAAAGTAGGTAATGTAAAACATTATTCTAATATTTTTTGTACCTAATGTTATTTTATCTTTATCATCCTATGAAATTGTTTGTAAATGGAATCACAATATTTTTAATTTGACAAAACACTATGTGTTAAAGGCTTTAAAAATTATTCAATAAGTCATATAAAAAACAAATCTAAAACCAAAAGCTTGATGGAACCTTTATAGCCAGATTTCCTAGCTTTACATTTTTTTGATAAAATTATTTTATTATTCCCCACTCTTGTGAAAAATGTCACTTTCCACACTTGTAATGTAATATACTATTACAGGGATGGCAGAGACTACAATACTCTCAATACAAAAATAAAACAGAATAGCGCGTATAACACGTATCAGTAATTTAAATAAAATGTATACATTAAAACGTAATCTGCTTTTGGGTACTTCAGAATTGTCAAAATTTAGGTCATTTGTATTATTTGAAATTTAAAATAATTATCTAATTGAGATAAAGAAAAGGTATTTTCGATGTGTGCCAGTTTTAGGGGGTCTATTAAAATATGATCACGGATCATGTTTATCTCCCAGGTTCAAATGAATATTTTTTTTTTCTTTCAGTCACTATAGGGTCCGTCGTATGGATTTTGAAGAGGCCATTTAACAGAATCATTTCTATTAAATACGTGGAAAATATTTTGAAGATATTTTTTTCGATAGAGCAGTACGTGTAATTAATTATTGTCTTAAAATTTCGTAAGAGGTTTCCTCTGGTTGTTTTATTAAAAGGTCTCTTACCTCTGCAGCAATATCAGATGATAAACTGGATACGACATATTAAAATTTAGCTTCGCAAGTATATATGCGTAAGAAAGAAGTTTGATTGAAATGGAAGATACTTTTAAAGAATCGATTCCCATTTTACTTCTTGAGGTCACCAATAATTGTAGAGTATTTTCTTTCGGAAATAAACGGATTGCCCGATAAATTATATTTTTATTATTTCTGGCAAGGACAACAGATAACAAGTTGCAAGGGTGGCAAAGCCTACAGATCCATCTACAGGTACCCATCCACAGACTCATCTGCAGACCCTTCCGCAGACCCATTCACAGACGCGTCTACAGACCCATCTGAGTCGCAGAGGAAGGCGATGTGATCATTCCATTCATTTTCAGCCTAACCTTAACCTCTTTAAAAAAAAAATTTTTTTTTGCTAAATTGAGGTTATACAACTTTTATATTTAATATTATGCCAATATCGATATCTTTAATACTAATTTATACTTAGGCCGAATCCTCCCTCAGTACTGGCCGAATCTGCCTCCGGTGGTGGAGAATTCGACCAAATTGTTTATATTTTTATATTTATTGGGCAAAATTATGGAAATAAGTTTATGTCACTATTTTGGATTTCAATAATCTTAGAAATGTCTGAAGATTATGTAGCAATACAAACTCTCAATATTTAACAAGAAATATGGGTTTTATGAGTTCATTTCTACAAACTGGCCGAATCATCCACCCTCTCCCCTACATCGATTTGTTCACAAAAGATGAAGAACAAACAATTCCTCTTTCAAATATTAGATGATTATAGAAGAGAAGGCATTAAAAATACGAAAGAAAGCTTACTTGAGGCTTGGAGTGAAGAAATCTAGATATTAAAATAACGTTTGTACTAATGTAATTTTAAAATACAAATATCAATTTGAATATCTTTCATTTTTTTTATTTAATAGACCAAATCAACTGGGAAAATTTTTGTTTATTGTTATTTTGATCAGATATTGTTTTTTTTTTATTGATTTGAGTTCTATAATTTTTTATATTTCCAATAAAATTGTATTTTTCATGAAAAATTTCCAAAAAAAGATAATTATACCCAAAAATTAACTTAGAACGTTTAGAGGCAGATGTTGTTTTGAATTTAAAAAAAAGAAAATTTTTCCAGTGTTTTTTCATCAAAAGCAAGCTTTTTAGGGGGCGTCGCAAAAAAAATAATTTTTAACGACCACCCTAGTACACATGATTATTTTTTTTTAATATGTTAGTATCCAAGTAATATTCCGTAATTAATTTTAAAAAAATAACTGAAAAATATATTTGGATATAGTTGAACTTACCTTTGGCAAAGGCTTTCGCTGTTGAAAATGCATCCCGGTTCCTATAGAAATGGTATTTGGAAACACAGGTCTTAAATTGTGAAAAATAGGATGAGTCGTAACAAACAACATACTGATATTATTTTGAATATCGATTAAAGGAGGCGTATTTAATCCTGCATCTTCATATACCCTACTCAAACTAGGGTATAAATAGGCATCGATCAAAAATACAAAACCAATTCGATACACAGAACTCGTAATTCTTTCTAAAAAATTCAAATCCTCCAAGTTTCCCAATGGAAGGTTGTAGTCTGGATTTAAAACGGGATGGGCAGGATTTCCAATAGCAACGTTGAACTGTATCCCAGATTCCATGGAAGATACTCCTATCCAAGGACATCTGAAGTGTCCTATTAAACCGAGGATTGAGGGAAAATGCGCTTCTCCTATGACCAAATCAAATGTTTCGTTTGTTAATTTTTGAATGTCGGAATTCTCCAAGAGTAGTTTTGTTAGGTCGAGAGTAACTTTTCTTAGGAAAAACGCGATATTCCAGAAGTATTTTATGTCTCCAGAGATTGTTTCGTAAAATTGAACGTCTTTGAAGTAAACGTGAACTTCGCTGAGATCCACCTCTCTGAAATTAGGTATAGAGGTATTCCTCAAAGGATCCGTTGTAACCACGGTTACTTGATGACCTCTCATTGCTAATTCCCGCCATAAGGGATGAAAGGTAATTTGATGACTGTAAGAAGCTGTAGGAATTATTCCTAAAATTTTCGCGCAATGACATCCTGATAGAATCGTTGACACCAAAACACACTTTTGAACGAAAGTAGACAGCATAGTTATACCTTAAACACTAAATAAAAAACAGTTTCAAAATGTGATATAAATCAAAGAGTAGTGTTTAAATATTAAACAAATTAATTCTTTTACGGGTAAAAAATCAAAATGTTTAAATCTTGAGATAATAACAATGATATTTCTGACAAGCTTAAGAAAGAACAAATACCGCACCTAATCCCAGGCCCGGTACAAGGCGTCAAGGAACAGAAATAGTAATTAATAACCTTTTAACTTATATCTGCTGTATACAGTGTTTTCTGGTATTACAATAAATTCAAACGAAAATGGATCATTTTAATGAGTCGAGATTTTGGGATTTTTAATGCACCAACAAATAATCTTAATTATATTGATTCGGTTAAAAAACAAAACTCACTAAAAGTGCACTTTTTTTTATAAACTATACTTCCTGTAGTCCTTTCATTATCAATTGCAGAACACAGTTATGTGGGGAATCATCAATATTTAATATATACGCACGGTACTCATGCCAAATTAAGAAACGAAAAATAATGTTTACTACCCTTATACAAAGCGGTAAATAATAAACGAACCATCAGTTGTTTACCAATGAAAATATCGAATCGTAAACTTAAATGCACTGTATTGGCGGAAGGTTTACGGAAGGCAGGTGTTCGAAAATATTCCTGGAAGACAGTCTGCGATATCAGTGGAGTACTGTCGTGCGGTGTGTTTTGTATGTGTGGTTGGTTTAATTTAAATTTCTTTTAATAAATATAAATATGGCGTTCTTTAGACCATGGGCGAATGAAGAAAATGAAATTGCACAGTGTAGTAAGATTAAAGACAGGTATGACTTTAACGATAAGGATTTAGATATACAAACACAACAAGTTATTTTAAATATATTAGAATGTTTAAAAAAGGAAAATATTCAGCAGTCTGATAATGCGTTCATAATAACAATTGCTGAATTAACTAAAGTAAATAAATTTTCCGTTTATCCGGTAGTCACGAAAGCGGTTGCTGTGGATTATTCATAAAACCGAAAAACATGTAAAGAAAAACTGAAATCAGTTGACAGAGCTACCCAAGATTTTATACGAAGGACAATTTATAGTTTATATAAGGAGAACAGGGTTCCGACATTGGAAGTAATACAGCAAAAGGTGGCAGATTTTCCAGGATACACTTATACCAGTTTGGAAACATTGCGTCAAGTTTTGTCAGCATGTGGTTTTAAACACAAAAAATTGAATAAACAGATGGCAATCACCGAATCGTCAAGGATAGTTCAATGGCGACAAGATTATTTGCGTCAGAAAAAAGGTTACAGAAGTTCTAATAGACACATAATTTATCTAGATGAAACATGGTTTGACAGTCACGATGTAGTAAATTTCGGTTGGGTTGGCAGTAGTAAAAATTGCTGTTTGAATGGGCCATGTTCTAAAGGGAAACGCATTATAATAGTACACGCTGGAAGCAAAGACGGTTTCGTGCCTAATGCTTTATTATTATCTGCTAAACAAATTAAAAACTGTGCAGCTCATTATCATGAAGATATGACAGCAGCATTATTTGAAAACCGGTTTAATGAACAGCTTTTACCTTACATTCCACCACAGTCAGTAATCGTTATGAACAACGCATCCTACCACTCGCGGCAACTCCTTAAAATACCAAATAGTAGCAGTAAAAAAGCTCAAATTTTAGCTTTTATGTCTGAAAAAAATATTCATATTCCTGCCAGTGATAGTAAAAAAGGACCAACAAACAAAGAATTGCTTACTGTTATTAAAGGTATAAAGTTAGAAAAAATGTATTATATTGACAAGCTGTGCAAACTCTTCTCAGACTACCTCCTTACACCTCCTTACTACCTCCTTGCATATTTAACCCTATAAAGTTAATATTGGCAAACTTAAAATCAGGATTATGAAAATGTAATCAGTCTCCAGAACTGAGAAAAGAAGTTGTAGAACTCGTAAAGAAAGTTCTAGCAGCAGACCGCCAAGAGCTTTGGAAAATCTGTGTTGAACATGTTATCAAAGAAGAAGATGAGTATGTAGTATTACCCTCTTTACAACCCACCGTAATTCAACCAAATGATGACTCTAGTTCAGAGGATTCAGACTGCCATGATTATTTATAAAGATACTTTAGAATTGAATTGTTTTTTTTTCTTTTGTTTTATTTGCAAAGAATTTATTTTCCTTTATGGTTTTTTCTTTGAAATTTCGTTTTCCAGAAAAAGAACGAATGGGGTACAAAAAGGGTTCAATTCACGTCTGGTACCCTGTTTAAACCAAACGCCCTTACAGGCAGGTACACTTTACTCGCTATTTTACGTTTTATAATTTAATATTCAGTTGTAGCAAGTTAACGAGCTATAATGATTTTTTTTAAGTCCAAGTAAGATTACAATTAAGTGCATCTGTCTAAATAAGGGCGTATAATAACGTCCAATTTATAATTATTCGATTTCTTTTTAACGAATACTTTCTTGTATATGATATAATAATATATTAAAAGTATTAATAAAATAAATTTATAAAATGAGGTAGGTATCTACGCCTATGGCAGATCAAACAAAATTGTCGGTAAAGGTTCCGAACGAGTTTTTATGATCTGCAATTGATAATGGAAGAACTATACAAATAAGTGACGTATTTACTGATCTGGAGATTTTGTTTGATGACCTTAATAGTCCAGTAACTACGTAAGTTTACCTGGAAAAATTTGCGGATATTTTGATATTTTTTGATTCTACGTATTTTGAGCTGCTTTTTCAGAATTTTCATTTTGCCACCTCGTATCTTTTCCGCTGTCGCCGCTATATTGCAATAAATTGTAAAAAAAGAGATTTTTCAAGATATCTCATTACTCGTTGCTTTTGCAGTAAAAATGGTTATGTAGTAAATTAAACTACATAATTTTTTCTACCAAATTGGTCTCTATTATTTTTTTCATAAAACCAACCGTTTTCGTGTACGAGAATTACAAAGTTGAGCAAGTACGCAGCGTGCAAAGCAATACGAATTTAATCATTGAGCTTGAAGCTAAAAGTTGGATACGGATCTCGTAAGCTGATTGACACCTTGGCTTCGCTAGGAATTTCTTCCTCGTACACGGAAGCAACACTTTTTAAAGTTTCGGCTTTGATGCGCGCTCCTTTGGATATTAATGAGAGTACCTTTTCACAGTTCTTTTTTGACAATGCGGACTTTAATACTCAAACCCTGGATGGCAGAAACACTTTTCATGTCATGGGAGGCATCCATTTTGTATAACGCCCGCAAGTGTCAGTGCTTCTGATCAGAATATTCCTCATCTCACAAAAATGCAGTCAGCTCAGTACGTCGAAAATTCTGGTAGCATTGCACTACGAAGCCATAAGAAGATAAACTTTTCCAGTATACAGGGAATTCCTATTATAGATCTCCGTACTATTTCTTCAGTCGCAAATACATTAATGTCGGCAACTTCAGATCTGCTGGGCTGATTTGCCCAATATACCTGGATGGAATGGATTTATGGAATAAGTGACAGTAAACCATTCATATCAGAAATATGTTATAGCTTGTTTGCCTTTCACTAACTCGGACTCGATTTTTACTGTTTGAGCAACAGTCATTGAGAAAAGTCATTAAATCACCAAACACGTTCCATCACTTTTATGCGAACTCAACACGTAATGAATCAAATAGAGAGAGATATTACATAAAAATCGCATTCTGTGGAACGAAGATAGTCGTCTCAGCACGTACTGTATCGAAATATGATAATCCCAATGCAGGTCATGCATACTCTCGTCCGTGCAGATAGTCTAAGATCCGAAGTAAGGTCGACCTTCACCCATCTGTTTAATAGATGAGAGTTTCTTTTTATTAAATAAAATATTTTTATAAATATAGTGCAAAAGGTTTGCCTAAGAAAATACGGTCCAGACTATTTATTTTCTTAAAATAAAAAAAAACGACACCCTGTAAAGTATTCCCCAGATGCTTCGACAATGCCTAAACTTAAATCAGCTTACCGCAGGATAGATTAAAGCTTAAGTTTAAAATTTGGTGTTTTTCTCTTTATCCGTTTTTGGGTTGTCTTCAAAATTCGAAATTTGCAGTTTTCCTCAAATATCTCGAATTAGGTCCTTTTTGGGGAAATTATGTATATGAATAAAATAATAGAGAATGGCATCGTAAGCAACTTTTATCATGATTAATATACTTTCCTTATCTGTACACAGAAAGGAAAGCCATAAATGGCCCTGTCCGTATTTTCTTAGGCAACCCATTTGCGGTATATTTAAAAACATATTTTGTATAATAAAAAAAAACTTTTATCCATTAAACAGATGGCTGAAGGTCGACATTACTTACGGATCCTGGACTAAGAGCACATGTGTCCATCTCGTTAACTTGATCATGCAGAAAATTGATTTATCACCAGACCAACACGCAGGATTAGAAGCAATTCTATGAGATTTCGACAAGTCGGTAATACTTGGAGCAGACCAAGAAGAATGCATTAAAGAATTAGCTTCAAAATTTTAAAATTATCTAGTAACGTGGTGCAACTGCTAAATTATGGGTTTCTTACTTTCGCATGGTATCAGTTATGAAACAATTTATTGAGGCCGAAAGGCACGGAAATTGGGGCCGTCATCTTAATAGTATCCAGCAAAAGTTGCCCTATTTTCATGCGAGTGGTAATTTTTTGTACGCTAATGTGGCCATTTATATTTACAGGATATGTATAGTTTAAAAGAAAAGATGAATCCTACAGAACACCGGTCTTTTACAGATGGAGGGTGCTTCACACGTTCTGACAAATTTTGGTGTGGTACATTTTTAGAGTATTGTTACTAGTCATTGCTGACTAACCTACAATTTTAATCTAAAAATCTGACAAACTAATTACTTATCTAAGAACTCCCCATTGGGCTGTCTTAATTGTTTCTATAGGAAAGCATCACAAGTTGGCGTGAAGATTTATTACACTGTTTTATACTAGCACTAACATTAACGTTCACTGCACTAGCTCAAATGGCTTCTGCCTTTTGAGCTTTCTGTTGAGTGTAGAGTTGTCCAGTAATTGCAGCGCTTCTTCGTTGACGTGGGAGTGGAGTCGACCCTCATGTTTCGCAGCAAACCTCTTTATTTCTTCTTCGATTGTTGGCATCTTCAAGTCTCTATGAAGATAATAGTTTCGGTAGAACCAAGGTGCATCAACAATGCATCTTAGGACTTTATTTTGGAAAACTTGTATCATGTTAATATTACTCTTGCTGGCACATCCCCATAGCTGTATGCCATAAATCCAGATTGGTTTTAGGATTTGTTTATAAATCAGCAGTTTGTTGTGCACTGACAATTTGGATTTTCTTCCTAGGAGCCAATACATTTTTTTGAATTTAAGTTCAAGTTCTTTACGCTTTTTTTTATGTGCTCTTTCCATTTAAGTCTTACATCTAGGTTCATCCCTAGGTATTTGGCCGAATTGTGATGCGGAATAACGTCATTGTTTATTCTTATTTGTTTTTGTTCATTTGGTCGAAGAGTAAAATCAACATGCACTGATTTAGTTTTATTTATTTTTATTTTCCACTTTTTTGTCCATCGATTGATTCTGTTGCAGGTTTCCTGAAGTTTTTCTGAGGTCTCTGTATTAGTTCCGCCAACAGCCAATATTGCAGTGTCATCTGCAAATGTTGCTATTTTAACAGATTGTTGTTGAGGGATATCGCTGGTGTATAATAAATAAAGAACCGGTCCTAGCACACTGCCTTGTGGGACACCTGCTTTAATTTCTTTCATTTCGGAGTATGCCTCGTCTTGCTTTACTCTAAACATTCTTCCCGTTAAATATGATTGTAGAATGTCGACATATTGTCTAGGGAGCATTTTTTCAAGTTTCTGTATTAGGCCAGCGTGCCAAACCTTGTCAAATGCTTGGGTTACGTCAAGAAATATAGCTGAGCATATATAGTTTTCTTCGTATCCTGTGTACTTGATCTATTGTCGAGTGTTTGTTTCTAAAACCGAATTGGTGTGAAGGAATCAGATTTTTATTTTCAATTATTGGTTTTAGTCGTTTTAGTAGTAGTTTTTCAAATAATTTAGATATTATCGGTAACAATGATATAGGTCTATATGACGACACTTCATTCAGAGGTTTTCCTGGCTTAGGAATTAGGATAACTTCAGCCATTTTCCACGCATCAGGTATATATTTAAGGTGAAATGCTGCATTTATGAGGTAAGTCAATTTAACAATAGCCTTCCGTGGTAGTTTCTTTAATATTTCTCCAGTAATAAGGTCATATCCTGGGGCTTTCTGTGAGTTAATGTTTGTCTGAATTTCTTTTGTAACTTCATTGGGAGTAACTAGCTTAATTTCAAGTTGTTCCATATTATGGATGGTCTCATTAGGAGTGTCTTGATTTTCATCTAATTGGATGTGTGGTACATGATCAGACATGGTTAGTAGAAATCATTAATGCAAATGATAAAAACCGTAGGTGGACTAACTCATGGGCGGGAGTTAAGGAGAACCTACTTTCTAGGTGGACTATGGGCAGTGGCAAAAAAAAATAACGTACATATTTTATATTTTCCTCAATGCCTATTATTATTTTATCTAATATTCAGCGCAAACCACGTTGGCACGACACTGGACGACCGGGCGTTGAGCGACGTTCCGAGAATTCCGAAATTAAGTGGAAGATGGGCACAGTAAATGTGTGCCTCTGTTGTTTTCTCTCTCATTAAGATGCGAAAAACAAGGACAACGACATATCGCTTAGCAAGAGATGAACACATGCGATGGATTATACGTCACAAGCGGGGCGCTGTCCTTATCGTGACGTGCTGAACATATGGCACAGATTACCTAGACCAGATACGAATGTACGCAGCAGCATATTTACCGGCTCCCTCACAAAGGCGATGCCGGTTTCGGCTTAAGGTACGCGTTTGTTGGACTATGATAATAATTTATTTATTGTGATTACGAAAAAACGTTAGTTGGACCTTTGGAATAGTTATGCTTTAAAATGTGTTAACAAGTTAGAATTGTTAAGTAAATTGCATTCTTGTGAGAAATTTACGCAAATTTCGCAAGAGTGGATATGTAATGATTTTTTGATTAAATAGCCACATACATAGTTAAATGCATTTTGAGTGGTCACATTTAGCTCCCTGTAGTCACATTCAGAAATCGTTATTGCCCCAACTGATGGTTTTGAAATATATTTAATTTTCATTAAGCGGAGAACTTGTTTTTCTAAGGGAAAAACGAATCCCGGGATTTTTTTCCAGTGTGTGCCCCACTGCCGCTAGTGCCCACGAGCC
Organism: Psylliodes chrysocephalus; assembly: GCA_927349885.1. Classification (NCBI taxonomy): domain Eukaryota; kingdom Metazoa; phylum Arthropoda; class Insecta; order Coleoptera; family Chrysomelidae; genus Psylliodes; species Psylliodes chrysocephalus. Next base: position 28,514,327 of record OV651819.1, on the reverse strand, counting down.
GCCACTGACTATGGGAATGTCATTCTTGAACAATATTTGTGATGCGGTTGAAAATTTTTGTAAAATAGAGTTAAGCACTTCGGAAGAGCATGTTGAATTGATACGTTCCCGAATTAATCGTAATAACAATGACGTAAAATAATTAATGGATTGGTTTTCCCAACATTGAACAATGAAATAATTTATCTCAATAAGTACTGGAGTCATTTTTGCTGTAAAAGCAACTAGTTACAAGATATCTTGAAAAAACTTATTTTTTCACAATTTATTACAATATGGCGACGACGGCGGCAAAATTACAAGGTGGCAAAATAAAAAATCGAAAAGAGCAGTTAAAAATACATCAAATCGCCAAATATCAAAACTTCCGCAATTTTTTTCAGCTGAAGGTAATATTCTACAGCAGATAATTACTGGAGTTATAGCATTATTGGTTTTGAAGACAAAAAGATGAGAGATAAAGAGATGAATTCCGAAGTATTCCAGAAAAGACTAATAACTTTATTACTGATTTTTTAAAACTAAAAATTCATAAATTTCTTACCAAAATGATTAAAAAGTTACTAAATATTCAAGTAAATTTTATTTATTGGAAAATACTAAAACCATTTACAAAATTGATAATTCACATTTAATCTACTACATTAGATAATCTTAATTTAGTATAATGAGCTAACATTACTTCCACAACAATTTTAAAAATATCTACTTAACATTAATACATAAGTATGCATGAATAGTACACTTTAAATTAAAAAATGTAGGTAAAAATTACAAATAAGAGTTAAAAGGACCTACAATATTAAATTATATGTAGTGTTATGCAAATGTTGGTTCGAGTTTTCAAAACAATTCCTGACGACTCATAGGCCTGTAAACTTGTATTTACCCTTTAGCGTATTAACTATGGGTTAACACTAAATAAGCTACAATGTCCATATTGTTCATAGATGAAACTCCAGTCACTTTGTGATCCAGTTACATTTCACTGATTACTTTAATTAAAAAGTTCATAGACATCCTAAAAAAGTCGATTTTAAAAGCAAGAAAAACATATTTCTGATAACGTCAACAAATCAATGACCATATTAAATTTTATTTGACAGTGACAATTCATTTTAGACACTTTAGATCACAATAATGTGAAATTTACAACCGTTGTCTGGAACCAATAAAAAAATCGACTCCTATGACATTTATTTGTTCCTTAACGCCTCATTGGCGGTTGGCCGACTAAAGCCGATAATAACAAATTTTGAACATGACTATATTTCGGAACACGCTCTTAGTAACGAATCTAGTTACTTTTACTTTCGTAAATACGTCTTTTCAATTCGCTCCTCCTAGTTTAAAAAGAGAGTATAGTAAACAAAATAGAATATGGTTATTATTACTATGATGTTTAAATAAGTTGTCTTGTTTGACATCCATAGCAAAGGTCAAACGATAATAGAAGTTTTTTAAAGTAGGGTGTCTAAGAAAAATCTGGATTTAAAAAAAAATTGAGTTTCTTTCAGTTAAGTATGTTTTCTTGAAAGGATTATCGGGTAAAGAAATGTTTACTGATTTGAGAGAAACTTTAGGTAGTCAGTAGCAGAAAAAATTGCTGTTCGACGAACTGGATGCAAACGTATAGCAGGAGCATTGCATATATTCTATGAACGTGTATTTTTCATCGTTATTTACGACTTGAATATGAAAAAGCTTTCAACCAAATGGATTCCGAGGCACCTGAAGACTGATTGAGTTGTTTTCAGTTGACGTCTCAAAGGAAATCTGCCGTCGTTTTGAAGATCTAACAGCCCTTTTTAACTTCGGATGGTGCGAAATAAAATAGTTTGTTTAAGCAAAAAAGCTTTAAAAAAGTGCTTGTGCAAATTGTCCAGTGCGTTTGGCTTCTGTGAAGGTAAGTGTTTTAATTTTTGTTTTCATTTTTAAAAACTAAAAAAATCCATCAGACATAAGCCCAAAAAAGGGTGGGTGGTAGATTTCAAAAATTAGAGTTTAGATCAAAACATGGCTTGTGTGGTATCAAATGAAAGGTAATTGAGTCTGGAGTTAAATAAAATGCATTTTATTTTTTAAGCCAGTGGCGCACATGGGGGGATTTCAAAAATTAAAATTTATATCAAAAAATGGCTTGTGTGGTATCAAATGAAAGGTAATTGAACCTGAAGTTGAATAAAATACATTTTTTTTAAGCCAGTGGCGCACAAGAGCATTTCAGAAATTATAATTTAAATCAAATCATGGCTTTTTTGATATCAGTATTATCTTTTATTTTAATTAATTTGTTCCAGAAACCAAAATGTCCGATGCTAAGAGAAAACCCTCTGGGAGTGAATTTAAAAAACGGATATTCAACAAGCAAACACAGCTTCAAAAACAGTCAGATGCGCTGCAAAACTTCTTCAATGCTTCCACAACCGACCAATATTTGAACAACGCCCAGCACCTAGATACTGACTTTCCGGATATGGACCCCCCTTTGGACGCAACCGTCAGCATTACTGAGCTGGATAAGTCATCTCAAACGAGTTTGGCGAGTAGTGATGCAGTTCCGTGTAGTTCCAAAAATCAAAATTCGCAAGTTGTGCAGACCTCAGAGAAGCATTTAGAAAATGCTACCGTCCAAAGTATTTCTTCTGACCCAGGATTATGGCCCAAAATCATGCGTGTAGCAGATAGAGTTTTTTTGATTAAAAGTGGTCCAGCTTCACCTTTGTATAATTTTGATTTTTCTTTTGAAGATCAGCATAGAAGATTCTCACCAAAACATTACAAGAAAAGGCTTAGAAATGAAGAAGAGGTTTTAAGAGAATGGATGGTATATTCCGTATTTCAAAACGCTTTGTACTGTTTTCCATGTCGACTTTTTGCTGCACCATCTAGCTTGAGTGCTCTTGGCAATCGGGGATTTAAAGACTGGAAGCATTTAGCACATCATGAAAATGCTAAAACTCATATAGATTGTTTGCAATCATGGCTTGAATTGAAGCAAAGATTGAAAATAGGTGAAACAATAGATGCAGTTTCTCAGAGATTCATTCAATCTGAGATAAATCACTGGTCTGAAGTTCTTTTACGAATTCTATCAGTCGTTAAAATGCTAGATGAGAGCTATCTAGCTTTTTGAGGAACAAGCGATAAACTGTATGAACACAATAATGGAAAATTTTTGAAGTTAATTCAGTTATTGGCTGAATTTGATCCAAAAATGAAGGAACACGTTCGCACAGTCCTCAATAAAGAAGAAATCAAAGCTACATATCTAGGGAAAACTATACAAAATTGAATAATTGAATTATTGCATGACAACATAAAGCACTACATCATTGAGCAAGTTCAAAAGACCAAGTATTATTCCGTGATTCTTGACTGTACTTCCGATGCAAGTAAAGTAAAACAGATAACATTTGTGGTAAGATTTGTCTCCATACAGGAATCAGAGTATGAAATTCAAGTTAATATCAACGAACATTTTTTGGGTTTTCTACCCATTGAGAGATCAACAGCTAAGGAATAGTCGGAGGTTTTGCTAGAAGAGCTAGAGAAAAATAGGCTTAAAGTAGAAAACATGCGCGGTTAAGGGTATGACAATGGTTCCAATATGAGAGGAGAAAAATCGGGAGTACAAACAAGAATCAGAAATATAAACCCCAGAGCATTTTATGTTTCATGCAGCAGCTATTCGCAAATTTGGTTGTAAACAATATGGCAAAATCCTCGTTTGAGGCAGCCAACTTCTTCAATATTGTTCAAAAGTTATATACATTTTTTTCTTCCTCTTCTTTTCATTGGGCAATATTACTGAAATATATTGATACTTACACCCTAAAACCATTTAGTGATACGCGATGGGAAAGTCGAGTCGACTCATTAAAAGCTCTGCGGTTTCAAATTGGTCCAATTCACGATGCTTTGTACAGCATATATGAAGATTCAGAAATCGATAATATGATCAGAGACGAGGCTAACGGATTATTAAATAATTTGAAGCAGTTCAAATTTATATGCTCTGTTGTGATCTGGTACAAAATTTTGAGTGATATTAACCCCATCAGCAAACTTTTGCAAACTGTAAATTTTAATATGTCACAAGCTATTGATATGCTTAGCAACTGCAAACTCTTCTTTGAAAACCTGAGATCAGATGAAGCTTTTGAAAGCATCATTATAAAAGCAACCGAGCATGCTTCAGAGATTGACTTGGAAGCTAATTTTGAAACCACCACACCACATCATCGTGTCAGAAGCAAAACAAGAACGTTTTTGTATGAGGGCCCGGATGAACCCGTTCAAGACCTCAAAAAAAAATATAAAATAGATTTTTTTTCACACTATAGATCAAGCAATAAATGCCTTGGAAACCAGATATAATTTGCTAAATACTCACAGTCTTTATTTCAGCTTTTTGTATAATATTTTTGGTCTAGAAATGAGCTACTGGCTCATTGCAAAAATTTGGAAGTAGTTTTAACTGATTAAAATTCAAGCGATCTTAACGCCCTGAAACTAGCCGATGAAATAAGCATTGTTTCGTCATTATTAACAAAAAAGGATACCCCTGTTGAAGTTCTCAAGTTTATCGATACACTTAAATTCGCATCAAACCTCAGCATAGCATTAAGAATCCTACTTGCATTGCCAGTCACTGTGGCTTCAGGGGAAATAATCTTTTCTCACTTGAAATAGCTTTTCTCCGGTCTTGTCTTGTCTCGTCTCGTTTCTCTCGTGATAACAACATATCAAATTTAAATTTGGATAAGATAAACTTAGGACGAAACATAAAAACTGTAAAATTTTGAAGACAATAACAAATAATTTTTTAAATGATTTGTCTCATCATTACCCAAATTGGCAATAAGAAACTCTTAGGGAATAACCTCGTTGTCTCTCAGTCTGTCCGTACTTAAAATGTAAATTCTTTGTCTTGGAAGTCAGGGGGAGGGTTTCAATAGGAAGTTAGAATTTTTTTGATGCCAACAAAAGCATTCTGAAGCATGTTAAAATATATTATACGTTCGTTTGTTTTACTTTTTCTTCGAGAGTTTTTCGAAAAAACGCTTAAAAATTGTTGTTTATCCAATTTATCTCCAAAAGTAACCTCAGAAAAAATTGACTGAATGAAAATTATTACGATTCTGTCCGTTGTATAATTAAGAATCAAATTTGATAAAAATTCAAAAATTTCTTATACACACTTATCATTGATTGGAAGATTTACTGAAATCACGATGATAACTTTTTTCTTTGAAATTTTAATTTTAAGTAGATAAAAACTTCTTCCAGCTTCCAATTAAAATTAATTTTAAATAAATGGCATGGAAAATAATTTTTCTTATAAATCACAACTGATAAAATCCCAATTACACACGTATTATTTGTTACCATTTAATATATATAATATGTGGGTTATAGTTAACTTTTTGACTATCTGGAAATCTAATATGTTTAAATTTTAAGTTACAATAAGCAATTGAAAATTTTAATTAAATAAGCAAAAAGTAAATTGCTCGAGAGAATTTGAGAGAGCTCGAAAAAACCGAGAAATTCTCGTCGAGAGATGATACTCTCTCGTCTCGTCATGAATATTTCTTCAAGAGAAAATGTCTCTCTCGTCTCGTCGAGAAAAGACGAGACGAGAGACGAGAATCTCTCGTCTCGCGGCATCACTAGTTTCACGGGAAGATGGACATAAAAGAATTCGCACACACAAGATATACAAACAGACGAAGTAATAGGGGTAAGCATTTATCAATACATTGTTTAAATAACGATAATATGTCATCCTTTATGTTCTTTTAGAAAACATGGCATACACATCAATTGATCTTGATCTTGAGGAAGAGTTAGCAGGGGCCTGGACAGAATGGGTCTATCCGATTTTAATCCAGTTTACAGGATGGAAACTTACTCGACTCTGGCCTTACATAATCAGTGTGTGTATGTATTTAAGTTCAAATAATATGACTGAATCCGGAGAATATTATTGAAAAAAGGAAAAAAGGCATCATGGATAAATGATATTTACAAAAACAGAAACCAAAATGAAGATGGAAATTCACTCATTATTTGATGATTTGTTAGGAGAGAAATGAAAATGGAGACGGCAATCCACTTATTATTTAATGATTTGTTACGCTAAGTTTTTTTTTTATATTTTCGTATGTCACCATAAATAAGCTATATAAACGCAGGAAAAATCAAACTAGTTTGTTTTCTATTATTATATTAAACAATATCATCAGTGCGTACTCCAAATTGATAGTTTTTTTTACCGAATATACCAATTTATTCTGAGTCCGATTCTGGAATTATGAAATTTGAAAAATGATTTATTATTAACAGTAGTGTCAGAATACCTACAAATTCCTATCTTGATAAAAAGAAAAACATTGATTAAATGCGTATTTCAGTTTCAGTTTAAAAAGTTGTTTGTAAAATGTCTGATAAAACACACTTTCTTGTATTGAGGTTGCCAAAATTGCGACTCTTTCTTTAAATCGGTTTATTGAGGGTGGGGGATTGATTGTCTCAATCATAGCTGAGTTTTCATCAATAATATCATTTGGTTCTTCCATGGATTATGTGGATTATTAATTACCATAGATGTAACATGCACACGGATCCTAATTTGTTATAATCAGGTGAAAATACCTATTGCATATTAGCAGGTAAGATCACAATTAATAGTAGTTTACGTTATAAGTCCGGTAAAGTAACTTTCAGTACGAGTTCGAAATATAAACGAGCACTGTAATCATTGGCGGCGGAATAATTTTTCTTGGGAAGGGGCTTGAGCCCCTCTTAAAAATGCACTCTTCCATAAAATAAAAATAATATAAAGGGTGTTTATAATATTTTTAAATTAAAACAAATGTACCTATATGTGAAAAAACTTAAATGCGTATATAGGTGTATACATGTAAGTATGTACCAGGTTGATATAAAAAAACATTCAAAATTAAATTAAGACCTTTTTCTATTTTCTTTGCAAACATTTTCAAGGCTCCTTGAGGGTCAAATCTGTTTATCCAACTCATTTTCGATGTGAAGTATGGAAAGCTGCGAAAATTTATTTTGAGTACCCAAGTTTTAATTCTTCCCATAGCCGAAAAACTGTGCCCGCACCCGGCGGAGCTAACAGGAATAGCTATTGCAACCCGTAACAGTTTGTATAAATTGGGTTGGGCATTCGGTGTCACATATTTTTAGTAATTTTACTTTGTATTTTAATTTCTGCCTCTATATCAATTTTAAAGAGTTGTGCATAGTGATGAATGTATGCATTACACCTTCAAATGATATATTTAATAAACTATCAATACGTTTTGCAAAGTCTAAGTCACCAAATCTTTCCACAAATTGATTTTTTACAGCATCCCTGGCCCATAAAAATACAATTACCCTCCAATGCTCGTCGACATTTGTTCCCAATATTGTTTCTTCATGACCTGCCGAACTTTCTACTAAAAAAAGTTTTTTTTTTTAACATTCGTACTAGTCCGAGGCATAACTCATTACATTTTTATAATAAATTCTTATAGGGAAAATATTTATTAAATAAGTTGTATTTTAAAAGACTGAATGGCAATTACCCGTTTGCAAAATATTCTATGTTAAAGGCGATGTTACCTGTTAAAGAAAATGTAAACAAAAATCATCGCATTTTTGATAAAATGAACGCCGTGCATCACCCGACGCAATCATAGGTATACTGTTAAGAAAAGAAATAACTTTATTTATGAAGGAAGCACAAGATGAAAACTATCTCTTGGTCAAAGTCATTGCTATTATGGGATTGCTGGGGATTCCAACGAGCAGAATTGTATTCTATGACTCTCAATGACAAAAAAAAACGAAAAAAAGCTGCGTAACCATGTCAATATTGAAGTTCTACAGTTTTTGGATAACTATTATTAATGAAATAGATGGAATTAATTTCATCGAAATATACGGGAATATACGGAATATCGGGTCGATGGTGTAGCGGTCTATCGCGCTTATATTCATTTATAGGCGATTTTAAAAGTCCGAGACTGCTGGGCTTCGAATCCCAGACCAGACCATGTGGATTTTTAATTAAATTGCATGGTTCGGTTTAGGATTTGATGTGTGCCGTATTAATGGAAATTCAATTTCTGTTGATATGACATGCAGATTATAAAATCGCCATACATTATCGTCTCGATGATGGTGGGTGAGGTTTTCCGGGTTTTCCTCACCTGTAAGTCAAATGGCACCATCAATCATCCTTAAGTCGCCCCGGAGTGCCACGGCAAATAATAATAATAGCCGTCCCTTCCCCTACACAAGTCGTTCAGTCGACTTCAGGGGTTGAAATTCACTCGTAAGGGGGTGAATTAGGGAGAGTATTATTATTATTATTATTATTATTATTATTATTATTATTATTATTATTATTATTATTATTATTATTATTATTATTATTATTATTATTATTATTATTATTATTATTATTATTATTATTATTATTATTATTATTATTATTATTATTATTATTATTATTATTATTATTATTATTATTATTATTATTATTATTATTATTATTATTATTATTATTATTATTATTATTATTATTATTATTATTATTATTATTATTATTATTATTATTATTATTATTATTATTATTATTATTATTATTATTATTATTATTATTATTATTATTATACCGAAAATATCTTTCTATGCGACCTAAAAATTTTAGAAAAAACTTTGTATTTATTGAGTACCAAAAGAGATGGATGTATCCAAGAAAGTGTTGGAATTAACACTATAGAGATGCAATGACAAACAAAAAATAGCAGAGTATTTGAAAGTTGAAACTCCTGAGAAGTATACCTCTGTTTTAGAAAGAACTTGGCGACTCTTTTTACAAATGGAGTTGTAGACTGGAAAAGTTTTGTGGTCGGGGTAAAATGTGTCGAAGATGCTATTAAAGGTAAAACTAAAATTACTAGAATGATCCAAGGGGTTAAATATTTTGTACAAGTATTGCAAAAACCAAGAACACAGAAATAGTATATTAAAATACAAATTGCAGAAGACCACATGAAGGGTAAGGGAAAAAACCAACGATGTCCATTTTATAGGAATTTTTAAGTAATCAACTTGTTATGTTGGTGATACCGAGTCCCAAACCCATACTAAATTGTAAGCAAATTAAACAAACGAGGTCCGAATCATAAGGCATTTAAAAATAATCATAATGGTTAAAAATAGAGGTTGTCCGCACTACTGAAAAAAAAAACCGATGTACAGACTAAACTTTAATTTTCTGGTACTAAAACTATTTTGCCACCCAAATTCTAACGAATTTTATGAAACATTGTCAACATTGTTAACTTGGTCTTGTTGTGTTTTTAATTTTCTATTTGTTTACTTGATCTTACTGATGATTGTGAGCTTATTTTAAATTTTTGTGGTGATTTTTTGTTTAAAAGTTGAAATATGTCTTGTTGTTGTGTACCAAATTGTTTTGTAAACACTCTGAAAAGGCATCGTTTACTCAGACTCGATCCTAATAATGATTTATTTAATATTTTGGTATTGGCTGTTCGTAGTCCGTTTTTCAATAATAAAACAAACGACACATTTTTAAAAACTATATAAGTATGTGATAAATAGTTTGAAGATAAGTTTAAAGTTCCTGGTACTCGCAGAGGTTTAAATGTTTTTTTATTTGTTCTAGTACAAACTTTCTTCAAGCCGTTTGGAGTGGCAGTATTGCAGCGTGGGAGACAAACCAGCCTAATCAGGGAAGTAATAGTTACTGTACCTTTTTTACTCATGCCTCACTTTCCGTGCTATTGATATTGATTTAATTTAGATTGTTACTTATACTGTTTTTTTAATTGTTCTAGTACAAACTTTTTCAAGCCGTTTGGAGTAGCAGTACTACATCGTTGAAAACAAAACAGCCTAGTCAGGGAAGTAATAGCCACTGTACTTTTTGTATTCATACCTCACTTTACCTGCTACCTAACACATTTGATTTGTATATTGATTTAGTTCAGTTTGTTACTTTTACTGTTTTTTTATTTGTTCTAGTACAAACTTTCTTCAAGCCGTTTGGAGTGGCAGTATTGTATTGTGCCTCACTTTCTGTGCTCCCTAACATATTTTAATGGTGCAGGGAAAAAAGGGACCAAGTCACATTTATCAAAATGATCAGGAAAGCAAATTTAATTTAGACTCACTAAATACAAACTTTTGATACTTTCAGGTAATTGATTACAAATAGATGTTACTTTGTATACAGGGTGTCCCAGATAAAACTTGTCACCCCCCTAATCTCTGAACTCGTGAAAAAAATTGAAAATCGCTTAGACCCGTCGATTTTTATTTTAAGGGGGAACACTTTTACCAAATACATCATCATTGTGTTGTCAACCCCCTCATCCCCAGCACCCCCTACTTCAAAATTTTCAATGGGACTACTTACTTGTGATACATCATTTTAAAGGGAATTTAATCCCAAATACATCGGTGTACTGAAATTGAGGATCGATCAAGTGTTGTTGAAGTTTTAATGAAAACTAAGTTTTATCAAGATATTTTTATTTTGCATCACCTAAAATGTTATCATCATATGAAAGGTTCAAAATGTGAACCATTCAGTTCCATACAGAAGTATAAGCTATTTTCAAAATGTCTTCGTACATTTCTCAACATTTCTGGAGTCACTGCACGACACTCTACAACAATTCTCCTGCGTAGATCATCAAGAGAATTTGGCTGTGTAATATAAACTTTGGATTTCAAATGACCCCATAAAAAAGTCTAATGGTGATAAATCAGGAGATCTAGCCGGCCATTCTATTGGTCCTCGCCTTTCAATCCATCTCCCTGTGAAATTGTCATCTAAAAATTGACGTACAGGTGCAACAAAATGTGGAGGAGCTCCATCTTGTTGAAAGGTGAGCTGACCTTCAAGTAGACCATCATCGTTTTTAAGTAATTCAGTGATTCTGGGGTTCACAGCTGTATCAAGAAGATCACGATATTTTTGTCCGTTGAGGTTACCATCTATAAAATATGTACCTACAATATGATCTCCCAGAATACTAGCCCAAACATTCAATTTCTGGGGAATTTGTGAATGAGTTACCCTGTACCAATGGGGATTTACGTCACTCCAGTATCTGCAGTTGTGCCTGTTCACATGTCCATTTAAATAAAAAGAAGATTCGTTAGAAAAGCACACATTGTAGAGGTAATTATTATCACCAATCAATAATTGACTCATGATTTCACAAAACTCTGTACGTCTGTCAGGATCATCTTCATTTAATTCTTGTACATTCTGCATTTTATAAGGATGGAATTTTGCTTCTTTTAGAATTCGATGTACGCTACTTTTAGAAACTCCAGAAATAATCTCAAGTTGTCTTAAAGATTGAATGTTGTCCATCACTGCATGTCCTACAACTGCAACAGCGACCCCTTCATTTCTCATAGGCTTCTCTCGTTCATGTTTTTTATTCAGCACTGATCCCGACTCCAGGAACTTATTCATCAATTGAATCACGTACTGATATGATGTGATTTTTTCTGGATGAATTTCATTGAAACTTCGAGCCGTAGCTACAATGGATATCCTCTCTTGTATAGTATAAACCATTTTCGACAGTGTTCAAATTGTTGAATGAAGTGAATCGAATACATCAATATACCAAGGCTTCAACAAAGATATGCGTATACAAAAACACATGGCGATAATTTTTTTTTTTTTTTCATAAAAACGTCTGTCTTACCTTTTAATCTATTATTTCTGAAAGCATATTAATTTTCATTACAGTGGCGTTCCCACAGTGAATCTACTTACGATGATAACATTTTAGGTGATGAATAATAAAAATATCTTGATAAAACTTAGTTTTCATTAAAACTTCAACAACACTTGATCGATCCTCAATTTCAGTACACTGATGTATTTGGGACTAAATTCCCTTTAAAATGATGTATCACAAGTAAGTAGTCCCATAGAAAATTTTGAAGTAGGGGGTGCTGGGGATGAGGGGGTTGACAACACAATGATGATGTATTTGGTGAAAGTGTTCCCCCTTGAAATAAAAATCGACGGGTCTGAGCGATTTTCAATTTTTTTCACGAGTTCGGAGATTAGGGGGTGACAAGTTTTAGCTGGGACACTCTGTATATGCTGCCTGATTATAATGTAGTTTATCATTAAAATAAATAGTTGTAATTTTGTAAATTTAAATACTGAAAGTGCCAAACAAATAATAGAAAAAGATGCTTAGTCCTTGGACATAATTTTAAATGCACTGTTTTGCATTTGCTAATTTGGCTTATTACATGGAAATATACTGGTATTTTATAAAATAGGGCGGTATTAGTTCAATTTTGATAAAAATGTGATTTAGTGGCTTTTTTCTTTCTGCAAGCTTCTTTTGCTTTATAAGTTTATTAATATTTATTTTTTTGTTCCAGATAAAACTCTTCAACCGCTGCGGAAAATAAAGCAACTTGACTTTCCATCTAATTAACACGCTACATTTAATTATTCTATGTGTTTGTTTGTTTGTTTTTGTTTCAATAAATTAATTTTGTTGATCATGCTTTTGAATATTTTGTTTCAATAAAATATTTAAACTTGTAGTCAAGTTAGGATTGGTTCATACTACTCATTTTTTGCTTTATTATAACAAATATAATTTTATTGCTACAATAACGTAAAAACGGAGTTAGTATGAACAAATCTTAATTTGACTAACACTTTTAAAGTGTAAATAGGGAATGAACATTTTGAATGTTCCCGCGTTTTGTATTAACTAAAGTGACCGCGAGATAACGCCACTTCCTTCCAAATAGTTCAAAGAACGATCACACGGCGCTACAATACTGTCTCGAATTTTAACGTTGCCGTTTCCAGTCTAAAAGTAAGTGATATGTGGCGATGATACTGCTTCTCCTTACTTTGCCGACACTTAACTACAATACCGCTCGACGAGATAATCCAGTCTGCCTACACAGGTTATCGGTTTATTTCAGCGACATAGAGAGAAATAATAAACTGGACTACTATATTCCCATATAGAGTTTTAATTTTAGTATTATAATTAGTATTACTATTGTCCAGGGACACAATAATGAGAGTCTCCTGGTAGAGACTCCTTTTTTGATGTACCAGATCCTTTCGTTCGCTGTTGGTGCAGTATCCAACAGTGTAAATTACACCAGTTACACCACCTTATTTACATCCTCCTTATTCCTTATACACATGTCGAGTGTAATTCACTCCTGCTAAATAGCTGGTGGAGAAAGTGGACACCACATCGTCGATAGGAAGGTAAAGTGGGTTTTACACCGGGCCAAACAGAAGGTTTAGTGTCCGTTGGTGTAGTTCATTCCTACACCAGTGGGACGAACGAAAGAACCTACTGATACATAATTAGGTCTTTTCCTTTGCATCGAAAGTGTAGCACTGAACTACGCCACTTCTGAAAATATTGTTCCATTTATGCAAATTGTATATACAAATTGTATGCAGATTGAAAATTCAAAGCCTTAATTAATCTGCTAGAAACAAAGATCTGTCAACGCGTAACAGACAAAAACTAGTTAATAAAAAAGTAGAAGAATATAAAAATGGTGAAATTTCTAGGTTCGCATTTGTAAAATGTTTGAGTTATTTATATAATATTAATTAATTTTTTATTTATCGAAATAATTAAGTTCAAAAAATGCGATTTTGGAGAAATTATAAAAGTCAATCAAGTGTTTTAAAGTTTTTCTAAATCTGTATATAATAAAATAATGTATAATGATGTATTGAAATGTTTGAATATCATGTTTGTCTAATTATTATATTAGTGTTTAGTGTTCTAAAATAAATAAATTTTTTAAATCACCCTGTGTATAGTAAAATATCTTTAAGAAATAATGTATAACTGGATTGAAATATGTTTGAATATCATGTTTGTTCAATTATATTAGTGTTAATAATGTTATGATTAAGATGATCTATAATAAATTAATTTTTTAAATTGCACCCGATTATTATTTTGTTTCAATCCTTTTCTAGCGAGTTTAATACTTCTCTTATACGACCCTAGTTTGTCTGCAAGCGATTTTAATGGTGGGATTAAAGTAAGGCAATTTAGTTCGTAAATACCTTTTTACCCAATGCCCAATGACTTTCTACATTTTACACCAAATGCTTACAAAAGTGATTTTCAAAACTAATTTCTGGGAAATAAAATTCTTAATTACAATAAAAATACATTTTAAAAATTCGAGTGACGCTAAAATGGTGGTTCCCACCTTATCGAGACTGAGGACCACAAGGTTAAACTCGTAGCATAACAAAAACGAGAAATGATTTAACTTGGAACGAAATACCGAAAGCCGATAGTAGTATTAGCACGTTGAATTTTTTGGTTTTAAAGCATTGGCACTTAGGTTAAACCATGTGATGATTTTCACAAGCCTTGATTTTTAAAACCATTTTATATCGCCTTTTGATTGGGGTTTAAAAACTTGTTCGAGCAATTTATCCAATAATAATTGGCCCCTTCACCTCTTAAGCCTGATCATGTAAAATATTTGGGCTTCTTACTTCGCCTATTTATATTCTATTAATAAAGGACAGAAGGATGAGTATTGCAACTATGTTAAAAGAAATACATTGGCTTTCAGTTCAGAATTATGTTCAGTAAGCCATCACTAAAAGTTCCCAAAATACAATTTTTATTAAAGATTTAAAAAATTTAATAGACTGCCTACAGAAATTAAAAAAAAAACAATGAATGTATTGGGGTGGGTGGCTCAGTGGTAGAGTCTGCCTGTGGATCCAAGGGTCCCAGGTTCGAATCCCACCGTTGGCCGGAATTTTTTCATTTAATTATTTAAAATGAATTCTGATGCCTTGGTAGGATTCCCCACTCGACCATTCAATGTTGGGTTCTAATTAACAGTGCTGTTCCTAAAGTGGCGCTGGGAAACAGTAACAAAGCCTACACAGAACACGAGGCGAAATAACCTTAGCAGTTTAAGCAGATGACAAAAAAAATATATATTCAAAAGTAACCTCAAACAATACTTGATAAATAAACAGAACGGATATACTTTCTTGTGATAATACTCTTTAAACTTGGCCTTTGTAAGTATTTCCCTTAATTTATTGTTATTTTACCACTCGTTTTATCCGCATTTATTATAGATTATTTGTTTCGAGATTATGTACTTTATTTTAAAAAATTACTTGATGTTATATTAATACTACTTACTATGTTCAAATTATTAATAGTTTTGCGACGATAGGTTATAGCAACCTATAGCCACAAAACTAGTTTTGTGTAAAAATAGATCCATAGAAAGCAATGTAATTTACAAAGGCCTTCTTTCAACATACAAATAAATGACAACTTTATAATTAAAATAAAAAACACAACAAAATACCTCGGTATCATAATGGATCCAAATTTGAAATGGGCATTATATCCTACCTCTCTTTTATATAATAAAAGAGTGCTTTGTATGGGAACATTATATTATTTGTCTTGCTGTACCTTTATTTATGAAAAGCCTGAATTGAGATATTTATTATTTGCAATAAATATCAAAAGAAGTATACATTTTTAAATAATTTGACATTTAAGAGCCATTCACATATCACAGTTGACATCTTGATACTTGACAGGCACAGCCAAGCATTATTTTGATTTTTGCCAAATAAAATGGTCGGTTAATTATTCTATGGGGTTGCGACAGAGAAATTTGATGAAGGTGTTTTTGTGGCTAGGGGCGAAATAATAGTACGCTTAATAGCACTACCATAAAAAAGTCATTTTTAAAAAACTGCTTATATATTTTTCATAAATTGGCAGGCTTGGCGAATAATTGAAATTCCTAAAATTGTCACATAAGGAATGCATAGGCGGATTTTAAAAAAATTGTTATTAAAGTAGTTAGGATGAACCGAACATTCTAAAAATCAATAGGGTTCTAAGTTAGAAGTAATTATTCAAGAAAATCAAAACCGCAAATCAATCAGAACTTTCGTTCTAGAGTTATCGTGTCAGCATACATACACACAGACGACCAGACGAAATTTTTTCTTGGATTTTCGGACTTAGAATGATCAGAAACATAAAAAAAAAGTTTTAAAAAATGCGGGTCAGAAAATTTTTTCGTCTGCACGAATGCAATACTGAGGCCCCATAGGAAGGGCCTCAGTAATATTATATTGTAGATTTCCTTTGTACTGGACGATAATTCTAAGCAAAAACTCAAGAATTTTAGAAGCAAAAGTAAATACTACAGAATTGGTTAAAGAAGAATATATAACACTTTAAATTTTAGTAAAAGTGAATCTGGAGTTAGGGTACATGATACGTCTATATTTTCAGACTATGAGATGTGCTATAAAAATCTTGCCGTTGCGGACATTGTATGCATTGCATGCTAGCATAAAGAGCTATATATGGGATATGTATGTGCTAGCTGGGTAGAATCTGATCACATGTGATTAATGAGTTATTTAATTTTCACTTAAATTAATATTGAAAATCAAAAACTAATATCTTACTAAACAATATTCCTCAGACTATTTACACTAATCAGCCGCACTTTATTCTGCTTTACTTTAACAATACTTCACTAACTTAAAGGGTTTTATCTTTTTGTCAAATTAACGTTATCGACAATATATATCCTCGTTAAAATAAAATAACGAACAACGATTTGCACAATTATTATTATGTAGGCATATCATTGGACGACTAAGTATTTTTTAAATACAATTAAATACAATTGCCGAGTGCTGCTTGACTACAGCAAGGCCTTTGACACACTTGATCACCAACTTCTATTAAAAAACTTTGCTATTTTGGATTTTCTGCACGGGCCGTTAAACTTTTAAAAAGTTATCTTGAAAATCGCACCCAGAAAATTGTCCTGGACGAAGCTGTGTCGAGATCCCTTCCGGTTAAGTATGGTGTTCCAGAACGTTCCATTTTAGAACCGCTACTTTTCTCACTATACATTTCAGATTTTCATCAATTTGTAGAAAATTGTCATGTTCATCATTACGCCGATGATTCGCAACTCTACCTACTTGTCTTTTAACCAACAAAATTCTTTACAAGCTCAATACATCATAAATCTAAATTTAAAAAAATTATATGATATATCGTCAGCACATAATCTCAAATAAAACTCAAAAAAATCTGTCTTTATGCTATTTGGGCCCAATAAAGCTAGAAATCTTCTAACTAATAATTTTAAACTTAGCATAGATCATGACCCCATTCCACTTGTTTATGATCATAAAAACTTGGGGCTGTGGATTAATTCTGAACTTAGGTTCACAAAACATATTTCTCAACTGTGTCAAAGGGATTTAAATCGTCTTCAAAAAATTCAAAATTCGTGCATTAGGTTCGCTTACGGTATGCGTAAATTTGACAGAAATTCAAAGAATCAAAATGGCTGCATATCAAAAAATTACATTCTTTGCATATTCTGAATATAACTCACAAACAGTGGCGGCTCGTGGGCACTAGCGGCAGTAGGGCATATACTGGAAAGGAATCCCGGGATTCGTTTTTCCCTTAGGAAAACAAGTTCTCCGCTTAATGGAAATTAAATATATTTCAAAACAATCAATTTTTAAAGTGTTTTGTTTGATAATAATTAATTGATTTACTATAAATACCAATTTTCGTCCCAATTTTCATATTTATCTTATACATATTCTTATATTATTATGTAGTTAAAGTTTTCCAGTGCTATTTATAATTGTTAATAAGTCCAAACTGTATAGTTTAATTAAGTGTTCATCTGGTGTCATAAATTTGGATATATTATCAATTTATTCCCTAATTATAATTTGAGTAATTTATTCTTTAGAATACTAGTCACTTATGTACTTATTTTAATAATACATTTGTTAATTTTCTAATACTTATTATTAATCTCTCCTCCCCCTTTCAAAACCAGGCAAATATTCCGAGAATTTTAGAAGCCTCGGCGTTTCTATTCCCTTAGGACTAAAAGAGTCTTAAACTAGTTGCCAAGAACTGCTCGACTATGCTATTAAGGGATAATTTTGTTGTTTTTTTAATTTAATTTTTTTTATTATTTTTATTTGCCACTGGTGAATGGATGTTCCTTCTGGACTCCAGGATCCTTTGGCTGGTGACTGCTGCCCTAATCCCTTAATAGTATATTAACAACAGTAGCTATAGACCTATCAGTAGTTAAAAATGGTCCTTTAGGCAAGTTAGAAGTACATTTGGTGACAAGTGGTGGTCTTTAGAGAGTTGGTTGTTACATATCTAGAGTAACAACAAGATAATTTAAAAGCTTATTTAGAGTAATTTAGACCACCGGAAGTGGGAGAGTCTCGATGGAGTACATGTAGTCCGCCAAGTGTTAATGTTGAAATCACAGGTCAGAAGTGTGTTGGAGGAGCTTCATAGCAGCCGTTCAGTAGTATACTTTGGTACTAAAAGAACACTGGCTCGAGTTTGGGAAAGATTTGATTGGGTCAATTGTTCAATTGTTCTGAAATAGCGCCTATTCCTAATCAGGAAGCGACGACAGTAGCGGAAGCATTTATGCATTTTGACCAAGGACAAAATTTTGAATCCGAATTTTTGAAACTGTTAGATATCAGGAAAACACGCACTACGCCTCTCCACCAACAGTCCGACGGAATGGTAGAAAGACACAATTGAACCATGTGCGAGTATCTTTCAATATTTGTCTGCGATAATCAAAAGGACTGGGACACTTTAATTCCTCTATTTCTGCTAGCCTACCGAAGTTTTTAACATGAAACGACCAGTTATACTTCATCCATGATGATTACTGGAAAGGAAATGAAACTTCCCCGTGATCTTCTTTTTGGAAGGCAACCTCCTGGTGAAGAAGGAGGGCGTACACCTCCCACGTACATTCCGAACTTAAGAGAAAGATTAGAGAAGGTATACGAATTCGCTCGGCAACGTTTGAAAGTCAATAGCGATAAAGGAAATGCTAGAATCGACATGGGGATACATTTTGAGAGAGGCGATCCAGTATGGCTGTACAATCCCAAGCGCCGAAAAGGCCTTTGTCAGAAACTGCAATGGAACTGGGAAGGCCCCTACACCATCCCCAAGGTAGTTCACACTGAAAAGTTAGCGCCATATCGTGGTCCAGATCCTCCCAGATGGCTTCAACCAGGTCCCAGTAATCAATTTATTCGGGAAGAATAATTAGAGAAGAGGTAGCAATGTTACCCTGCACCCTTCAGTACCCTGCGGCTATTATAGGAAACGTACCATTTCAAAAAGAATCGCAATGTCACCCAGTCCCCTACAATGTGCTGAGGTCGTCATAAGTAAAAGTACGAGTAAAAGAAGAAGATAGAATATTCCAGAAATGTCTGGACTATTGTAAAGAAAAATCTGAACAGTTCGAGAAGGGCCAACAAGCTTAACGATAGAGGTTATTCGTTCATGTTATCAGTTGTAAAGTTGAGTTAAAATAAATTGAGTTGCCAAAAACCTGCGTAATAATACTTAGGTTATTTAGATTTTAAAATACTTGGACACAGAGCTGGGAAAGGGGGGTACTACCTATGACCATCTCGAACAAGGCGTTTCATATAACTGAGATCGAACTTCACTTCAGGTAAGTTCGTTTGATCTTCCAATTATTGTTCCTACTTTTCATGTTTCGCTCTCTTCTATGTACTTATTTTGCTATTATTTATACAACTAATTAGGGTTTATTATTGTAACACCCAATCTGTTAAAACATTTTTAATTATGCGAAAAAAACTATTTACATAGCCTGTTTTTTATTTTAGTCGATACAAAATTCTGGTTTTAAACTGTTTATTCAGACCATCTACTATACCTATATTTGTTTAAATTAGACATAAAAAAAGTAAATTGATTAGACACGGTGAATTTATTTTATATAGTCTATAAGCCTTTACACCTATTAGGCTGAACATAATTTATGATTGCAAAACATTTATTTGTTTACCACAGTTGTTAGAGAATAATTTGCATTGACCCTGAGAACGGTTTCTATCGGCGCCTATGGATGTGTCGATAATCGCAATATCAACCATTCATAGTATATTTAAGCGCATATCATCATCACGGCTCAGGTAGTACACATTTTATATAGCGACAATGATTGTTATAAAAGTATGTTTTGTTTTAATTTTTTTAATCTCCTTTTCAAAAACGGACAACTGCAACTTACCTAATGAATTGGTAACAGAAATTCGGGGTTACAAGGACACCGTTAACAAGATTATTGATGCAGTTACCAATGGGAAGTACAAGGGACAAACTTACAAGGAGTTAGCTACGTTTGTAGATAAATTTGGAGCTAGACAAGCTGGCAGTGATGTGTTGGAAGATTCAATAGATTATTTATTGGAGTTGTTACCTAGTAAAGGATATGATTTAGAAAGTGTACATGGAGAAAATGTTACTATTCCACACTGGGTGCGGTAAGTTCTTTCTTTTAGTTACAGGTGGTGCTTAGGTGATGCGTGATATTTACATTTCAAGGGATGCGAGGAAAAGTTACGTCTTTAATAAATTTTTACTACTATTTGCACTAATTGTATACATTTTTTTTTATAATAATGAACTCTAAGAGAATTTAATCAAAAAAACATGTTAGTTCACTTTAAAGTTTTCTTTACAAGAATACATTTTTCTAATGTACTTTTACTAAAACGTGCTTTAACAAAAAAAAAAATTATATTGGTATTGCTGATCTCTGTTTTCTTTTACTATTTATCGGAATATTAGCCATAAAAATGTTAGGTTTTGGGTTAAAATAGTATTTTGTGCAACAAGAGTGGATATGATAGCCGATGTGGATAATCCACTCGAGTTGTACAGTATATTTTTTCTACGACTCACGAACGTAAAACAAATAAAAAAAATATTTTAGATTAAGACAAAATAACTAATTATAAATAATGTATGACTTTTAATAATTTTTAAAATAAAATAAACGAAAAAAAATAAAAAAAGAGTAGAGGCTCGAACTTGCGTTTCTCGCGAGGAAGGCAGATACCTTAACCACTCATCCACCAGCAGTTTTAGGAAAATTTTTTAATACTCTTAATTGATTTGACTCCATAGAGTTTTTCTAACATTAACAAATGATTTATAATTATAGTATAAATAAAAATAGAAATGCTATTATTTATCGATTCTACACAAAAATAAGTCATTTTAATGTATGTTAGCAGGTAAACAAATTTTTGTTAATTGTATTACGGTAAAGCACATTGGCAGTCAAGAGTGGGGGGGTGAGAGAAGTGATGGCGGTGGTAGCGTACCGTCGGCTGCACTCTCCTGGGCAGACGAGTTGGGTTGCCTTGAGTGTTATAGTGAAGTCAAGCTGTTAGTTGATTCTCACGCATTGTGTTCTATCGATAATAATTTGGTAAATAAATAATTATTTGACTTGATAATTAATAAAATCTAAGATGTATATTTAAGTTCAATAACTAAAAAATATACTGAGAATTAGTTTGACAGAATTGTCACTTATTTAAAATTTTTAAAATAATAGTTGTCGAGTTACTAAAATAGTATACTTTTTCGTTTTGAGGTCTGTGCGTAGATAAGCTAATATCCATGTGGGAGTAGAAAAAATATTTTATATTCTATTTTCAACTATAATAATTTATTTGATCTCGTGTATGATATACAGGGTATACCAACGATAACTTGACACTCCAGAAACACACAAAAAAGAAGTGTTCTAAAATTTAAAACAGAAATCAACTTTTATTGGTAATAGGACGAATTGTCAGGGGCGGATGAGCCAACCGTGAAACCAGGAGATTTCCGGTGCGTCGGTACTGCAAGCACCGGTCCTAGGATTGACAGCCGTCAGTCCTAGCGCCTAGAGGTGGGAAGTTCGAATCTTTTTACTGAATTAATTCATTTGATTCATTCACCTAAAAAGATTCGTTCTTCAAGATTCGTTCTCAAGTGATTCACTTTAGCGAACCACGAACGATGTTATTCCGCCGATCCGGCGAAGGAAATCGGACCGAACTTTTACGAATTTGAGTACTACCTAACCTACCTACCTACTAGGTCGTCGAGTAAAATAATTATAACCAGATTTATTTTAAAGTAAAGCGAATTGATGTTTCATATTTCATAAAAAAAGGCAGCTGAATGATAAATACATCCTTGTCCGTTAAGATAAACAACAATTTCACAACTTTTTTTAAATGCCAAATATATAGCCAAAATTAACGCAAAATTATATATTCACGATTCGTCATTTTTTGTTTTAATTTTACTTTGATTTAAATTTATTTATCAGACAACACGCATAAATTGTTTACCTAAGCTTAATACACACCTCCTGTAAAGTGAGAAAAACATTAAAGACACATACCGCCACCGCCTGTCAGTTAGAGTTCTCGTATTATGCCGTAGAACGTAGAACAAAAGCGACCAATTTGCCGATGCCGATGTAAAATACCAAACCTTCGAATCCGAATCGAATGAACGAAGCAACCAAACTCGGAACTCGGCATGTTTGATCGATCGCAGAGCCATCGAGCAATTGACTCAAAAAAGATTCGAATCTTTTAAAAACAGGGAATCAATTCATTCGAGTCAGTGCACTGATTCGTTCTTTTTGAACGAATCGTTCGCGAACGACACACCTCTACAGTAGCGCCGACACGCATCGCTCCTACCGATGCCGACAGACGACACTGCGGTTTTTTCTTTTTTGTTTTCAAAAGAATTGCAAAGCCACAATTTATTAATCGATTTATTTATGTAGGTCTGTAAATCATAAATATAGGTACATTAAGAAAGCGCCCATGCCCACAAAAACGTAATGTTTCATGTTACATTGCAAGAATATGAGGAATCTCGTATTTCGCGTTCGTCTGACTCACGCCTCTGCCTCTTCTTATTATTCCAGGATTGTGGAAGTAATTGAGTAGAAAAAACGGGCGATGAGAGAGTGTTGCAATATAAAATATATGTTATTTATGTACGTTTACTTAATACCTTCTGCTTAATAATATTTCTTTTTCGATTCGATTTGATATTTTTCGCAATTCTTGACAAAATGTCGAGTTTGTGTACAAAGTTACAAATTTTCATTGAACAGTTTTTGAATGTTACCGCTTAAATTTAAATTAAAGGAAATCTGCATTATTAGTTAATTTATTATTCGTGCTCGTTGCCAAGCGCGTCGCCACAGTCAATGCACATGGAATGTGTTTCCAAAAATGTGTGTCATTCGGCAGAAATCGTGATTATCCGAATACAAAAACGTCACTTTTGGAAACCTACCAGTAATCAACAGGACGACAGTGGTAAAGAAAACAATATGCAATTCAAAAGTTTCAGAAACTACTCACTGTGCTGCTATTCAATTTGTAAACATATATAAAAAAGGTTACCCAAAGTTGTCATTAGGATATAAACATTTGCTGACAATTCTAATTTCAAAAGTAGCCTGCGAGAGAAGTTTTTACAAACTGAAGTGCTTGAAAAACAGACTAAGGAGTACGACATATTAAATGCAATAGAAAATGACGACGTCATTGACCGTTTATGGAAGACCAATGTTTTATTTTTAAAGAAACTGTTATTTTGACTGCAAAACTTTCTTCTTTTCCATATCGATAAACATGGACACAAATATTATTCATTGCGTACTGCCAATGCCAATGGAAAACGCCATTATATTAAGAGTTCTTTTTTTTTATTTATGTGATATTTGTGTTAACAAAATTAATAGTGCGTTTTTATTTATGTTTATATGTATTTATTGTAAGTTCTTTTTTTACCTGTGTTTGTTTTTTATTAGTTATTGTAAAATCATTTGTGGTTAATTTATTGATAAAAACATATAAATAAATACTTTTGATTTTTTTGCTGGAGCGTCGCGGCGCCGTTTTAATTGACTTCCCGCGCCAGTCTAAGGGGTCCCATTTGCCCCTGCGAATTGTCATAAAATTCATACCCAGAAATCCAAATCTCTGTAGCCCGGCAACAACCCCTATATTTTTTTCTAATTGTAGGTATGGTCAAGTAATGAATTATTTTATGGCGAATTCAGCAATATGATTATTTACTGCGTTACTTTTTTTACTGAATATAAGTCGCATTTGGTATTGTCAAAAACTTATTCACTCGATAACAGCTGATTAAATTCTATACCAATTAATCTTATTACCTTTAGGTATTGGAATGGTGACTCAAATGAAAGTATAATTTGGGTACTTTTTAATGATGGGTCAATTTAAAGAAATGAGAAAATTATGTATTTGAGTATTTGAATTTTGACTCACTCTGTACAGATTTGGTTTTTAAAATTAAAAAAATTATGCGTAGACATAAATGTTGACTTAAATCGAAAAAATTTTAACGTAAAAAATTAGTTTTCAATCGTTTCTCTTGCACTATATAGGTCATCGACTTAAATAAAACTGGTTTTAGCGTGTGAAATACCTTGTATAATCCCATACTACTTGGTATTATAATGGAAAAAGCGAGAACAATTCAAATGTAAAATATAGGGTGTTCCATTTAAAAAATCCTAACATTGATATGTATCACTAACCTATTTGAAGAACTTTATATTATTGAAATTATTTTTAAGTTGTTGCCTTTCCTGATATAAATCTCACTTTGAAAACATATTTAAAAATATCAAATAGTTTTTGCTCTACAGACCGAGACGTTACCGGTGGCTTACCTTGTATATTGTCGCTATATATTTTTATTATTTGGAGATGGATAAAGAGGACTGGAAGCTGTAATATGTATATAGAAAATAAGCGATAAAAATAAAAAAAAAAAAAACGAAAAAATCGATAATTTTTAATTTTTTATTTTTCATTTTGAGGGGACAAATACCCCTCCCCCAATCTCCCTCCTTTCTACAAATGGTCATGATTTAGAACTGTTCACCCTCAGAAAAAATCCTTCAAATTATCAAAAAGTGATAAAAATAGGTTGGGTAGGGAGTCCCCGGAAACGGTAGTTGATGGAGGAAACCAGGAATCATATTCGGATTCAGGACGTCATTTTACATCAGAATCAACAGGAATGGGTGTTAGGGGTGATTTGCATGATGACCAAAATCATCAAAATTACATCTATCTGTATACAGATAAGGAAAGTATAGGAATCATGATTTTTTTCGACCTACAGTTTTTCGACGGATTTTTACGTTTTGAGGTCCCCTGAATCCGTTTTGACTTTTCTGTGTGTCTGTGTGTCTGTGCGTCTGTGCGTCTGTGTGTATGTGTGTATGTGTGTCTGTGTGTCTCTGTGTCTGTGCGTCTGTGCGTCTGTGCGTCTGTGCGTCTGTGCGTGTGTGTCTGTGTGTCTGTGTGTCTGTGTGTCTGTGTGTCTGTGTGTCTGTGTGTCTGTGTGTCTGTGTGTCTGTGTGTCTGTGTGTCTGTGTGTCTGTGTGTCTGTGTGTCTGTGTGTCTGTGTGTCTGTGTGTCTGTGCGTCTGTGTGTCTGTGTGTCTGTGCGTCTGTGCGTCTGTGCGTCTGTGCGTCTGTGCGTCTGTGCGTCTGTGCGTCTGTGCGTCTGTGCGTCTGTGCGTCTGTGCGTCTGTGCGTCTGTGCGTCTGTGCGTCTGTGCGTCTGTGCGTCTGTGCGTCTGTGCGTCTGTGCGTCTGTGCGTCTGTGCGTCTGTGCGTCTGTGCGTCTATGCGTCTGTGCGTCTGTGCGTCTGTGCGTCTGTGCGTCTGTGCGTATATGCGTCTGTGCGTCTGTGCGTCTGTGCGTCTGTGCGTCTGTGCGTTTGTGCGTCTGTGCGTCTGTGTGTCTGTGTGTCTGTGTGTCTGTATCCACCATAACTCATGAACCAATACAAAGAAAAACACCAAATTTTAAACTTAAGCTTTATTCCGGCGTCCAATTAAATTATTAGATTTTGGGCAGAGTCGGAACATCTGGGGGTACTTTATAGGTGGTAATTTTTATATTTTATGGAATATATCTGTTATTTACGTTTGGAAAATTCTTTAAATAAAAGTTACTTCTAATATTATTATCTATAAATTTTGCTTTATGTCAAATTTTTCTGAAATGGTCCGTATTCGATAAATTTGACAAAATGTGCAAAATTCTGATTTTTAAGAAAATTTTTGAACTAAAAGTTGTTTGCGATATCGATCTCTATAATTTTTGTTTATACATGATTTTTCTAAAATGGACCGTAATGGAAAAATTGGAGGAAAAGTGCTAAATTTAAATTTTTTAGTATTTTCGTTTTCAATGAATATCTATAGAAAAATGTTTCGAGGTAGATGTATGTGGAAAATGTATATATTTAGTTTATCCTCTAAACTTTTATAGAGGTGCTGCAATAGGTTGTACAAAATAACCGGAAAAAGCCTATAATAACTAGATAGGAAAGTCATGTCTTGGACACATCAGATTTTTAGTAATGTGACTACGTTCATGAATACACATGAATATTCGTTATACGCTTGTGTCGGGTTATTAACTTAGGGTAAACTTTAAATTAGTTGGAAGTACTATGATGAAAGAGTAACTAACGACTATATTTGAGATATTTATCATTTTTGTTGCTTATAATATAATCCATTTAGAGAATGTCCTATTAAAACCATACTATTCGAACAAAGTAGTGGTTCTACGATAAAAGTGGGCAATAAAAAGGGTTCCATTTATTAAAAAGATTAAGAACGCTGCTGGTATAAAGTCAATTCTAAAGTATACTGGATGCATACGTTTTTGTTTGGAACCCAAACAAATCTAATCATTATTATTATACCTATAAAATAGTTAAATCTGTTAGAAATACTATCATTTATCTTGAGTAATTCACCTATATTTAATATTTTTTTATGAGTACTTTTATTAAGTAAATATAATCTTATTGTTCCTTTGATTTATTTATCTTTTTCTATTGATGTCGGTAAATATTATTTACCTTAGATTTCTATATTACAGTGATTGTGGTCAATAATGGGGGTTTTCGCTAAATTTTCTTTTTTTTTATCGAAATCACTTTACTATAGCAAATAACAATTATTGTTTAAAAAAATATACAGTAGGCAAATAGAAAAAAATAAACAGGGCTACATTATAATCTAGGAATACTAAGTCTAGAAACTTAAAGATATGATATGATTAATTAACAGTAGTTTAAAAATATTGCAAAAACTTATTTTTCTAGTTAGTTGTAATAGTCCAGTAAATGAAGGACTAAAAATATCGAAAGCTGTAAAAAAATCGCTGATGAGTTCCCACGTAGCTCAATAAATGGGTTTCCCGGTAATATCTGGCTAAATATGCCAATTAGAGAATTTTTGTTCAGACAAAAAATGAAGATCAGCTCATTCTCTACAAAAATAATTCCTACCAATTTTTTCGCAATGCCAATATTTTTTGCAAAATCAGACTTCGAAAAATCCATAATTTTCATATTGAATAGATATGGTAGTTTCTTGCCGAATTTACGCTCGAGTCCGTAAATAAAAATCTCTGAAATAATCGATTATTCGACAATTACTGGCGGATTTCACCTGATTTTTTTCTGCAAAGTAGTGCTTGGGCTCTCTCAATTGTATTAGCGAATGATCTTGTAAGGTTGGGAACAATATTTGATTTTTTGGAGTCGACGTCTAAAGGTCTAACAGCAATCTATACTCCAAAACTTGCAACTACACCTTGGGAACAGTGAAAATAGCAGCTCGAATGGAAGCTGAATTCATTTCAAAGCTGAAACCGTCTTACACCTTCCTTTTGACGGCGAAAGAGCTCACCCAAGCTTTTTTCAGTAATTCGCCTTTGGTGTGCCCTTCTTGAGACGGTAAAAGTACCAAAAACTGAACAATACTTTACATAAGAACAATTGTCACTTCCCACTTGACATTTCGAGGCTCAGACAATAAATAAGTATCGATCTGAATCAAAGACTTGAAACTCCACCGGTGACATAAACATACAAAGAGTAATGTTAAAAAAGATGAAGTGTACGTGAAGTGACAATGTTTCATGCGGGTTAACGAGTGATAAAGTGATATGTTGTTCAGTCTTTTGTACTTCTCCTGGCTCAAGAAGGTCACGCCAAGGATTAAAAACTGAAAAGAAGCTTACAAGCAATCTGTACTGCAAAACTTGCAATAGCACCTTGGGAACATTGAAAAAAGCGGCTCCAACGGGAGCCGAATTCATTTCAAAGCTGAAACTGGCTTACACCTTCCATTTGGCGGAGAAAGAGCTCACCACAAGAGCTATTGTGAGGTTTTTTTCAGTAATTCGCCTTTGGTGTGCCGTTCTTGAGACGGTTAAAGTACCAAAAATTGAACAACAGTTAACTTATTTATTTTATTATCATTCATAAATCCATATGAACCATTGTCACTTCACTTCCCTTTACTTTTTAAACACTACCAATAACCGAATGATATTTTGTTTACTTTTAGATCATGTAACTGGTTAATAATGATAGGAATACCTCCAATTTTGGTCAACTCTGCCATTATGTACATTTCTTCCCCAGTTTCCATAATATAAGTAACAATTCTCTCAATCTGTGCTGAAATATCTGAGTCCTTGGGCCGTCCCTTCGGTTTAGCCTTAGCAGAAGCTTTTTCAGACAATTGATAGAATGCCAGTCGACAGACTTCATGATATCTTGCAACAACAACTGTGAGGTCGATCCCAGAAATTATTTCTAGCGTCGCTTTATACTTTTCTATATCAATATGAGCTGTGATCTGATTCAGAAGTGTGGTCTTGAATTCTGTGTTCGAAACAAGTACGATGGTACGCTTCTTTACCAAACTACTCTTTCTTTTCTCCTTTTCTACTGAAGCAGGTAACTGACAGAACGAACAATTGTTTTTGAAGTCAAAGCCACTATGGGAGCGCTTCTTTTGTCTCTTCGGGCTCGTTAAATAGTCCAACCGTCTTGAAGAGTGCTTGTTAAACTCATTGTACGCGAACTTGCCTCGAGATTTAATAATATAGCGGTCCCTACACTTGTTGTGCATTCGTACAGAGGATTGTTTCTGGAGAAATAGGTGGAAATTATCGCATCTCTCCTTGCTCACTCGAATCAAATTTTCTAAACCACGAGTAAAATTTACACCGTCATCCACAACACCCTCCTTACAAAGAAAGCATTCTGAAACGGAATCCGCTTCCATTTCAACAACACCAAGAGTTACCAAAAAATAGATGATCCAACCGTTAGAACAATTACACCAAGTTTTTAAAGTTGAGGCAAAATAAAACAAACCTTATTTTCTGCTTCCAACAAAAAAATCCTTGAATATTCTTTCTTATAGACAAGAATAACGTGGAAATTTCTCACTTAAAACACTTCTTCTTTTTTTATAACTGAATTAATTTAATGCAAAATATTTATTTTATTTTAAAAAATAATTCAAAATAAATAATGAAAAAATATCATCGGTACATCAATAATCCGGTCAAGCCGACGACTCCAAAACAGAGATTGTATACAAACACATGCAGACAACTATCGCCACGTGGGTACACGAGGTTAGGTTATATACAATATCATGGATCTCAGAGGGGGAGCGTAAAAATGAAATATATAATTGTAACAACCTTTTTAGAACCAAGAACTGATATGGGGATTGACTTATATCAATGGAAAGGTCAAAATACAAGCTTTACTTTGATCTAGTTATTACTCCTCAAAAAATAAAGAGCGGGGAACAAGAAATGGTTAAACAACAAAAGGCCGGTTTTCACTTGTGTGATCAATTTTCCTCATTTCTTGAAAATTATTAGACTATTAAAAATAAAAAAATATATTCGAAAAGTAGACCATCTAAGCTTTAAAATGATGTGCATTGAAAATCAATATAACGGATCATTATAATTCGCGCTTGTTCCGCAGATTCTATGGAACTCCGAAATCGGCTAAAACATGTAAATAAACAAATCAATTTTGTATTAAAACGCAAGAAAAGTATTACAAAAAAATTTCTGAGATCATTCAAGACCCCCAAGGTCCCATTATAAAGGCAAAATTAGAATAAATTACTATTTTTAAAGAAAATATGAATAAATTAATGAAGCAGTCTCTAAATATTGTTGAAAAAAACTTTGACCGCTTTTTTAAATATTTTTGGCAAATACGAACTGACTTCAAGTCACATGGAATTGTAGCCTACGGGTTTTCCCTTTGCGATGAACTTTGAATCATCGAAAAATATCAATTTTTTCCCGAGATATGGAACAATTCGTCCGCCCGCTTACACGTTAATTCATAGAAAGAGGAATTCCTGCAGGTAGAGCAGTAGCTGAAATGAGGGGACTTTTGAGTGCCATTGTCTCGAAAACTATTGAATTTTCGAAGAAAATGATAAGAGCCATTTTTGTAGACAATGAGCTGATCTTCATTTTTTGTCTAAACAAAAATTCTCTAATTATTGGCATATTCAGTCAGATATTAGCGGAAACCCATTTTCCAGGTTTTAGGGGTCCATTTTCAGCCCCTTCCAGTACCAAGAACGCGTTAAGGATTTTCTCGTTTAAAAATACCTGCGATGACCTACAAATTGCGCTATGTGGAAACTCATCAGCGAATTTTCTACAGGTTTGACCCTTCAGTTACTGGACTATAACGTAACAATGAAAAAAATATATTAACCTCTAACTGTACCTACTAAAATATCTAAGTAATATTTTTGAGTGAGCACTATTTATTTTTGACAAATTTTTAAAAATAAATTTAAAACTTTTTGACATTCCATAATTAATCTGTAAAAAAACAGCTGGAAAACTAGGGGCCATGCTTTTCCCAAAATAAAAATTCTTATAATCCATGTGCCTTTTATTTAAAAAAATATGCTAAAGAGGGAATGGCAAATACCAACGGTCCCCTCTGAAAATTCTATTTGGAGCCAGCCACCCTTGATCATTATACCACGTATAAATACGTAAAAATACTTCTGTGGAAACCATGTTTATTCAACTCAAATGTACTTAACTTTCCGAATAAACATAATATTTATTATTCCATATAATTTTGTATTATTTAAATTAACGGCGGCAATCGGTTTTTTCGGGACAGTTATCAGGACTAAATGATGTACATAAAAAACAATACAAAAATTATTCTTAGAATCGACTCAGCACACCAACAAACATCAAGCTTTGAACCCCCACAAAAATAAATTCGCACATTTCACTCTCATTAAAGTAAACAAATAAAATAAATTATCAAGCAATGTCGTTGTCTCTTTCACAAAGATCATACGATGTTCTATCGACAAATAGAAATTTAACACCGTAACTCAGGTAACAGTTCGTCGAGCGCAAAGCTTTGGTCTACAGCAGAATCTTTTTTGCTGCTGACAGTACACTTCAATTTTCAATTTATTTCTTGCGAGGTTCCCACAATACAATAAGATGTTATAAGCCAACATTTATTATTATGTAAACTTGTAGATTAGATGCAGTGTTCACAAATGTTAAGGTTTATCAAGATTTAAATAAACTCTTTAAAGGAAGATATATTTTTAATTTTAACATCAGTGAAGGTTCATGCAAAACCCAGAATTTATTTGCTACACGAACCTTCCATAACCCATTACAGTCCATTCAGGAAGAAAACTCCGTTTAAGATCTGGACAGTAAGTAGATACGTTATGAACGTTAAACGAAGTTTTACCTCTTTATCCCTGGTTGACAAGAAGTTATGACCAAGTTGGAAATGGCAACCTTAAAATGAATTATATTTTATCGTCATAACAAGTCAACGAAATTGTTAAAATAGAAAAATTGATTAAATTTTAATTTTTTAAAGTACTTGTAACCTTATTTTGATTGGTAACATGGCAAAAACCGCATTTCTTTATCAATAATTATTAATAAAAATTATATTTTGATTAAAAAACACATGAGAGATAGATTTTCAAACACCGAAAATACTTTTTTAAAAATTTTATTATTTATTATATAAAATACAAAGCTTGTTTATTGCCCAAATGCTAAGCGAAGAATGAATCTAGATACAATATAAAAGGTAAAGTTAATAATAATGCAACAAAGAACTGCTATCTTATCTATGCAATTATGCATAAAATATGTGGACGTCGGTAAATTGGCCCCATGTAACTCCTCCATCCTTAAGCTGAAAAAATACAGGAAGTATTTTTGACATTGGAAAGTGATATATTTTCTTCGGTATTTTCTTTTTCTTTCTTCATTCGGTATTTTCTAAAACGTTTTCTAAATACAAGATATGCAATAGTTGTAATACAGATGATTGCCAAAATTGGTACCATTACTGACATCGAAGTTTTATACAGGGTGTCCTTTTCTTCTATGATGGGTTTAAGTTCATCTGTTAATTTATTAATTTCGTATAGATCGTCGAAGTTAATTTTGGTAATATTTGAGATTTGGTAACTCTTTTGAATTTTTAATAGTTTTGTTTCAAATTTTGGGAGTATCAGTGGTTTTCCTTTTCGGATTAATTGATTATTTGTAAATTTCAATTGTTTTATTTCAATTTGACAGCCTACAGGAATTCTAATTAAAGTGGGTGTTTTGATTTCTAAAAACTTGTCTGTTTTGCATTTTGACAGTATTTTTTCTGATTCCACAGGAATTATTAATACGTCGTTATTAGTTATTTGTTCAATAATTGGTTCTCGAATATTGATTTCCATAGCGTGACATCCCTTGGGTAATTGGCCATCAAGAAGTTGAAGTGTGCAGTTGTCTCGGGATATAAAATCTTGTGTGCAATAGAATTCATTTTCTAATTTTGGGCATTCTTCTCTGTGCATCTGGGATTCTTTTTCGGCTCGTGCCAAGTATGGGTATACAGGGGTATACATTATATTGTTCTGGGTAATAGGATATAAATGATAAAATTCTAATGAAATAGGTTTAAGGATAGGAATGTGGATAGCGAAAATTAATTTTGATTTGGAAAATGTGACTTGTGTTCCAAAAAATAGATAGTAATTCAAAATGTTATTGAATTTTGGGATTTCGTTAACGTCATAAATTTTACTTAAATAATTTATCATTTCAGTAATCTCTTGACTAGGTATTATTGAACTATGAAGCGAGTTCTGTTTCGAGAATAAAATAGCATTCTCGATATTATCTATAAAAGATATCAAATTTTGACAATCGAGATTTATCTGACTGATAGTACCTTGGAAAATAATGTAGTTACTTACATCATTGATTTGATTTTGAATTGCTCCTTGAAATCTTTCTAAATTGTAAAATAGCTTTTCTTGATTTTTTGCTAAAATTGTTAATGTTTGATTATAATGTTTAATTAATTTTTTGTATAATGAAGTTTGTAGATTTTGTTCGTTAATTATATTTTTCTGGTTTTGTTGTAAAGTTTTAATAGCGTTATCATATCTATATTCGTCGTCTGAATCCAAATTACCAAAAAGCCATTTATTAAGTTTACCAATTCCATCAAATAAACTTCTTTTTGAGCGTATATGTGGATTCAAATTTTGAAATTTTCTTTCTAATAATTTATATAAAAATTCTGTTCTTTCTAACATGTTTTCGCTTAATCCGTGATAAGAAAGTGGGTTTGAAGCATTAGTTTTTTCAACAGTTTCCCTTACTATAGAAATATGATATTTTAAAGTGTTTATTTGTCTAACTAGTTCTCCTAAATCTAAGTAGTGAATAAAAGTATGCTTTGTATATATTAATCTACAACTACCTAACTGTATTGGGAGAAGAAGGTTTTCCAGAGGTGTAATACCAATGTCTTCTTGTCCGCTTTTTACTTTAACTACTAGAAGTGCCAGGAATAGCGGGATCGTCAATGATTTCATGGTCCTGTTCTTCCTGCAAAACGTTACTTAAATTAACTCTAGGTTTTCTAATGATACTTTTATGATATGTGCCTTTATTTGTATCTAACAAGATACCATTATCATTTATTATTTCTGTCTTTTTAAATTTTGGTAGCTTTTTGTCACGAAATTTAGTTTGGACATAAGCTGTTTCCTGATTAGAATAGTCTGGGGGATCTGAACGAGTTTCGTTAGCTTTAGCAATAAATTTTTCTTTAACTTTTTCATTTCTTTCTTTAATAGTATTGTATAATTGTTTACTTGCTTGTTTATGATTTTGGACATAATAAGATAAGATTAAATGATCGTCTAAATCGAACGGATCTGGATTATTAATGTGTCCTTTGATAATTTCGAACGGTGTAAACTTTGTGGCTGTATGAATTGAATTATTATAACTAAGAACTGAATGTTTCATTAATTGATTAGGGGTTAATTCTTTATTTTGTTCTCTCAAACATCTAAAATATTCTATTAGTGTTGAATGAAATCTTTCAACGGGAGAATTGGAATTGCTATTTTTAGCTGTGGTATAATGTAGTTCGATTCTGTGTAATTTGCAAAAATCTTCAAGATCTTTATTTTTAAATTCCGATCCACAATCGGCTGTTATTTTATAGGGTAGTCCATGATGACTTACAAAATTTAAAAGATTGTCTACTATTGATATACCGCTAATACTATCAATTGGGTATGCTTGTCCATACCTGGAAAATGAATCAATTATTGTAAGAAAAGGTGAGTTTGAAATTCGGAAAACATCAATGTGAATGTGGTCAAACGGTTTAGAAGCAGTGGGGGTTAAATTAAACTTTATAATAGGCGGGTTTCGATCATATTTGTTTCTAAGACAAATTTCACAATTATTAATGTATTTCTCAACGTCATCTAACATTTTTGGCCAATAGTACCTCATACTTAAGGAAGATCGAACTTCGTTAATTCCACGATGTCCTTTTTTGAAATTGTGATAGTATTCTAGTTTTTCTTTTTGTTCATCAGTGGTTAATACATCTGTTAATAATGTAGTACAATGAACGATTTTAAATGCTGAATTTCTAAAGTACTTTTGTAGTGTCGTTACGAAAAGTTCTGGTAAAAATTGATTTTTAAAATATATTGCATATGTTCTTTTGGGGTCAAGAAAGTCTTTTACAAATTTTAAAATGCTTTCTTCTAATCTTCTTTGGGGAAGAATAACGTTTAATCTATTATTTTCAAATATTTTTTCTTGTTTACATTTTGTTTCATTTATTTCGCCACAAGTTAAGAGGATTTGGTTTTTATATTGATTTATAGGTCGTTCTGAAATAGGAATAGATAATATCGGATTTTCTACCGAAGTATGTACAGTTTCTATATCGATTTCTGGATTATTTTTATTTTGAGGAGGTCTTATTTGTATATTTTGTAAAATATTGATTTTAGGTTTTTCGTTTAAAATACTAGAAATTTCGTTTTCACTTAAATTTGGCAATACTGTCATTCTTTCAAGTTCATTATTAATTATTTGGTCTATATCGTCTATATTTACATCTAATGATGCTGTTTCTAATGCATTTAAATCTATATTAGGAGGTATGCGTGATAACGCATCAGCAACTTGATTATTTTTTCCTTTTTGGTATTCGATTTTATAATCGAATTCCTCTAATTTTAAGCGCCACCTAACTAATCGCGAATTGGGTTCTTTAAGGGAAAAAAGCCATTGTAATGGTTTGTGGTCCGTTTTTATAATAAAAGGGTGACCAAATAAATAAGGACGGTGGTACTTACATCCCCATACTACCGCGAGTAATTCTTTCTCAATAACTGAATAATTAATTTCAGCTGAATTTAAAGTTCTGGATGCATAGCATATAGGGTGACCGTCTTGGCTTAAGACTGCCCCAATTGCATACTTTGAAGCATCAGTCATAAGTTCAAATGGTTTTTCAAAATCTGGATATGCCAGTATTGGCTCAGAAGTCAATAAATTTTTACAGTGATTAAAGCAATTTACGAATTCTTTTGTATGTTCAACTTTACGGTCTTTTTTTAAACAAGTTGTTAAGGGTTTTGTTATATTCGCAAAATTCTTAATAAATTTTCGGTAATAACCGAGTACTCCTAGAAAGGATTTTATCTCTTTCTGAGTTTTTGGAATTGGAAAATTTTTTATTGATTGAATTTTCTTAGGATTGGGTTTGATACCTTGTGGTGTTACCACATGGCCAAGAAATTCGACTTCTTTTTGTAAAAACTCACACTTGTCGAGTTGTATTTTTAAATTTGCTTCCCTAAGTTTGGAAAAAACTAACTTAAGATTTTGTATATGTTCCTGTAAACTTGTGCTAAATATTATTATATCGTCCATGAAGACACAATATATTTTATTTTGAAGTTCTTTCAAAACTTCGTCCATCGCTCGCTGAAAAGTACTGGGTGAATTTTTAAGACCAAACGGCATCCTCAGAAACTCGTAGTGTCCATTGTCTACGTTAAAAGCAGTTTTTTCAATGGAACACTTACTCATCTCAATTTGATGGAAGCCGCTAGCAAGATCAAGGGTAGTAAAATATTGGGCTCTACCTAATTTGTCCAATATATCAGTAATATTGGGTATCGGGTACCTATCTCCGATGGTTTTATCGTTTAGTTTCCGATAATCTATAACGAGACGCCATTTTTGTCGTCCCGACGCATCCATTTTCTTTGGTACTATCCAAATTGGAGATGACCAAGGACTGGACGATGCCGCAATTATTTTATTTTCCAACATTTCATTAATTTGTCTACGGACTTCTTCTTTATGCGCGTAAGGGTATCTATAAGATTTAACATGAATGGGAATTTCATCAGTTGTTTTAATTACATGTTTTATTTTTGATGTAAAGGTCAAAGGGTCTCCAGGTTTTAAAAATATATCAGAAAATTGATTACATAGTTTAATAATGCTTTCCTTTTCCTCGGAATTTATATGTTCCGTTCTCAATAATTTATTTATATTGATTTTCTTTATATTTGGTTGAGGAGAATTAAAACATTCAAATTTATAAATTTCATGATTTAATGAATTAAAAGGGGTAGCTGGTATTGGTTCATTTAGCGTAACACAAATATTTTTATCTGTTTGGTTTATTATTTCGAGTGCAGCAAACCCGTTTTCCGCAAAAGTTAATGTTTCAGGTATATGAATTTCGCCTAATTTTATTTTATTTACTAAAATATCACCGTCTGAAATACTGACAGGTAATTTTTTCAATAATTTTTCACTTGGACCTATGCAAATTTCAAATTTTATTTCATTGGATTTTCTGTATTTTATTGGTATTATAGCATGATCACTAATCAGTTTTTTATTAATTAAGTCGATATTAAAATTCATCGCTAATAAATCATTAAGGCCAATGACTCCATCATAAAATTCGTGGAAATCATACAAAAGGAAGTTAATATAGTGATTATCATTAAATTCTTGGAAAGCTGGTATCTCGGCTTGATACCTGATATTTTGACTACCAAGGGAAGTAGAAAGAAAAACATTTGATTGATAAATACAATCGGGGTAATATTTTTCCATAATAGAGGGTTTTAAAATTGATTTGGTACTGCCCGTGTCTATTAACAATTTTAATTTGGGGTTTTCTATTTCTATGTATGGGAGTGGATTGTTTGAAATGAGATTAAATTCTACTAAGTAATTTCTTTGTTTGAGGCATTTATTCGAAAATTTGCATTTTGGGAATACTCATCGATTTGAGTTTCATCTTCTTCATTATTTTTATTTAAGGTTGGGCGATAATCAAAATTGTCTGTATTTTGATTGTCATCATAATTATTAACAAATAATTCTTCAGAAGTAAAGTTAGGTTTTTGATTACTGTTATTTTGGAAATAATTAAATCTTCTGTTGTTATTGTTATTATTAAATCTATAATTCGGATTAAACTGCTTTCTATTGTACATCGAGGGGTTTCTCGATGTTGTCGACATTGGCTCAGGTTTGGGAAGTTGATTTTGGGGTATTTGGTTGGGTTTAAAAACGTTACGGGGAGGTCCAAAAACTTGAGCATTTGTCGGATAATTTCTATTTACCTGACGTGGTTGGACATTAATGGGTTGACTAGACCAAACTGGTCGAAAATTTTGTGGTTGTAATTGAAAATCTTGGTATTGCCTTTGTATTGGTTGATTAACATTTTGATGATATTGATTTGGTTGAAAATTATTATTAAATTGTTTTGGAACAAAATTATTATTAGTATTATTTTTAAAATTAGTTTTTTGAAAATTGTTTCTTGAAAAATTATGTTGGTCATTAGTGTTGCCGTATAATTTTCCGAAATTTTCGTAATCGGTTACGTAAGCCATAGCATCTTCCAGTGATGCTGGTTGTTTTAAATGCATATTATTCTTTAATACACCTGTGCAACCTGCAATAAAGGTGTTTAGGGCTGTTTTGTCGCAATGATTTATTTGACAAAGTTTTTCTTGCGCGTTAAGATTTATTTCATTACTTATTCTTTGTACTGCACTGCTACGTAATAATTGTAGTCTCGTGCCAAAATCTATTAAGTTTTCATTTTTATACGGGGTAGTTCTAGTTAATTCTTGCGTTATACAATCTAAATTCCGTCGATCGGAAAAACACTGCTCTAATGCATTCCTTAATGAACGCCAATCACTAAGTTCAACCCGGTTTCCTACCATGGCTTCAGCCTTGCCTATCAATTTTTCTTGTATACACTCAAAAATGTGACCATTAAATTCTGGATCATTATAATCTCTATAAGTTGCTATTAAATTTTCACAACGAGAAATAAATTTGTTCAAAGTATTACTATCGCCATCATATGGCTTAATATTTGACACTTTGGACCTAAAAAGATCCCAGTTAATAGCGCGAGGTGCTGCTAAAGGCACGGGGGGTATTGGAGGAACCATATTGTCAAAATTTAAATTTGCACTTTCACTTAAAATAGTAGTATTATTACTTTCTTCAGATTCAATATTAAGATTACTGAATTGATTTAATATTTCATCAATTTCATTCATTAAATTCTTAATAAATTCATTTATTCAAAAATAAATTGAAAAATAATATATATTTAATTACTATCTGTTTCTAGATATAAAACTTTTAGGAAGGTTAAAAGGAACTTGGCACTCACCCCTTTGAATGGAGTTCGTCGAAGCTTCTTTTCTACTGCTAGTGATTCTCTGCAACTTGAAGTCTTGTCGGTGGTTGTTGTTTCTTGAGGGTAGATTCGTATCGGATTTGCACTTAAAACGTTAAAACGTTAAAGTCCGGAAAGAGTTCTGGTAACGACAAAAGCGAATTTTCAGTTCTTTTCGCGACTCGCACAAATCCTACTGACTGCGCCAGATAGATTTTCAAACACCGAAAATACTTTTTTAAAAATTTTATTATTTATTATATAAAATACAAAGCTTGTTTATTGCCCAAATGCTAAGCGAAGAATGAATCTAGATACAATATAAAAGGTAAAGTTAATAATAATGCAACAAAGAACTGCTATCTTATCTATGCAATTATGCATAAAATATGTGGACGTCGGTAAATTGGCCCCATGTAACTTGAGTGCAGTAATCACAAGTTCGGATCTTAGACAGACCATAAAGGAATTAATTGATTTGGAATCTAAAAACAATTAAAAATTTAAATTTTTCAAATTGAAATATTTCGAGCATAAAAACTGATAAAAATTGCGAGCATAAAAACTGATAAAAATTGCGAGCATTAAGGCTTATGTAATGTTGAAAATGGGGTGTTAATACACTGCGACCTAAACAATCTATTGTGCCCCCTTCTATCGCCAATGCACTAAGGAAATGTCTCAATGGCTATTTTCTTAAGGAAGTGTAGGATTTGAAATGGCTTCAAGTTAGGTAAATCTCCTTCTTTTCTCCTAGATATATAGTGCCCTTGGATTCTGGAGTGCTGCACATTTATTTAGGATGTGAATAGAGGTTTCGTCCTCTCCCTCACAGAATCTGCACTCACTATCCTCTACTACTCTCAGTTTACTTAGATATCCTTTTAGTCGGCAATGCCCGGTAAGGATCCCTGTTACAATACGTAGCCTGTTCTTGATCAGGCAGATGCAGGCTTCCGATCTTTTATGGTTATATTCACCCAGAAGTATCTTGGCCTGTCTCAGCCCCAAGAGATTGTTCCAATTATCGGTTCTTCTACTGCCCAATTCTTTTTTAATCTCTCCTAATATAATGTTACTGCTGATACTGCAGAACGGCTCAGGTCCTACAAAAGGTGTTTGAGCCCCTTTCCTTGCAAGACTATTTGTAATCTCGTTACCCTGTACCCCGTTATATCCCGGGACCCAAGTGAGAGTAACTCTATTTTTCTCGCCTAGCTCATTCAATTGTTCTAGGCATCTCCAGACCATTTTTGAGCTGTTTACGTAAGAGCTCAGCGCTTTGATGGCTGCTTGACTATCAGACATGATGATAATCTCTTGTCTATGATAGTTTTTCTCGAAATTAAACTGGATACACTTCTCGATGGCGAGAATTTCCGCCTAGAAGATGCTTGTGTATTTTCCCAAGTTTTCGAAGTGCTTGGTTCTAGGCCCATACACCCCTATTCCAGTTCCTTTTATGATTTTGGAACCGTTCGTATATAGGGTAGGCCACTTAAAAGTTCCACCCCCTCTTATTTTCGTTATTCATTGAAATATCGGATTTTTTTTTTGTTTGAAAGACTGGAACAAATACTTTTTTATGATTTACAATTATTCTGTGACGTCATGGCTTACTTCCGGTTTTTCTGGAAATAACAGAAAATCGCAATTTATTTTTTATTTTTAAATTGAAACCCACTTTTTTTTATTGTAAATTTGAATTTCTGGGCAATTTTTGTATAATAATCGTGCATTTAAAATTTTCTGGCTGCGTCAAAATGGCCGCCATATTGGATAATATTTTTTCTAAACAAGTTACTATTAATTCGTTTATGGAAAAAATATAGGGATTTATCTTTAATCTTTGAATCTTTAGACCCATTTACCGTATACCAGTGGCGTATCTAAGAATTTTCATTAATAGCAAACCGTTTAATAATTCCATCCGCTTTTATCTTCGTTGTTAATTGAGATATCGGAATAAAAACTTTTTTGTTTAAAATCTTATAACAAATTCTTTCATATACTGGATCCAATCGGTCTGTGACATCTTGGCTTACTTCCAATTTTTCCGGATATAACTGAAAATCGCAATTTATTTTTTATTTTAAAATCGAAAGCCGTTTTTTATTGTAAGTGATTGGTCTCACTATTGCAGTATACATCCATCGTAGTATGTTTGGGTTACATCCCCATCGTTTACCTGCAATGTTTCTGCAAACCATTAGGGCTTTTGTGGCCTTATTTACTACTTCCTTCTCATGTGTATTCCAGAGAAGTTTGTTGTTCAGGATTAGGCCTAGATATTTGACTTTATTTTTCCATTCTATATATATCCCGTCTAATTTAACAGTTTTGAGATTAAGTTTTCATTTCCTTGAAAAGGCTACTAGTTGTTTTTGTAGGGTTTATACTAATTCCTACTTCACGGCACCATTTTTGGTATGTTCTAGTCCTCGTTGGACTATATCACACAGGATATTACTAAACTTGCCACTAGCAAATATGACTATGTCGTCGGCATAACCTTGACAGGGTATGCT
This sequence comes from Psylliodes chrysocephalus, assembly GCA_927349885.1. NCBI lineage: Eukaryota > Metazoa > Arthropoda > Insecta > Coleoptera > Chrysomelidae > Psylliodes > Psylliodes chrysocephalus. The sequence goes on along the minus strand of OV651819.1, from coordinate 28,472,765 downwards.
GAGGTCAGTCAATCTGCATAGAAGTTCTTATACGATTAGGCTCCACATTAGTGGGAATAGAACTCCTCCTTTTGGACATCCTCTGGTTGTGCAGATGGAGATGGTGTCCTGCCCTATCTGTGTCTCTGTAGTTCTTGTAGATAACAGCTGAGCCATCCATCTGGATGTGATGTTATCTACATCTGTATGTAAGTGCTCTTTTTACAGATTCGTTTGGCGTGTTGTCAAAAGATCCTTCTATGTCTAGGAAGGCACACACGACCGTTTCTTTGTTTGTCAGTGCATCCTGGATTACGTCAGTCAACTGTACCAGGGCAGTTTCTGTAGATCTTCCTGCTCGGTACGCGTGTTGGCTGTGGTGGAGTGGCACCCTCTCCAGGACTTCCGTTCTGATATAATTATCAACAGGCTTCTCCATTGTTTTTAATACAAAGGATGTGAGGCTGATTGGTCGGAAGGATTTAGGATGTGTGGTATCCTTTTTTCCTACTTTTGGAATAAAGGTGACTCGGGCCCTTCTCCATGCTTCTGGTATATATTCAAGCTCCAGACTGCTCCGGACTACCCGGATTATGAGTGGTAGTAATTCCTCCTGTGCCTGCTGAAGCAGAGCAGGAAATATTCCATCCACACCTGGAGAGCAATAAGGATTTCATCTTTTTAAATACTAGGAATGTATTATTATATTTAATGTCGACAAGGTGTTCCAAAAATATTTACTTTATCATGTACCAATTTTTGTATTTTTATCATTCGAATGCTTATATAAATATAAACATGGAAATCGTTTTGGTCAATCTCAACAGTTTTGATGCAAGAAATTTTCGAATTTAAAAAATGCTATTTCCAAATTTTCAAATCCCTTACTCCGGGCACAGCTTATTCAATACAAGCTACTTGCCTTTCGCCTGCATCTTTTGTACTTCGCAAGTCAAATGGGCGTAAGTCGACATTTATATTTAGCGCTAAAAAACAGTAGGGATTAAGATCTCGAATCCGTCACGGCTAACACTTCATGGTCATATTCATTTTATTTTATATTTATCATGTTTGTAATGGGAGATAGTATGATGAAAGTTTTGATTTAAATTATTTACAAATATAATACGATATAAATGTTTATTCGATAAAAAATAAAACAAACAACAAATATTGATTCATCCATTTTTCCATATAATTAATTTCCTTCTGCTATTTGGCTCTTTAAAATTCCTGTTCAAACATTTTACTCACAATCAGTTAGTAATCTGTGGTTATGTATCATTCAAAACAGTCGGGAAGCGACTTCTGGCTTACTTCACTTTCCAGTTAGCCGAGAATAGTATATTTCATCAGGTACGTGTCCAGAAAAGCATTTATGGACATATAATGAACGATACTTTTCATTATACCTCTCTGAAAATAAAAACAGAAGCAACTTGCAAAATAGATGATACTCTTCTTCATAATATATCTCTCGCACTAATTTTTGCCGTTTCAAGTGATATTTTTCTTCTGGAGAAATCATCTTAAGAATGTTTAACAAGAATTCAAAAAAATGAAAACTGTCATAATAATATAAGCGTTGTTTATTGTTACAAAGGGCTGATTCCACCGTTGTATTAAACGAAGTTTAAATTACTAATCGAAGATTAAAATAACATTTTTACATTAACAATGTCATTTCAATCTTCGTTTAGTAATTTAAACTTCGTTGACCTGTAACGGTTGGAACCGTTATTCGTTATTTTGACACAATCACCTCTACTCAAATGTCATTTGTCGTTTTCTTCTTCCTTGATTCATATTGTGAGAATTATTTTTGACTTAGATGTCAACGAATCAAGTTGATTTGAATTTCAATATATCTTGTCCATCCGATGTACTAATTGATTTTAATCTATCGTAAAATCCGTCTGATTCTATAAGGTAAGTTTTAATACTAATATATTGTTGCAAATATATATTTTATACAAGGATTTCTTAAATAATTGTCAAGTATTGAACATAACCTCAATATCAACAATGGATAACACATTTTCGTTTTATATTAATTTGTATATTATTTTTTTGGAATAAGATATTATGCTTTACTATGTTTAAATATGTATATAAGATTTTTCCTTTTCCTATTAATTTTAGTCTCTGTGAAATTATTCATTAAATAGTTTTAAATTGTTCATTTAATAGTTAAAGCATTTTATCTAAATCTTGTTCAAATTTCCTATTTCCTGTCTTAACATTTTAACCCTTTCTTTTTAGCATGACTATATCTAGACGGTTTATTTGGATTTATATCTAGACGTATTTGAATTCCTATCAAGAAGTTTTATGGTTTTTATATCTAGCAGTTTGTTTTGGTTTCGGTACAATCTGAAGACCGTGGTTTGATTCATCTGTAGAAGATCTAGACAAATTCGAGTTTAAGTTAGAATACCAAATATCACGAGATCATTCAAGTTGCGGAATTACGAACAAGGATCCCGAATCCCTTTGAAGAAGTTGCCTGAAGATATACCATGCAATAAAACATTCCATTTCTTATATTACCTCGTTTTATCAAAAGATAAGTGCAATTGAATAAATCATCTTAAATTTGAATTAAGTAAAACTATGTGAATTAGAATTTGGTACTACCTTATCTAAAGCATGGTTTAAATATAATTTGTTAGTTGTTAGTGATTTTCTATATCTTTATCACTAATCTGAAGTCAAGTATAGTAAGCTTTAAATATAGTGGTGCCCAAGTTCTTTTTCAAAGTTATTCGAGTTATTTAATAACCTAACCCACACCCAATCAATTGAGCTCAAACACATTATACAAGTAGATAGAATAACTAGAGATCACGTTACATACCACAACGGTGGAATCGGCCCTAACAAAACTAAATAACAGCGAATATGTTTAAAAACAATTAAACAATCTGACCACTGCTGTGATAATACAGGCATTTTCGGTGCTCTAAATAGTCATGTAAAAATAGTGTTTTCAGAGAGGTATAATGAAAAGTTACTTTCCCGGCTAGCGTGTGACACTTCCTTACCGGCAAATTCCACTAAATAGCTTTCTAAATGTTTTCGTATATCTCCCTCATTTTTTTCCGGAAACATGCTTTATGTAGTATTTTCTGCAGCTACTCCAAGTTTTTGTTGGGTTCATTCAATGCAATTGTCGCATATTTCCAAGTAAATAAAGATAATTTATTTACAACCATATATGTAATGTTGTCATTATTAACGTCATTGAAGGTTGGGAAGTGTCACATTACACACCTCTACTTCCCGCCCTCATTTCATCTATTCTAGATGAATATTTTTTATATTTAAAAAAAATAACACATTTTTTTGACAAATTTTATAATACCTATTTAATGACAAACAATAAAAAACAACAATGAACTAAAATACAACAAACTACTTATTGATATTTATTATTCGCGAATTTAATATCCGGCTTTATCTGACATTTATTTATATTGGTGACAGTTGTTTACCCCGTAATCACAGTAACAATATATTTACTTGATTATTCTGAGAAAACCGCGCACTTGGTAATTTGTCGTTAAATGTAATATTTTAGGTATGTTCAGAATGAAACAGAGATTTATTAACATTGATCGAAATATGATGGTTGTAAATAAAATAGTATACAAACCTTGGTAAGAAGTTTCATTCCTGTCTCGAGATCAAAGCTAACCTCGACGCTTCGCGTCTCGGTGATCTAACTAATCTCACGACAGGAATGAAACTCTTCCCACCTCTGTGTGTAATATACTATTTACTATTAAAAAATGCCACTCAGTATGTAACTAATTATCTAACTATCAGATTCAATCAACTTATTATGTTGCCTAGCAACGGTCTCGCAGGTATCTTCGTTAATTTTTTTGTTTAAATTAGCATAAAAATTAATAAAAATAATATTATTTCAAACTTATATAAAATAGGAAGTCTCGTGTTTGTAGCTTACCTCGGTGCTTAACACCTCGCTAATCTACTTTAACGATGGGCTGTAAAATTCAACAAATAAAAAACTGGAAATTTAAAACATTTCTATGTTTAATGAATTTTAGTGTTTTATAACCCAGATTATTGAATACAAATAAATACATCGCATATCTTGAAGAAAAATATAGGTAATAAGTAAGAAAAACAACATTTTACAGAATAATAAAAAATAGTTTCCTAATTTTAAAATGGTAATATTTAAAAAAGTAATTTTGATGGAAAAGGTAATTCTAAAACTCCAGGAGTTGTTTTACGAAGAAAGTTTTAATAAAATAAGTGGAAATTTTGTAAAACTATTTCCAGGACCGACGAGAGGGGGGGAAGGGAAAGCAACATCTCCGGACCCAGGGGAGGCCTGACAGCTTTAAAAAATAGGGTATAATATATGGGGGGCGGGTCCTTGCCAGTGTTTTGCCCCGGGGCCCCACCATGACTCTCGGTGGCCCTGACTATTTCCTATTTCACGTATTACATTTTTTCATCCAACAATATTTAGATTTTTCAATATTCCTAAATCTTTTTTATATACACTATAGACACCATTATTGGGATAAGTGGAAAAACATTCTCAAAGTGATTTCTTTTTCACTTTGGAAAGTGAACTTCGCCATTTTTTTTTTTTTTTTTTTTTTCATTAAGAAGTTGTTTGTATAATGTCAATGTCAATGTCGTATAAAGTTTGTACAGTCTGTTCGCTATACTTACGCGGGTTTCGGATTAACAAAATTATGCAAATTAGTCATTGACAACCAGTTCCGATAAGCCCCTTCCCAAGAAAATTAGGTAAAATTGCCCTAATGGTCAGATTTAAATTAAAATAACATTAGGGTAGGTACTAAATTTGTGTCTGAAGTGTAATATAAAATTATTATTAGGTTTATAATAGCCACATTAGACTCCATTATTGAAGAAGTTTAATTCTGCTCTCAATTATACAAAAGATTCTCCATTATTATTTAATTAAAAAGTTGTACATTATTTTTCATTTCATTTAACCAGTTGATATTTCCCCAAAGAACAGGTCATACTTTCGGGTACTTAACTGGAAATTTTTAATCCGAAACCCGCGCAAGTATAGCGAACAGACTGTATAATGTTTGCATAATGCTTGTTTGATGTTTGTATAATGTTGGTATAACGTTTGTATAATTGTTGTAAATAAGTTGAACTCACCTTGTATTATATAATTTTTGAGTTACCCTCATATTTATTTTGGATAGTTGTGACATTAATTTTAAAAGAATTTTCAGACATATTTTCTATTATCAGAGTTATTATATTTTATATTTTCGATTAATAAATCCTTTCCTCTATAAACCTCCAATTAATTATAATAGTGTTTGTATAATGTTTGTTTGTATAATGTTTGTTTGTATAATGTTTGTATAATGTTTGTATAATGTTTGTATAATTTTTGTATAATGTTTGTATAATGTTTGTATAAAGCTTGTATAATGTTTGTATAATTTTTGTGTAATGTTTGTATAATGTTTTTATAATGTTTGTATAATGTTTAGATAATGTTTATATAATGTTTGTATAATGTTTGTATAATTTTTGTGTAATGTTTGTATAATGTTTGTATAATGCTTGTATAATGTTTGTATAATGTTTGTTTGTATAATGTTATCAAGGGAATCAAAAAGATATTTATTATTAGTATTATTATTATTATTATTATAGAGAAGTCAGAATTTGGTTTCTACGTTTGTACTTTTCTTTAATGAATTGGAGTTTTACTTTCAAATACGGGTTCGTATTCTTTTAATTTTCATTACCTATTTATTTTCAGAGGCGTGGAATCAGGGCAAATGATTAAACCCCGTATGGCTGACATTCCAGTACTAGCCCTTGGCGGTTCAATTTCCACCAAAGAAACGGGAATAGAAGCGGATGCGGTTGTTTTTAGAAATTTTGACGAACTTGAAGCTCAGTCAGCTTCGGTACAAGGAAAAATTGTAATTTTTAACAACGATTTTAAATCGTATGGTATTTCTGTGGCATACAGGAGTCAAGGACCTATTCGAGCCGCTAAATACGGTGCTGTGGCTGTGCTTGTTAGATCTGTGACACCATTTTCTATGAACACATTACATACTGGTCAAACCCAATATGATAAAAATGTCACGAAAATCCCAGCTGCTTCAATAACAGTTGAACATGCACATTTGTTTCAGAGATATCAGGTAATTCCATAAATGTGTTAAACAGTTTAAGTGCCATGAGAAGCCAACAGGGACTCACCTATAAAAGTGATATACGAGCCGCGTGAGTCCGAGAATGATGATTAGGTATATGTCAATTTTCGTGCCCTTTAGAAAATATTTAAGGAATGTTATCACCTAAGGACCCTGCAGCGGATGCAAAAAGATGAGTCTAGCAGGTTCCGATTCAGCATACAGAATGGGAACTTACTCGACTCGAGTTTCAGTACACACTGCGTGAGTCCGACGTTGACTCACATGCTAGTTCATCAGAAAATGTTGTTTAGCTCCATGTAGGCTTCTTGAACCCCTTTAAAATACACAGGAGTGTTTTGGGCTTGGCCAAAGGGTCTAGAACTCTATGGGACTCACATGGCTGATAATATTCACAACTAAAACAGGTTTGCTGTTTTATAATAAAAAGTGATCGGCCCATGGGGACCTTTAAATTTTCATTATTGTGGCACCTAACCTGTTAATTTACAAGTTAAGTTGGAAAAATTGTCTAAGATAAAAAGGCTTTATGTAGAAGTCTAAAGAGTGTCTGAAGATACTCGCACATGTATATTGATTTTGGACATCCGTCTTTTATCTTTTATATATTTTATATAATTTTTTTATTTCGAATTTATTTTATATTATTTACAAGTAATTAATATATGGAGTGATCCACAAAAAATGTTTCTAGAGCAGGCAGGCCTTGCTAAAATTCACGTTTGTCGAAGCGTTTTAAGTGTCAGTTTAAATTTAATTCAATGCGTACTTATCACGGACATGACTATAATTACTATAAAGTAATTAATAGCTGTTCAAAATTTATAAATTGTATGTATATGTATTAGGATTACCTATTTAATAAAGGTCCACGAAGTTTGTAGTATAAAATTCAAAATAAATGTAGATTTTATTTTGATTATAGCTAATTTGAAACTCATTAACTTACCTTACTTAGCTGCAAAGTAAAAATTTAAAGTAAATCCACGCAAGCCAATGTATTTGTTCCTTACAATTAATAACAATGTAAACAAAATTATTTCAAAATTACAGGCAATAATTCGACTTTGTTCACGTTATTGTGCAATTTTTCATTCTACAAATAAACATTTTTTACATAAAAAAGAAAAACAAGAGAATTCAGGATAAACAAAAAATGTACAGGGTGTTCCAATATCTGAATAAAAAAATTCACTGTTTTTATAGGACCGCAACGAAACCATTCGTCTCAAATTAATTCTCCAGTCCACTTTACTAAATGACAGTTTATCGAGGAATACCGTAGCTGAAGTAAAAGGATCTAAAACACCAGAAAAAGTAGTGTTGGTGTCAGGTCATCTTGATAGCTGGGATGTAGGAGTAGGAGCTATGGACGATGGTGGAGGTGCTTTTATCTCTTGGTACTCGTTGGTGGTCCTAAAGGGTCTTGGTCTTAGACCGAAAAGAACTGTGAGGCACGTTATATTATGACACTTTATAACTCAATTTTATTTGTTTTTAAACGATTTCTAATTTGATATTTTTATCAATTATTTGTTTTTTACAGATCTGTACTTTGGACAGCTGAAGAAAACGGTCTGATTGGAGTCCAAGAGTATAATAACGCCCATGAACATGAATTGGACAATTTTGTGTTTGTAATGGAATCAGATGAAGGTACTTTCACTCCTTTAGGACTTAACTATGTCGCTGGTACTACTGGCGGATGCATATTAGAAGAAATATTAAAGTAAGTTTTTTTTATTGGTACCATTTTTTTGCTACTACTGCTATAAAACTAACTGTATATGCTACTATATAATAACTGATATATTCTCTAACAATCATGATTTTTTTATTCATTTGTTCATATAATTCGCCCAGAGTCGTCGCATGGACTTACACGGCTATCATAAGACCTATGCTAACATACAGTGCAGTTGTCTGGGTACCGAAAAACCCAAGAATTAACAGCTAACCGTAAAGTAGTACAAATTCAAAGAACAGCATGTCTCAACATAACAGGAGCCATGAAAACAACACTGACTAGAGCGATGGAAGTCATTCTTAGTCTCACTCCACTTGATATTTACATATACCAGGTGTTCTAAATTAAAGCGTTACAGCTATATATCGCTTTTTATAAAAAAAAACGTTTCAGACGAAAGTTTTATAGTTTTGTAAGGAAAAACTTTTGGCTAAAAATCGTTTTTTATAGCTAACCATAATATGGCCAACTTTTTTTCGCGCAGCAACATTTTCAAGTAGCTGTTACTCAAAAAGTAAAAGTCCAATAAAAAAAATATTTCCCACAAAAGTTTCTTATTTTTTTATGTACTTTAAGAATATGTAAGAAAAAAATGGGATTCCCATTTAAAAAACAAAGTTCACCCCGATATGGCCATATTATGGTCAGCTATAAAAAAATGAATTTAGCCAAAATGTTTCCCCTATAAAACTTTTGTCTAAAACTTTTTTTCTAAAATGCATATTTTTGGCGGTATTTAACTGTAACACTTTAATTTGAACACCCGGTATATATATATATATATATATATATATATATATATATATATATATATATATATATATATATATATATATATATATATATATATATATATATATATATATATATATATATATATATATATATATATATATATATATATACGCTCCCACTGCTTCAAGCGAACATGGACTCCATCTCACCGAAATATATCTTTCATAAGCCATATAAAGTTATAATAGAACAAATAGAAGAGCCGGAAGTGGCAGGTACTATTCATATCTACACCGACGGTTCTAAAACAAAAAAGGCTCAGGATGTGGAATATACTCCAGATTCTTAAACCTAAACATAAAATGGGATGTGAGCAATAGTGCCAGTGTAGTTCAAACAGAGCTAACGGGGATTCTCATAGCAGCAAAAGAAATAACCAGAAACAATATTACTGGAAGGAACATACTCATCTATACAGATATAGTAGACAAGCACTACTCACCCTGAACAGACCACGAATTTATTCAGGGTTAGTACTAGAATGTCACGAAGCTTTGATCGAAGTATCCATCAACAACGTGGTCACCTTAAGATGGATTAAAGGTCACACCACATCGAAAGGTAACCGTCTTGCTGATTGACTAGCCAAAAAAGCAGCCAACCAAATACTTCTTGGACCTGTCCCTTCTATTAGCCTGAGAAAATAGGCAGTGACAGACCTAATCAAAGAACATTCCCTTGTGAAATTCAACACTGCAGCAAACAAATACTTTACTATGACTAGACAGAATCTGCGCCTAGTCACAGGCATTCTGCATTGCCAAGTACGAAAGCATCTCCATATCATGGGGCTGTCAGAATCCGCACTCTGCAGAGGGTGCGAACAAGAAGATGAGACCATCGAGCATATCCTTTATGATTGCTAGACGCTCTCATTTATTAGAAGATTTGTGTTCGGCGAGTATCGGCTAACACCGGCCGATATAAGAGAAGCACCTCTTGGCGACGTTGTCACCTACATTAAATCTGTAGGCTGCCTCACGAGCTAGGAGGTGCTTACATTTTCAGAAGGATGCACAATGGACCTAATGAGGCCTAAGTGCCGTGGAGTAACCCACCCTCCACACGTTACAGATACAGAGATATAATTTGCTGTACCTACATGAATTCAGACATTAGTAATTTTCCCATTTTTCATATTACATCATGCAGAAGAAGCTAAACCACACAATTGTTATTAAATAAAGCAACAACATTAATTTAATTCACTTTATATGTTAAAAAATACATACAACACTTTCATATTTGATTTTGCTATCCGTCATCTTCTAGTTTGAGTACGTGTAACCATGGGTATCTTATGTCATGAGAATTGGTTGAATGTAGAAATTTTGAAACACCTTTTTAGCCTTACTACTTCTAGTACTATATTTGCAATCTCTTCAAATAAAACAAGCAACTGCAGTAAACACATACTAAGAATAAAACTAGTTGCAAAATTACACACTTAAGAGGGCTTTTGTTCTAAATCCACTCTCAAAATCACAAATTCGTCGTTTTTAAGATGTTTATGTAAAAAATATATTTTCATAATACTGTAACAGATTATAAATTTTTTGACTACATCTCTATTGGTGTTACTAACTTAATATAATTTATTACATACTTGAATAAGGATAATTTCCTGACCGTAGTAGAATTTTATATAAATAAAAAGTTCACTAGTTTATTTGGTCAATAGTTTTTATTTTTTTTATAAAATTTAAGCACAGGCACTATATATGTTTCGGAAACACTGTACCATCTTCTGATGCAAGTCAATATTTAATAAAATATGGGGACGATTACAAACATTTTAATTTTTTTTTTAAATAAACAAAAACCCTATCTTTCTGTTTCACAGCGTGTGAAGGTGTAGTTTGTTTATAAGGTTTTCATTCAAATAAACTGAGATTGGGGGGTTTCAATTTATTTGAATTATAGCTGGTTAATTTATAGTTAAATTTGATTTGTAAATATTTGTTTATAAGGTTTTCATTCAAATAAACTGAGATTGGGGGGTTTCAATTTATTTGAATTATAGCTGGTTAATTTATAGTTAAATTTGATTTGTAAATATTTGTTTATAAGGTTTTCATTCAAATAAACTGAGATTGGGGGGTTTCAATTTATTTGAATTATAGCTGGTTAATTTATAGTTAAATTTGATTTGTAAATATTTGTTTATGAGGTTTTCATACATTATTCGAAATAATAATTTGGTCCTTCAAAAAGTAAATTATTAAATATTGACTGGAACCAGAACAGTGTTTCCGAAAAATATGTAGTGCCTGTGCTTAAATTTTATTAAAAAAAATAATAACTATTGACCGAATAAACCAGTGATTTTTTTTATTTGTATAAAATAAATTATTCCTTTCTTTGTTTTATATAAAAAAAAATTAGTAGAGCGAGATAGAAAATTTTAAATGTTCAAGGTTAAAAGACGTTTATTTTCACAAATAACTGTTATTACATAGACACGACATTACGCTTAAACTTTGGTAATTTTTTAAAATTAACATTTCATATTTTGTTATTTACTTGTAGATTATTAAGTCCGATAAATGCCGCAACTGCCAAACGATCAGAAGAAGGTGGCGTTGGATCCGATATAACTATATGGAAAGATGTAATACCTACTGGAAGCCTTTTAAACGATAATGGCAAATATTTTTGGTTCCATCACACCAACGCAGACACCATGGATGTTTTAGATCCAAATGCGTTAGACAAAGCTACAGCTCTTTGGGCATCTGTAGCTTACGTTATTGCTGACTTGAATGATGATTTTCCTAGAAGCTTTGCTCGTGCTGATGGGAATATTCAAACTGTAATTCCTTTCTTTTTATTATATTTAAGTATAATGTTAGTTTCAGTTTTATTGTAAATTTGTTAAGTTAGTTAAATACCTGCTTAGTTAGTTACTCGGTTTTTTTACTGGTGCCAAAAATTATTATTAAAAGTTAAAATTAACATATTTTATTTTCAATTAACCCCACAAATAAGCCTCAGATAGTTGGTCTCTTGTTATTGAGTTGCAATTGTACTCCTTTGAACTTATAGCTGCATGAAAACTATGGAGTGTATAGAGGTAAGGAAAACTATCTCTGTATACAAAAAATGTCTGTAATGACTAGATAGGAAAGTCATGTGTTGGACACATCAGATCTTTTTATTCTTAGGTGTTAATTTTTACCTGTATGCATTTTGAACTTTCTCAGAATATGAGGTATATGCTGGGTAAACGATTTTTAGTATCTTCTAAGAATGTCCTGTTAAAGAACGTGCTCAGAATATTCTTTTGAGGCACGTACTCAGTATATACTTTTTAGAATATATTTTTAAATCACATACTTTCAAGTTATATTTTAGGCATATTCTAAGAATATTCTAAAAAGGACATACCTATAGGTACTTAAACAGAAAGTTCTTAGTATATTCATAAAACATTGATGTTATGTTGGAAATGCATAATCCACTCGAGTTGTAGAGTATATTTTTTCTACGACCACTAACGAAAATCTACAAATTTAAAAAACTATTTTAGATTATTAAGATAAAATAACTAATTTTAAAATAATTTATGACTTTTACTAATTTATACAATAAATAAACATGTCCCCAGCCCACCGCCACACTGACGATTTTAATTTTAATACTAGCAATTAAATTAGTTTCATATAGTTTGATTAACATTTAAGATTTATTTCTTAATGTGTACGAAATAAAAATAGAAATGCTATTATTTATTACTTACAAGATTGATTCATTTTACTTTCCTATCTGTATACAGATAAGGAAAGTATAGGAATCATGATTTTTTTCGAGCTCGAGTTTTTGACGGATTTTTACATTTTAGGATCCCTTGAATCCGTTTTGACTATTTTCGCGATGATGTCTGTGTGTGTGTGCGTGCGTGCGTGCGTGCGTGCGTGCGTGCGTGCGTGCGTGCGTGCGTGCGTGCGTGCGTGCGTGCGTGCGTGCGTGCGTGCGTGCGTGCGTGCGTGCGTGCGTGCGTGCGTGCGTGCGTGCGTGCGTGCGTGCGTGCGTGCGTGCGTGCGTGCGTGCGTGCGTGCGTGCGTGCGTGCGTGCGTGCGTGCGTGCGTGCGTGCGTGCGTGCGTGCGTGCGTGCGTGCGTGCGTGCGTGCGTGCGTGCGTGCGTGCGTGCGTGCGTGCGTGCGTGCGTGCGTGCGTGCGTGCGTGCGTGCGTGTGTGTGTGGGTGCGTGCGTGCGTGTGTGTGGGTGCGTGCGTGCGTGTGTGTGTGTGTCTGTGTGTGTGTCTGTATCCTCGATAACTCATAAACGGATACAAAGAAAAACACCAAATTTTTAACTTAAGCTTTATTCCAGCCTTCAGCCTTTAATGAACTGATTAGATTTTTTATATATATTTTATGGAATATATCTGTTATTTACGTTTAGAAAAGAAAATTCTTTAAATAAAAGTTACTTACAATATTATTATCTATAATTTTTGTTTTATACAAAATTTTTATAAAATGGTCCGTGTTCGAGAAATTTGACAAAATGTAAAAAAATAATTTTTTATAAAAATTGTTCAAATAAAAGTTGTTTGTAACATTATTCTCTGTAATTTTTATCCTACCCATAATTTCTCAAAAATGGACCGTATTCGAGATATTTGAGAAAATGTGTAAATTTTGAACAAAACTCAAAAACGGATAAAGGAAAAAACATTAAATTTCACCAGTTTTATTTCGGCCTGAGGTGAAATGATTAGATTTTGAAAAAAGTCGGAACATCTGGGGGGGAACTTTATAGGAGGTCGTTTTTTTATGGAATATATCTATTATTTATGTTTGGAAAAGAAAATTGTTCAAATAAAAGTTACTTCTAATATTATTATCTATAATTTTTGTTTTGTCAAAATTTCCTGAAATGGTCCGTATTCGAGAAATTTGACAAAATGTGCAAAATTCTGATTTTTATGAAAATTGTTGAACTAAAAGTTGTTTGCGATATCGATTTCTATATTTTGTTTTTTACATGATTTTTCTAAATTGGACCCTACGGCGTAGTACTAATTTTGTATTCGTGCGTTATGGCCATTATATCCACTCTTGTTGCACAAACTACTATTTCCGGTAAAACCGGAAGTCGGCTATTTTGTTTAAGTATAAGGTGTAAATTAAAAATTATCTAGTAGGTTTGTCCCAAATTTGATAAACAAAAGATATGTTAACGTGGCCCTGGTCTCATTTTCACCCGGTATACTATTTGAGTAGTTATTTATTGTAAGTGAAAGTGGATAAAGGAATAGTTTTAAAATATTAAATAAATGTAGATCTTACGCGAATAGCTTACAGGATGATGAAGTAACGATAATTTTTGCACGACCTTTAATTTACTCCAGAATGGAACTCGTATCTGAATTTGATATTAGAACCAAATATTACTTTTACGTGACAGGCCCAAATTTTTTTCCATCACTAAGCTTAAGAGGCAAAAGGTAAAAATATTTTTATATGGGCATGCTTGAGGGGTAAGATACCAAATAATTTTACATGAACAAGATTAAAAATTAAAGGTATTAAATATTTTTAGATAAACAAAGAAACGGGTAAAGAGTCCAAATATTTTTACATAAAACATAAATTCTACTCAAAAGGCGATATTGAATGATTCTTAAAAATCAAGGCTAATGAAGATCCTCTACATGGTTTAGCCTAAGTAATTCACAAACCATAAATTCATCGTCACAATATTTATCATCGCCTTTCGTTCAAAATCAAGTCGTTTCTCGTTTCCTTTAATGCCATGACTTTGCCCGTAGGATAAGCGTCTTTTGAATTTTGTTCTGAAAATGTGGTGATAGCTTAAATAAGTTTGAAAACCTCTGGTTTATACCGTAAATGACATTGACGATGCAATGATAAAACTATATAAATACAAGGCCATATTTTATGAAATGACAAAGAATCTAAGTTCAAAATCCTTACATTACGAGATGCTATACAATTATTATTTTTTAATGATAATCTTTCGATAAAAATAAATATTATTCTTCGTTTTTATCACTAAACTCATACTAAATAACAAATAAAATCGAGCCTGGTATGTATTGTCATTCAATTAGTTACACAAAATGCCCGTATTACGGCCAATTTTATTAATTTTAGTGATTTTCCTGGAAGAATCAAAGAGTGCTAGAATTTTAGGAATCGCAGGTATACCTTCTTACAGTCATCAACTGTTTTATCGACCGATTTGGTTAGAGTTGGCTAAAAGAGGCCACCACTTAACCCTTCTTACTACCGATCCTATTGAAGATGTTCCAAATAATATTCGGCAAATAGATTTACATTTTTCTTATCAAATCAGACATGTAAAACACAACATAACTATGAAGATGCAAGAATATAATTTAGATTATATTAAAGTATGGAACTCTTACGGACGGATGCTTGAAGATATAGTGGAGAATGAGCTAAACCATCCAGAGGTAGTAACATTGATAAATAATGAAACAGAAAAATTTGATTTACTTATAATGGAGTATATTCCTCAAGTATTAAGTGCATTCTCAGTGAGGTTCAACTGTCCATATATCTCAATATTTTCCGCGGAAATAGGAAATTTCTATCATCAAGCTTTGGGAAACGCTTTGCATCCAGTGCTATATCCAGAAACGTTTTTGCCGCAGCAAATAAATTTAAATTTTCAAGATAGATTAATAAGCACTTTCTACCACTTCTATTTCTTTCTCGACCAAATTTTTTATGAAACGTTTAAAGAAGATAGATTAGTGAAAAGGCATTTTGGAGACGGGTATCCGCCCATTAATAAAATTATAAGGAATGTTAGTTTGGTGTTTGTCAATTCTCATCCTGTTTTTAACGTAAAGCCTTTAGGGCCTGGATTTGTCAGAATTGGTGGAGGACTTCACATGAAGAAAAAACAAGAATTACCTCAGGTAAATAGGATTATTTAAATAGCAGAGATTAATCACATGTTATCACTAATTCCAAGAAGTTTGGGCCTTTTCAAATGACACTACAAATCTTTTACGAGCTTCTGTTTGTTGAACTGTGAGAATTTTGGGCACTATTTTTGCATATTTTTCATGTTAAAATTCTTATGTAAAATTTGCATAACGCATTCTTTGTTGATTTGCTACAGTTAATCATTTAACGTGGGTACATATTTTTTGCCAAATTTCCTTTCATCTCTGCATTAGAAAGTATTTTTCGTCATCCATTACAATGACTTTGTTATTAGTAACATGTCAACGTCTGAGACCTTTACAACATCCCGGGGAAATGTTTGTAATTTTCTATAGTTTAACCCATTATTAGCTATATTTCCAATCACAGTCATGTGTAATGTCATTAATCTTTGAAGAAATTTTCTGGTTGATGTTTTTTTGCACTTTTAGAAAGTATAATACAAGGAATACCTTCCTTACAATCCCTTATGGTTCGGTAAATTGTTTTTTTCGAATACATTTTAATTCCGGTAGATATTCGGAACATCGCGTTTGGTCATTTGCCCAACCAAATTATAAATACTTTTCCGTAGTGCTAGTTTGTAAGCCATGTTTTGACAACAAACATAGAACAGAAGCTATAAAATACGTTAATTTTCTTATCCTGACTCTAGAAGAAAGGTATAGAAACACAATCCTGTTAAATAGGACGAAATAGAAAAATACGTTGCCAACATTCTTGCCAACGAAAGGGCGTGGTTAAACCAATTTCTCTCTTTTTATCGCTCACTTCGAAATATAATTATGCGTTTCATCTTTATTTTGCGTAATGTGTCGGTTAATGTACTGTTTGTTGTTCCCTAACCATTTCTACAGAATACATAAGCTAATTTCCACATAATAGAGTTAAAAGCCTTTGCAATAAGGAAGCAATAACTTTTGTTATATACCGTAAAGTGGGGTTATTTTGCACCACTTTTTGACGTAAATTTTTTAATAATGCCTAAAAAGTACTTAAAAGTAATTTAATTATTATTTGATAATTGGTAACCATTGTACAGCTTATGAAATGATCTTCAGTACATTTTTGAGCCGATTAGTTACTCTATAAAAGCAAAAAACTAATTTAAATGGTGATGCAAAGTATACCTTAGAATGGCCATACTTTGCACCATTTAGCATTTACATTATTTTCACGCAGTAATCCCCTATTGGTGCCATGAAATACTGCGTAAACACTAACTTTGCGCCACCGTAAATATACAGTACATCTACAACTATATTTTTTAAATTGCATTCCAAATAGGCATTTTTAATGTTTTTTTCTTTATTGCTTACAAAAAAGGGTTAAAATAATTCGTTTAGCTCTGACATTGTACAAAATTGAAACCTATCAAGTAAACATCACTCCCACCATAACTTATCACATTCTGGGACAGAATATAAGCCACGCTTCGACATTTTCTTGGGTGGATTTATTGCACCGATTATTTTGTCCCAGGTGTACCATAATTCGTCTTTTTTTTCGGGCCATTTCCAGTATTTTAACGACTTCACCATAGCATTAATCATAGCTCCGTCCTTATCTAAAGCTGTTATAACTCTGGGATATACATCTTCTTCGTAAATAAATAAAACATGTTGACCAATAGTTTTTGTAATATCTTTTAATCCGCTTTGTTTAATCTTTGCAACATTTGTTAATCCCAAAGTACCCGATGCAAGTTTTAGATTAAACTCAGTCTCGTCTTCAAATTCTTGTACTTCATCGATTTTATCATCTGATGAATCTCCGAATTGTGGTTAATGCTCATCAGATTATCTACCTTCATTTGAAAGATCTTCCAAAGTATATTCAATTTCCTTAGTATTGCAGTATAGAGCATGTTGGTTGATTTATATCAGTAAGCTGAATTTCAGAATGAGCAATGCGTTGCCCGGGGGGAATAGTTAACTTTTTTTCTTTCCACGAGTGGTAAACTGTGTGGCTTCCTGTCTTTTATTCTCTAAGTATTGAATAAAAGAATGTTCAATGTTAGGCGATCGTGGGGTATAAGAATCATCATTTACCACGTCACTTGTTCTTATTTTATACTGGTGAGTCGAAATGAATCGTTCCAATAGCGGAGTCACATCGCAAGGCACGATGGCGCATTTTTTAAACCCCGCCTTTAAAACTTCACAGGAGTTTTCTCTTATGTTCATCATCAAAGAGTGCAATAAGGCTGGAAAAAGCTGCTTCTCGAGGACATTTGATCTACTTCCTAATTGCGTTTCTTTATACCCTGATAAAATTTCTCGCCACGCTCTCTTTAATGGTGCAAATATAGACACATCTAGGAGTTGAGTTACGTGCGTACTATTAGGTGGCAAACAAACGAAATGAATGTCATTTTTTCTACAAGAGTCTAAGACATTTATGTGTGAGGATAAATTGTCCCATATGAGCACCTTTTTCCCTTCAATTTTTTTCAGCCTTGGCAGCATAATAGTGTTGAACCAATCTGCAAAAGTTTGGGATTCGAACCATCCAGATGAAGTATTTCCATAGCGCGCCTCTGGTGGACCATTTTCAGTCCTTCTATCCCACAAGTGCTTGGACTTATACACCACACATGGCGGGAGAAGCTCCCCGGCTGCATTCCCTGCTATCATTAGTAAGATGCTGTTTTCTGAGGAATTACATATTCGCTCCGAGTATTTCACACCACGTTTGGTTATAACTTTCTTTTACCCGGGGTCATCGGTAAGGTTCGTCTCATCGTAACTGAATATAGCTTGTGGTTCAACGTTACTTAATGTTTCATTTAAATTTTGAATGTATTCTCTCATTTGGTCTTCATGAAGCGCTGCTCTATTTCTTTTTATGTTTGATGATAGCCTCGCTGTAAGGTCCTTATGACGACGTGAAAACGTTTTAACCCAATCTTTACCCGGCATATTTTCCCGAAAGCGTGCTACTTTTCTTCCTTGGCGATTTAAGTAGACTTTAACTAATACCCATAATGAACATGTTTATGCCGTTGAAAATCCGCATGCAATAAAGGTAAACCATTTTCAGCACGAATTAAAAATTAATGTGTGGGCTGGAATAATTGGTAATTTCATTATGGGTCCTGTCATACTTCCACGAAGATTAACTGGAAAAAATTATTTGGATTTTCTACAAAATACGTTGCCAGAATTGTTAGAAGATTTACCTCTCCAACTTCGGAGAGATATGTGGTTTATGCAAGATAGAGCTCCACCACAGTTTTCTTTAAACGTTAGAAACCACTTGAATGAACAATATCCACACAAATGGATAGGCAGAGGTAATGACGCACCTGTAAACTGGCCACCACGTTCCCCAGACCTAACACCGATGGATTACTTTTTATGGGGACATCTGAAATTCACAGTTTACAGGGAACCTGTAGAAAATGAGGAACAACTCTGGCAACGTATTCAAGATGCAATAAACAATCTTAGAGGTGATGAAGAAGTTATGGAAAGGATACATTTTAATTTTCTTCGACGTATAAATCTTTGTATGCGTGAAAATGGTGAACATTTTGAACAATTTTTGTAAAATTTCTATTTTGATTATGTTGTAAATAAATATTTTTGTGAAACCTATACACTCTAAATTATTAAAACAGAAATTTAGCGAAAACCATGAGAGTAATCGAGTCTTATCAAGAGTACCTTTTTTAAAGTAAATGAGTTGCACAATCTAAATTTCATACTTAAACTCCTTTTCTGCCATTGGCGTAGAATTTTTAAGGGTGCAATTATTTAAAAAATCAAGTTCTACGCCTATGTATTATTATCGGACAAAATTTTAATACCATTTTTTTGCCACATAAAACTCTATTAATATACCAAATTTTAGCAAAATCGCAATTTGCCGTTTTAAATTTATATGGGAAAAACGATTTAAAAATTGTAACTTCAAGGCCCTCTGGAGCCCAAACGAAGCAACTTTGTACTAATGTAATTTTACTTAAATCGACTTATTTGGGTTTAAGGAATATGTGGTATGTTTCTGTAAAGACCTTTTACAGACATCCTGTATATGCGATTGATTATGTACTTACCAGCATTTATCAATTGGCGACTTGGTATCAATAAGGCAATCCAAACCACGTGATCCAATATGGCCGCTGAGGGCAACCACTGCTGTTAGAGCCATTTATACCTGTGTTTATATACATTTTTTAAAGTCTTTTTTGTTATTTCTAGTGGTTCTTTTGCTGTTGACTATTTTTATAGGTATTATTTTACTTAAAATGCCCATTACTTGTATTGTAGTTGGATGTGGAAATCGATCTAATCGTGATAAAGTAAAATTTTATTGTGTTCCTGCCATAACAAATAATAAATTTTTAACAAATAAAAATGAATTATCTCGGAAGCGTAGAAACTTATGGTTAGCTGCAATAAAACGGGATGATCTTACAGAAACTAAAATTAAATACCAAAGAGTCTGTAGCCATCATTTCATAACAGGTAGGGTAGATAAATATAAAATATTTTTTAAACATACCTACCTACTTAGATTAGAAAAATAATTTATTTTATTTACTTTTGCAAGGCAAACCTGCTAGTTTAGAAGATGAAAATCATCCTGATTGGGTTCCATCTCAGAATATGGGTCATACTGCTCAGAAATTTGTTAAACAACCTGGAGATATTGAAAGAAAAGAAAGGCTAGATAAGAAAAGGAAGCGTGATAGATCTTATGTAAGTATATTAGAGTAATATAATACAAATGTACCTACAGTTAAATAAGATGTGAAATAAATATTTATATTTTATTACAGGAAAAGAAATTTGAAAGTGATGTGGCTTTGAACTGTAATGATGAAAACAGTGACAATGAACAAGTTACAGGCATATCAGTTCAAACCGATTTAACAATGACCGAACTTGATGTGAAATTTGAACAGTTACATTTTGCATCAGCAAAAATAGATGCTCTTAACGAGAAAATACAGGACTCACCTTATGGATTAGTGGAAGAAATTTCTAACAACGAGAAGTGGAAATACTATACAGGGTTCCAGTACACAATCGTGAATTTATTAATTTTTAAATTTGTTGAGCCTTGTATTTCCTCAACAAGTACCACAGTCCTAAGCCCATTTAATCAGTTATTACTAGTCTTGATTAAATTAAGATTAAATCCACATTTTAAGGACTTGGCATATCATTTTAAAATTTCACCTTCAACTGCAACGAAATATTTTGAAAACATTATTGATATTTTATATAAACGGTTTAAGATCCTTATCAAGTGGCCAGATAGAGATGCAGCTCAAAAAAACATACCATCTTGTTTTAAAGAAAATTTTCATGAGAAGACTACAGTCATTATTGATTGTTTCGAGATTTTTATTGAAAAGCCTCCTGTTATGACCACAACAACAGTGCTGGTCCAACTATAAGCATCACAGCACAGTTAAAATTCTAATTGGTATTACACCACACGGTTTCATTTGTTATATCAGTGCAGTATGGGGTGGTAGAGCTTCTGACAAACAAATCGTAGAAATGAGTAATTTCTGTAGCTACATAAATCCTGGGGATATAGTGCTGGCAGATAGAGGATTTTTAATACAAGACACTTTGCAAGTGTTACAAGCAAAATTAATTATACCAGCTTTTACTAAGGGTAAAAATCAGTTACATCCTATTGAAATTGAAGATACCAGAAAAATAGCACATGTAAGAATACATGTTGAAAGGATTATTGGGACGATTAAAAATAAATTTAATATTTTAAAAGGAACAATACCAATAAGTATGCTAAAAAAAGGAAATGATACAGAAAAAATCAGTACCTTGGACAAAATAGTGACCGTTTGTTGCAGTTTTATAAATATTGCTCCACCTATTATTCCTTTGTAAATGTTTGAGTTTTTTTTATAAATTTTTGTATGTATAGTTTGTTAGTCAGTGTAAATATTAATTCAGTTATTATAGGTAGTTTGTTTTTTATGTAAAAAATTGAGTTTCTTTTTATAGTATTTTCGAAAAATTATGTATTTTTTCTAATATAATAAAATAATCCTTATTTTTTTATTGAATATTTTTATTAGTTACTGATAACAAATGCTGATCAGCTTTGAATTTTAATAAAAAGATTAGAAGCTTTTTGGAAAATTTTAATATAAATATATGAAATAGTTTTACAAACTTCAATATTAATAATTAAAATGCAATTGGAAATTTATAATAAAGGTACTACTAAAAAAAAAGTTATTATATACTTATAAATAAATGGACCCTGTTAGGTAATTGTGAATTAAGGGATAGGAATAGAAATCTTTTTAATTTTGTGAAATTGACACAAAGTCATAGTTGAATAACTTAGAACTTTGTTTAGTAAAATAGTGGATTTTAACTAAAAAGAAATGTAATTAATATAAGTTTAATTGATTATTAAATCATTTACTCGATTTTTGAATTTGGTCCCTTAATTCGTTATTGCTTAATGAAGTGCAAATCATATGATGTGTTTTCTTAACCCATATTTTCTATAATTAAAAAGATAAATACTGTATTTTGTCCATATTTATTAGAATATTAAATACTTTGACAAAAAAATATTTAAAAATACTTAAAATTAATATACCTATATATACACTTAAAAATAAAAACAAAGATACAAATTACAACTACAGTTAAAAGGAATTAAAATATTACATGTCAAGGGCCACAAGTCGCAAAATCAACATTTTTCAGGAGAAATCAAAAACGAATCAAGTGCATAGAACAATCCATTTTACTCTATAATAGGACTAATATTTACCCATGTTATGTTTAGAAACTGTTAAACTTCCCCTATACAGTAGATGGAGTGAAATGTTTAAAACGAGAATCTCACAAAATTAATTTATAGTGGAAATGTTAATTACAAGGGACTGCGTTGTGGCCCTTAATATGTAGTTTTAATAAATATATATTTACAAGCAGTTTTACAAAAATTTTATATGGAAAGGATTCAAAATTTCAGAAAAATCTTAACTTTATTTATTGCATATTTCACAATACCACATTGTACTCGGTGTATTTGTAAGTCCTACACACTCAAAATGAAACCATGTTCTTTCACAATCGTCATTATTACATTGAATCATTGGCCTGCCATCATCTATATCATTGCAAATACACCAAGCAAAAAGTTCAGTGGCACCCATGTTTGTGGTAAAACACTTGCCTAACAGCTCTGGCATTACAATTTGAGAATGAAATTTCAAAGCCGTTTTACTTTCATTTTCCCAGAAACCATGATCTGGTAGAATCCTTTCCATATAAAACACTTTTGGACTCCATATAACAAAATCACAATACCGTAAGTTTGACACAAAAATTTGCATTTGGACTTGAAAATAGTAACTATGGTTTCTATTTAAAGTAATTTTGTTATCTATTACTACAAGACAAGAACTTTTTATGTTCACATAATCCCTAATATTTTGTATGTCTTCGGTAATTAAACTATATGGACATTTCACTTCCAAACATCCTCCTAAACAACATTCACAATATACTAATCTATCAGGCGAAGCACCAAACTGTGGCCACATCTCACTCACTAACAATCCAACTTCATTTGCAATAAAAGATTTATGAGTTGTTTCCATTTGTTTTGTATATTTTGCAACTGCATCTTTTTCATGACTTAGGCCCCAAGAAATTGCTTTAGTCCTTAATGTAATTTTCATGGGGTAGCACACCATTTTGATTAAGGACAAAGATGGTTTCTTTGTACTTGTCCTGCAGACTGATTTAAATTTTGATGCAGTTATCCTGCCTGCTCTTTGGGCATACCACAGATCAACAGCATTTTGCTTTCTGGTTGCACTCTCGATATCAATAATAGTTTGTTGATCAATATTTAAAATAATTTTTTTTGATAGTTCCATCAATTCTAAATGGCTTTTTGACATATATATTTCTTGATATATATCAAAAATTGAAGGCAACTTTTTTAGCCTTTCTTCCTGCATTTTTGTTGCAAAAGGTTCTTCTACTCTCATCATAACAGATGTCAGACCTAAATTTGAAATAATATCTAGCATGTCCTTAACTTCATCTGAAGACAACGGCTTTGCATTACTTTTACTTTCAAAATCTTGGTGTTTTCCCCAATTCATTTCATGAATTGGAACCACAGGAACTTTCGCAGAAGTGGAAGGCATTGGCCAAGTAGCTAAAACATCAGTGCAAGATATTGATACTTTTTTATTATTTGCATATTCTGCTGCAAATAAAATAGCACCAACATGACTGCATACTTCGCTGTTTCCTGCCATACATGTACAATGGGCTGTTGAAATGCTTCCATCACTCGCAATTATACACCAGGTACTTAGAGGCTTTTCACTTTTTTGTGAATGTTTCACTTTTCCAACCAGAACAAAGAAATTGTTGAACATTTTGGTACCAGCTTTTAAAACAAATCCCGATTCAAAATATTTATAGGCTTGTAAACTCTTCAATGCCTTCATTTGTTGTATAGTGTAGTAACTATGGGTTAAAACTAAATAAGCCACAATGTCCAAAGTACTCACAGGGGGGATTCCAGTGACAGTGTAATCCAGTTGTGATTCACTAATAGTAAATGGGTCCAAGCCACAAATCAACTTTAACTTAAGTTTATACCTATAACAAAAATGTATCCTTGAAATTGTATACAAACAATATTTTATACTAACCTGTCGCCTACATCTGGATATTCTATTAACAATTTTCTTAAGTATTCACTTTCCATTTTCAAAAGATATAAGTTTTATTCGCAAAATCGATTTTTAAAAGCAAGACAAATTTTTATAAACCTATAACAAACAATGTCAACAAATCAACTGTTTGCCCTCAACGGCCATATTGAATTTCATTTGACAGGTCGCTGGATTGCCTTATAAGATTTTGCACAGCTCTAAAACGTCAAATTTTTAAGGTTATAATTGGCGGGGAAAATGACAAAAGACTGATGCTATTACACGATGTCATATCGGTTAGTATGACGTATTGGAGTATTTAAATATCGGTAGGCAGGCATTGCGTTCGGTCTGCCAAGTTCCTTTAACACTTTTAACTCCAAACGACCCTTTTAGCGTTAGGTTTAGTCCGATTAGTGACAGTTTAACACGCTTAAATGTCATTTAAAAGCACCCTAAAATTTGTCCCGCTCCAGCCCCTGACTGACCGAACTCGCCTAGGGTTGCCGGAGCAATAAAATAAAATAGATTGCGTGTTTGACAGAAACATACTTTTACAGCATTGGTGCAAAGTTACCCATATAAATGCAAAGTAACCCCGCTTTACGGTACGATATTTAGTAAAAATACTGTTTATACCAGCGTTACTCAAAGTGTGGTTTGCAGAGCCCTGGGGCTCCGCAAAGTCTTGGTGGGGGCTCTGCGAAGAAAATAATAGTCATAATAAAAAAAAGTAGTATTATCGCTTCGAGAGGAAGGAACTTGGCTTGAGGACTTTTTTTTAGAAATGTGTTTAGGGCTCCATCAAATATTTCGCTTTACAAAAAGTTTCCGTCGCCAAAAAAGTTTGAGAACCACTGGCCTATACTATTTTTTATTTTTAATGGGCCACTCTATATGTATAATATATTATTTTATTATTCACGAAGTTATTTTGCAAAACTCTGTTAATTGTATTAGATACAGTATTAGGTTCAAAAACTGATATTTTTATATAAAATATGTTTTCAGGAAATTAAAGAATTTTTGGATAGCGCTTCAGAGGGAGCGATTTATTTTAGTTTGGGTACAAATGTGAGAAGAAATCACATTTCTGAAGGATTTTTAAAAATTGCTGCCGATGTATTCAAAGAGCTTCCTTACAAAATTATTTGGAAATTAGATATGGACATAACTGAAAAATCCAGTAATATAAAAATTTTTAGATGGCTGCCTCAACAAGACGTCTTAAGTAAGTAAATTAAGGGGACATCTTTAAGATTTAATATATAGGGTGAATTGAGAGGAATGGCACATATGTTCTTATCCGATTTTAATTTATTTTCAAGTTGTAGCATAATAACATAAGAAATTTAAAAAATGCATACTGTTATACTAGGATGCCTCTGTCCTGGATACCGTTGACGATATTCTTCAACAGCAATCTCTAGCATTCTCATTAAAAAAAAAAAAACATAAACAAATACCACATTTGTAACTTCTAAATGTGAATAAGTGATTGGCATTTTATAACACTTTAATCGTACTAACTAGAAAAATAACTTTCGATAACTGCCCCAATTCAATGACACTTTGTCAAAACAACAACCTTATCAAATGCTTTTCGAAATTACCTTAAATGAAATTTGGATACAAGTAGAACACTAAATTTTGAATTAAGCCATAATTTGAAAAAGAAATCGGATAAAAAGAGTTTTACATTATTTTTGCGTTCCTCCTGACTCACCCTGTATATATTAACTACTTAAGTAATATTTTTGGATTTATTAAAATAAAAAAAAGACGAAAACTCTTTACTATAATAAAAATTAATTGTTGTTGGACAACAACGATTCGGTTATCGGTGACTATCATCAGACCTAAAAGGAACACATTTGACAAATAGTTACAAAAAAAAATATTAAAAAATTAAATAATTTCATTAGATACTTTTTTAAATATTATTAATAATTAGTTAATCTTCATAATTAGTAAAACTATTAATATTGTAGTACTATTTATATTTTTTTACATTTTAATAGGTCAATTTTTATAACAAGGGAGACACCTTTTTATCATATTGTAAAATTTGTTTATTTTAAAATTGATTTATTTATTTAAAACAGTTTATTTATAATTTATTTATACTCAAGCACTATTTATATTTCACACTTCCTTTATTTAACAATTTATCTTTTATTTATTTTAAAACATAATTTATTCCTGAATTTGACAACATTTATTTTAAAACTTAACTTAGTTCGGCAAAAGAATCCACTTGTATACAAAAATGTAACAGCCTGGAAAAAATCCAATCCTGACTAGAAGAATCTCGATTCTTTCATGAAATCCTTCATCCACGCGTCAAGCTGCGTACAAAGAACATGCCAGTCGATTCTCGATCGTCAGCGGTAACGGCAGTCTTGAAGGTCAACAAAGAACAGGGCTGGACCGGTTGCACGGCATTGTCCCCTCCTTAAGAGATACTCCTTCTTTTAGATTGTACTTTAGAGGTGATTTAGCTCAAATTGCTGATACTGCGTGAATTCATAAATTGACCAGGACAAATGAAATCAGAGTAGCTTGACCAGTTCGCGGGCCAAAGTCTACTTTACGATATAGTGAAAGATATTATAATACGATAACGACAAAAAATGTTAAGCCCCACCAAGTTTTTGAGTAACTTGGAAAACTTATCTGATTTGATATGTCCTGTTTAATTGAGTCAGTATCTGGTACTTAAAGTTATCTGTATGAGTTCCGGCAATCAAAAGAAAGGTGAAAAAATTTAATACATTTAATAAAAAAAGTAAAAAGAGTGAAATGTTACATATAATAAATTAATAGTTAGTGATTAAATCTGAATAGAAAATGAATTAAAATTGAATGATAGTTTATTTGAATGAATAAAATTTACTATTAGATAATTAGATAATTATTAATTGTCCCGACCATGTGGCATTCTAGTACGGTAAGTACGGTACTTCCCTTTTGTATGTCGTGTCGTGGACAATCCGCCTTTAGGTACTTCGATACTTGGGGCTTGGAGCTCGGAACTTGGAGCTTGGAACTTGGAGAAACTACGTAACTCGGACTTCTTGTTTCTTAGAGCTTAGATCTTAGAGCTTCCTGAAGCAACTACGTAACTCGGTACTTCCTGTTTCTCAGAGCTTAGATCTTAGAGCTTCCTGGAGCAACTACGTAACTCGGTACTTCCTGTTACTCACAGCTTCTAGGAGCAACTAGGAGCTTCTTGACTTCTTGAAGCTTCTTGGATAACTTGGAGCTTCTTGGTTAACTTGGAGCCACTACAGGTTTAGAAATAAAAAGAACCTCAGTACCGTGTGTAAAAGTACATATACATGCCAGTTTGGAAATCTAACGGATTTATGCATAAACGGGACAAATATTAAAGTTACATCGTCTGAACAGAATATAAAATATCACGACAAATACTAAAGTTACATCATCTGAACAGAATATAATAGTATATTATGCAACGATCATGTAATGATGGTTATTAATACACGAGCATTAACCGGGATACGAAACGAGCCAAAGGCGAGTTTCGTATGGTTTATGCGAGTGTTTTAATAACCATTACATGAGAGTTGCATACGCTATTTTTTCTACACCCGATAAATAATCAAGACCTATAAATATTATATTTATATTGGTATTGAACACAATAACAGTAATTACTCGTATTTCTATAAAAAATTCTACAAAATTGTAATTAATGGTATTACTTCAGGTATTGGTATTTCCCTAGATTTTTGCGGTAAAATATTTTGTACTGTATTTTCTGCTTTCTCCGATATGTGTGGAGGAGTCTTCTATATCGCTAATATCAGACATTTTAATATTATAATTATCGAAGTTTAGCTACCTACGAAAATTTAATACGTTTTGACAACTAAAATAATTACATAGGAACCTAGGACAAACGTCAAACAGCATGCTTGATTGAAAAATTGTAGGTTTCTATTGATTAAAAATCTGTATCGTAATGAAAAATCTGTATCATAATGGGTATCATTATGAAACGGATTATGGGCATATAAGTGCATTATTATAATACGGGTGTAGAAAAAATATTTATAAGGCCAAAATAAGTTATAACAATAAGTTTTACATCATCTGAAAAAAATATAAAATAGTTATAAGGCCAAAATAAGTTAAGAGCCATAAATTTCCTTTTAAACTGTATTTCCAAACTGACTTGTAATTCAATTATTTAGTTGCCTCCCCGCGTATATATCAAAGTATCAAAAAAAAAAGCTTAAAAATATTATTAGTTAGGGTAGCTATAATCTATATAAAATAAAATAGAGCAGTAATAATAAACCGGCATTTGTCGGCATGGTGGTAATAAAAGAAGCAAATCTTTTCGGTTGTCCAACGAAATCCAGCAAAATGTGAATAATATAAGGCGATAGAAACCTTACCTGACAGTTATCCCAACGTTAACACACAATAAACACAAAAGACAAATAATTACTAGCAACTAATTTAATACATTTATCGGCACAAGCTAGCACGTTGAATTCGATACACTAAAAGAAAAATCTAGGAGACAGCAACGGTGTTTTATAGATCACTAGCGTAAATGTAGAAGAAACATGAGGGATTGGCGCGCAAGCCGTGCTTTTGCAAAAATCAAGAAGCGACCGGTCGTCGTTCAACTTGTGTTACAAGGGATTATGGAGAAGTTGTTAAAAATAAATTTGAAATTAATTTCGCGTAACATTCCTCCTGGAACTAAAACTAAATGGTTGTATCTTTAACTGTTTCTAATAATCCTCCAATTCAGCTGGTTGCTCTCTATCTTTGGCATGGCTATTTTTTATATATTGGACTCCAGTTCGTGCTCCCTCAGACTAAGTAATGCTTCCCATATACCATGATAAGTGAATCGATCTCGTAAGGTGTTCTTTGTTACCAAATAGAAATGGTAACGAAATCCATCTTGAATTTTCAAGGCTTTTCCAGGGGCTGGTAACTGACCTTGAAATTCTGGTAATCGACCCAACTTTTACCGGGAAACAGATGCCAGACCTCGAACGTCGTTGATGCTGGCGGAAGTGCTATGGACCAACGAGTAGTCTCTGAAAATTGTAACTGTCTACCCATTACGGATCATGATATACAACCCGCTAACAAACAGACGCACGCACGCACGCACGCATCGTTCGTCTTTTTATGTACGATGGTATTAGGGCCCCGTCTGTTACCCTTCGGGTACAGAACTAAAAATGTATTTAAATCATGTCAACTACTTTAGGACCTAAGACTTGCGAATGGATTAGCTTAACCGATCGCTTTGATTGTCCCTAAAATTAGCTAACCTTTCATTATTATTTTTTAGGACATAAAAACGTTAAACTCTTCATAACCCAATGCGGTGCCCAATCACTGGAAGAATCAATTTTAGCAGAGGTTCCTCTCTTGGCCATACCGTATGTCAGTGATCAAAAAATGAATGCACGTAAAATTTCTGATCGCGGACTTGGTATTGAAATTGATAAGGATACAATGACGAAAGAGATTTTGAAACGTTCTATATTGGAGGTTATCAAAAATGACAGGTAAATTTATTTTACAAATTCTGTAAAAATTAATGCGAGCTTACAGTACGAAAGTTTTCTTCGATTTTTCGAGGTAATCACTTGGATCTTAATATACACTCACCGGCAGAATTAACCGCCCACCCAATTTTTTGTTATTTAGTTGGAGATATTTGTAATTTTGATTTTTTTTTTACTTTTTAATGTCAAAGTACATCTTTAAAAAGCAAATAAATACCAATCAAATGAAAGTTTTTGTTTAATGTTAGAAAATAAAAGAAAAACCGCTTTTGAAAATTTCAGAAATAAAAATAATTGGGTGGGCGGTTAATTCTGCCGGTGAGTGTATAATACTCGAAGTTGTGCATTTTGAGACGTTATCAAATATAAGTGCCGTAAAAATCGAGTTCTGAGTACATAAGCTCGTGAAATTATATATTTTATTTCCATTAATCCCTCTTGGTTTTCCACCAACAATAAGCTTTATATTTTTTATTTTTAGTTACCGCGAGAGAGTAAGAGAAACAGCAAATTTGTTATTAGATGAACCAATGTCCAGCCTGGAAAAAGCAATATGGTGGACTGAATATGTTATCAGACACAAAGGAGCAAGACATTTTTGGCATCCTAACATCGATTTACCACTTTATCAGTATCTACTTTTAGACGTGATGGGATTTGTCTTAATAATTTCAGTTGTGTCGATTTATTCTTTGTACAAAACATTAAAATTCGTGACAAGATTATTATGTAAATGGAGAAAAGCTAAAACTGAAAAACAAAAGAATTCTTAAGAATTATGTTATTTAAAAAATGAATTTATTACTTCGAACAAAAAGATTCGAACAAAAATTTTCGAACAAAATTCCGCGACCCACCTCAAATTCGTACAAGCCATATCTTCGCACCACAATGTGACGTGGCATCAATCTGCTTAATACCATACCTTCCTTTTAAGTATCAAGGATATTCCTTGGTATGGCTGATCATCATGTTTCAATTGAGTTATTGAACCTAAAAAATAACAAATATCAATAAATAGAATTCAGAATTTATTCCAAAAACATTTTTCTTTAGGAATTATATAAACTTTTAAAGGTGGTATGTGCATCAAAATAAATATTATTTGCTTAATGAACATAATAATATGTCCAAAAATACTTCGTTTTTGAAGCACATATTTATTAAGCAAAAAAAGTTTATTTTGATGTCCTTAAAACCTTAAAAGTTTGTTGGTATATTTACAGGACCCTTTGTATATTTAGGTACTCATCAGATTCTTGTTTACAACTAAAAATATAATAAAACATAGTTCAGAAGTTACAGGAAAAGTATTACTGAAAAAATTCAAATAATAGGTACCGTAAATTGGGTCTACTTGAACACCGTTTCAGCACATTTATCGTGCGTTGTATTTTTTTCAGATTCCTAAAAATTACATTGTTCCGACCTATTCAAGGGCTATCCATGGCTGGTGTAAAAACTAAAAAATTCCAGCCAAGGGTCCCAAAAAAAATTGTTTTTGGGGTGTGAAAATTACCCCGTATTTGGGGCAACTTGCAAACCCATGGAAAAATGCTCGCAAAATGCATGCTAAAGCGTATTCTGTGTATGTTACCCCGTAGTCGAATGAAGAAAGAAAGAACGGGAACCTGTTTTATAACCAGCGCCTTCGAAACTGATTAAAAATCAATATTTTTTAAGAAAAAATATATTCTTTCATTAAAATACATGAAACTCAATAACAAATTCTGTATAAATGTTAATAACTACTCGTAGTTGTAAAAAAATAATAAAATATTCTCCTACTAATAAGGCACATTCTTTAAAAAAATCACAATTTTAACAAAAAAGAAACATTGGTTAACCATTCAGTTGGAAGTCCTTGTTGGTATCACTGTCATCAAAGGGAGATTCATTGTCTTCCGAATCCTCACATCGTTCACACTAAAAATAAGGGTCGTTGCTCTTTTTCAGGGTCTACAAATCCATGCGCGACATTTCGTGCATTGGATCCAATCTATTGTGCCTCTGTAGTATTTCCAATTAATCCTGCAGATCCTACATTGGGACTAGCTCTTCCTTTCCCTCTTGCTCTCCCTAGTAGGAAGTTGCTGTGTGTATGGCAAAATACTGGATGAAGAGGGTCCCAGTTCGTCAGCTGTAGTTGGAGGTTCCTCAGAAACGTTTGGAGGATTTTCAAAAACTTCAGGATCTGTAACAGTGTGAGACGCATCAGTTCCAGGTTTGACTTTTTTCCCCTTTTACGTTTTTCTCAACCCCTGTTCCACGGTGCTCTTTCAGCAAATCAATCAAGCTGTTGTCTAAGACTCTTTCGACGTCAGCATCTTCTACTATACCAGAAATGCGCTTCAAAACTTCGTCAGGATTCGCAGGATGCAAACCAGTTGCTCTAAATCCTGATTTGAGATTCCTTTCCACAATCTGTTCAGTAGGTTTGGAAATTTCTCTTTCGGGATACAGCCTTGGTAACGAGACTCCTTTCTCTACTGATGGAGAATCTTTCTCCATTTTTTCTTCATCGGGGCGAATACAGCCACGTCAACGGGCTGCATAAAATGTGTGGCATTGGCC
This sequence comes from Psylliodes chrysocephalus, assembly GCA_927349885.1. Classification (NCBI taxonomy): domain Eukaryota; kingdom Metazoa; phylum Arthropoda; class Insecta; order Coleoptera; family Chrysomelidae; genus Psylliodes; species Psylliodes chrysocephalus. The sequence goes on along the minus strand of OV651819.1, from coordinate 28,440,261 downwards.
GGGAAGGGAGTTATGTAAATATTATTTATACCACATGCCTCTATCACCCTTATTTTCTCTGGTGGATTCGACGTGAGGCAGGAAAAGCTGGAAGAACCCCGTTTTGAATAAGTTCATGTCGAACCATCCGCTCGAGCTGCTCGCATATTTTGTTCCTCGTAGTCTACCTTGGGTCCAGTTGTCGTAAAGATTCAAAGCCTTGTATACAACCATCGGTGGTAAAAGGTCTCCATTAGCATTTCCACAAACCATTAAACTGATGGCAGCGCAGGAATGCTCCTGAACTCTTTCCACTCTCTTCGTGTTCCTCGGCACCACCACCTTCCTAGAGCCAGGATCGTCAGTCACGTTCATCTCGTCATAGTTATATAATTTTGCCCTTTTCACTTCTCTAATTGCTAGGTCAATATTGTTAAAGAAATTTAAGATATCATCAGGATCCACGATGTTCTGGATCTCTTTAAGTTTGAAGCCATTCTGACGCTTAAACGGTTCCTTTTTATAAATAATTCTAAGAAATCAAGTCCAGGGAAGTTATTTTTGAATATTCGAACATTTTTTCTTGTTTGTTAAAGAATTTTTTTAATCTTTGTGAGAGGAAACACCCTATGTTCTTGAAATGAGAGCCTCTTCTTGATCATTTAAAGCCTTTGGACGACCAACTGGTTTCGAGTGTGCACCGACAAGTCTTTTATCTAACGCAGTCCGTTCTACTTTGAAAGTTTGAGCAGCTTGTTTTCTCGACATGACCGCATTTTCTGCATCTATCGCTTCGCGCATGGTCCTCTCTGAATCATTTCGGCAAGTTCTTGCTCCCGGAGTTTTTCAGTAAGTGCGAACCATTTTTAATCTCTATTTACCTGTAACAATAGAAAGCCAACGATAAAAAACAATAAACCAAACATAAAATAAAAAAAATAAAGAAATAAAAAATACATATAGTGGACAAATTACCAAGTGGTGTGCAAGTAGCGCCAATTATCGGTACGTATATAGATTTCTAGTTATTACAAAACACATTATGGGCGGGTTGTATAAAGAATGTTGTAAACTCAGTTTTGCTAAGACAAGTTTTATTTTTAACTGGTTATACATATTAAAAAAACAAATGTCATTTTTATAACTATATTTAACAATAACCGATGAGTATACAACGAGGTTCATAGTTTAAACTAAGTCTTCATTTTAACTGCCTATTGTACAACCCTCCATATTATGTACTATTAAAAATTATATTTCTAGAAAATACATTTGATTCTGTTAATCAAAACTGTTTGATAAAAATATTAAAAAGTATGCGTATAAAGGTGATTTTCTATATCTATGGTATAAAGCATGCATTGGAGTAGCGTTTAGATTATCTAAGTAACAGGAGGTTAAAATTAAATAATTAATGTAGTGTGGTTCTCATCTTTCGATATGTCTCCTATCGAGACGTCTATCTTCGTTCGACAGACAGTGATTGTAATGTAATGTATCTCTCTATTCTATATGTAATGTGCCGAGTGGTGTTAGGTGTTACACAGAAGAAAATTAGGTCTTCTGTTATTTTTAATTTATATCAATGACATTGTTGTTGTCACAAGGGTCAATATGACATTTACCTGTTTGCTGATGATGTCTTTATCTATGTTTCCTAAGTTGTAAGAATTCAGATAACTTAGTAAGAGTTTGTTAATGAAACTCTGCAAAATGTTTATAAATGGTATTGCAATCATGTGTTAAAAATCAACACAAATAAAACAAAATATATGCTGAAAAGTAATAACTATATGCTGTTTTTGGATAAACAATATAGGAAATTGGAGGAAATTCTATACAGTTACTAGAAAAATTCAAATATTTATTGGTAAATGTTTAGAAACGGATGACATTCACAGACCATAATATGCCAATACTGTTATCAAACCAATAATTGCAGTTTAATTACATTTCCTATTTAGAAGTTGTGATATTAGCAAACTAACCAGATAAAGAAAATAAAAAATAAATAAATAAAAACCGAATACATACCTTTTCTGGATCTACAATGCTTGGAAAATATATATAAATAATAAGTACATTTTATCTCCCGAACGTCCAGTATTAGTTATATATGACGGGCACGCCACATTTTTAAACGACATACCTACATTGAAACTGCCTTCACATACGAGCCAAATATTGCAGCCTCTGGACTTAAGTGTATTTAAATCATTAAAAAGTCGATGGGACGCTAAGTTAGTAGACTGACAATGCAAAAATGTAGGCGTTAAAATTCCCAAGAGTATATTTTTCCAAGCTCATCAGCGAGATATGGACCGAAACAAAACCTGAAATATTAGTAAATGGTTTCAATAAAACCGATATTTGTCCAGTAAACCGGAATGTAATCCCTCGAGAAATTTATGATCCGACTGCTTTAAAAAAAAGGGAATCTTTACAAATACAGAGTGTCCTCACAAGGACTCTAATGGCACTATATCTCCAACGTCTCAACAAATACAAGCCGATGATTTGGTTCCTTTGGGTTCCTCTATAACAGGACAATATAAAAATATTGTACAAGAAAGAGAAGATCGTATGAAAGTTCAAGGCAGTACTTTAAAATCGTTAAAACGAGATCAAGTTCCCATAAAAAAACCCAGAAAACCTGTTTGTTTAGGGGCAGAAGTAATAACTATAACAAACAAAGATGTGTTAGAATTTCGAGAAAAAACAGATGTCAAAACGAAGCCTTCAACAAAGTGACAAAGTTGCCGATAAAAGTGACTCAGAAGGAAGCGACATTATATCTTGGAAAAGTGATCAAAGTGAAGACGGAATAACTGAGTTTGATGAAATATCAGAGCCTGAAGATCCTGAAGTTGACCAAACCACATCATCCATCACCTATTGAAAAGAATGTTTCTACATCACGGGAAACTGATTTTTATAAAATCCAGCTAACTTTTTTGGAAAAGGGAAAAGTTACAAATATGTGTGCCTTATAACCAAAATCTCTGATGATGAAGCTGAAGTAACATGTTTACCTAAAATGCGAAAACCATGGGCTCGAGGAACAAGACAAATTATATTGTCCGATATTATTCAAAAACTAGAACAACTCAAATTGCTACCATATCAGAACAGTAGAAATATTTCATATTTCATATTTTCTAAAGATTTTTTAAGGTAATTTGCTTTCAAGCATTTTTGTGTAATTTTCTTGAGTTTGAATGTGTACTATTAAAATTTAAAAAGTTTATAGCTCCTCTATTTTTTTGTACGTTTTATTTTAATTTGATTTGAAAGTAAACATTTCATTGAGATTATTGCTCTTGCCCCGTTTATAGATTGGTACATGTAAGCTAAAACATTGACGAGTACGCACTTGGCCCGAAATCGTAGGGCAAGAACGTACTTGACACCCAAAAATAAAAAATTACAATATTTTGAAAATCCTTAATGTTTTAAATTTTTTATTGAAATTGGTCAATAAAGCATACTATAACGTGTAAACTGTCATAAGCGGGCAATCTTATGATAATATTGTCAAACACTTTAATATATTTACAAATTCACCTATTCTGTTTTTGGTACGCTCTATGGTACACTCTTACTTTATTCTTTTAAAATATATATTTCTGACAAATGAAATTTTTTTGTATATATGCTTTGTTATTCTTTACGATAAAGCTAAATTCATTTGCGTGACATTCTACATAAATATTCTATTTTTGATATCACCCTAATGTTCCATAGTCATTTCAAAATATCTACGTCGCGTTACATGCTCTTCTTTCATGTTGTTGGAAATTTTCTTGGCACGCCAAGCACCGCCAGGCGCAAGATAATCCTGAAAAAGTTCGTGTACGAGGAGAACTTGATAATCTAGAAACAAACTTGTTTAATGTGCTAAAGATTTTTATTTGGTATATAACAGATGATTAACGTCATTCAGCAACGAAGTAATAATTAATGTTTGTATACATAGAAGTTTCAATATATTGAAATTCTTTCTAATCATTAATCAAGCAGAATATATTGTATAAAAAAACATTAAATTATTTAGATTATGATGGTGTATTATTTATTTTTTAAATAGAATCTAGATACCAATTTTTACGTCTGTTGTAACATATTTTGTTTTTAAACCCACAATACTTAGGAAATCACTAAGCTTGTGTTTTCATATTTTAGAATAGAATAGAATAATGTTTATTTCTCGAAAGATAACAAATACAGAATGTAACGTAGATACATTATAAGGTTAGAAAGTAGATTTAGCAATTTAAAAACCAAACATGAATAAAAAAATTTAAAAAAACTCGTTAGGAAAAATCTGTGGGTTTTTGAATATCAAATTAAATATAGTTACGAAACAAACAAAAAATAACATAAAAAACGAATTGTGTTTATATAAACTTTACATGATTCTTCACCTTTTTTTTGAACACGTTTACACTTGAACTTGCTTTAACGTCATCAGGCAGAATATTAAACTGAAACAAACTTTTCATGGAGCTGGTTTTGTTCTATTGTTACGCCCGTAAATATTTGTAACTGGTACAAGCTGACAGTTTAAGTATTCAGGTAACATGTTAACAATTTTATATACAAATATCATCGTCTGAATATAAAATAAATGTTCAATTTTTATCAAATTTAAAAGCTTCCAACATTAACTGGGAACTAGTAAAACGATTGCATCCCAAAATTTCCCGCATTGACTTATTCTGAAGGATTTGTAACCTATCAAAATTAGAACACCCTGTATAAATAATACTACAGTAATAGAAATGAGGTAATATCAGTGTATTATAGATGGTTTTTCTAGTCGATTTAGATAAAAACAGTGATACCCTTCTCATAAAACCAATTTTCTTACCAATTTTTTTAGACATATAACCAATGTGCTTATTGAATTTCAATTCTCTATCTAGTATTAACCCTAAATATTTTATTTCTTCAACATTTTCAATGACCGTCTTTTATAACTACATTTAAATTTAAACCTAAATACTTATTATACAGAAAAGTATTCCCAATAAACATCGACTTCGACTTTATTTCATTTATTTTTAATTTATTAATTTCAAATTTCTCTGTTAATAATTTTAATTCTAAGTTTAAAGTTTGAATTATTGTTCCAAAATCTTTTTCATACCAATAAATTAATCTATCATCAGCGAATAGATGAATTTTACATTTGTTTAGTACAGATCCCAAATCATTTATATATTGATATGGATTTAATCCCCGACTAGCCAGAGCACCTGGAAAAATTTCTCCAGAAGGTGTGTTTCTTTTATCTAAAAAAAAATTGTCCAATCAATTAATAAATTTTATACACAATTAATTTTTCCGAACAGCTATTGACGAACTGCAACTCTTCACAACCCCCTTCTTTCTGAAATAGTAATATTCGTCAGCTTCTCTGCTTTCTCCCCTTTACCTCTGGTTTGTGTCACGCTACTGTCTGTTAATTTCAATAAACTTATAATGTCAAAATATTGTCTTAATGTCACTTAGACTTTCCAAAATACCTCTATTTAATCAATGAATAAATTACTTATCTTTTCTTTTCTTCCTCTTTGGATATCACCAACTGCTGTGCTCGTATCTTGGAACTACCTCTGTATCCCAACGAAATGATACTCCATTTACAAATATGTGTGTTTATTTCCAGAATGAATACATCAGATTCTGGACTTTGTGATTTTTTTTTTCCTTTTAAATTCGGTGATTTTCTCTTTATATAAAGAGAAGAAACAATTTTCAAAAAAAATAATCAATCCCAAAAGGATCAACTCTCAATACCTCACCCTCTGACAATCAATAAAAAAAAATCACCATTCCATAACAACATAACCAAAACATTTTTTTTTTTTATTCTAATCAATACATCATAACTACACCTTGACATACACTGGGCGATATCTTTCCTGATCCCCATGACCAATCAGGAAACCACATCAATATATATATATATATATATATATATATATATATATATATATATATATATATATATATATATAATTTAACCAGTAATTTGTGGGTAATGCAGCAAATGAAAGTTTACTTTTTTAAGTTTATTCCAAGCTTTCGGAAATGTTTATTTCCATCATCAGGGAGACTAAAATAAAATAATACCACATATTATGATAAAGTAAGGTAAAATTTTTTAATTACTTACATCTTAATTAAGGTTGTTCATTATGGTGGTATTATTCATTTTAGTGTAAATATACAATGGACAAGCTGAATCAATTACAAAATAATATACACAAACAATAATTACGATATTTTAAAACTAAAAAAATATAAATAACGAAAGGTCAATTTGACAATTTGACATGACAAGTAAATTTTAAATAAATAACAAGTTATTAAAGGTTAGGAAATAAATGTGGATAATGCTATATTTACATAACATTAATATTTTTTTAATGTTCAAAGAGTGATTTTTATATTAAATTAGCTCTGTATTATTTAAATTATGAATTTGGTTTGGTTTATTGTCCAAATCCAATAAATAAGAATAAATTTATTCTTATTTATTGGATTTGGACAATAAACCAAACCAAATTCATAATTTAAATAATACAGAGCTAATTTAATATAAAAATCACTCTTTGAACATTAAAAAAATATTAATGTTATGTAAATATAGCATTATCCACATTTATTTCCTAACCTTTAATAACTTGTTATTTATTTAAAATTTACTTGTCATGTCAAATTGTCAAATTGACCTTTCGTTATTTATATTTTTTTAGTTTTAAAATATCGTAATTATTGTTTGTGTATATTATTTTGTAATTGATTCAGCTTGTCCATTGTATATTTACACTAAAATGAATAATACCACCATAATGAACAACCTTAATTAAGATGTAAGTAATTAAAAAATTTTACCTTACTTTATCATAATATGTGGTATTATTTTATTTTAGTCTCCCTGATGATGGAAATAAACATTTCCGAAAGCTTGGAATAAACTTAAAAAAGTAAACTTTCATTTGCTGCATTACCCACAAATTACTGGTTAAATTATTAACTAGTCAGCAACGACTATCAACTCTCTTATATATATATATATATATATATATATATATATATATATATATATATATAGCGCCTTAGTATCTTCTTGAACCAATCGTCTATATTCGACAGTAATATCCTGAACCATCCAAACAAACCTGAGCCGTATATGTGGTTCAGGATGGGAGACCCTTATAAAACACTTTAAAATACCCTGTAGACTGCCTGGAATAAATTTGAAAATGGCTCAGATTTGGACGAAACTCCAATCTTTAGTTCCAACATTTTCCGCATTCTGGGATGGTGGCGCTCTAGTCGCCTCGATTTGTATATCTGTATAACAACAATCCTGAACCATTGCTTCTATGCAGCCGTAGCGGAATATTATTAGATTCTTTTAGCGGCTTACAATATTTGAACACGTTAATGACCAAATCGGTCCATGTGGACCGCTGTGAAAACATTGTACAAGTACAAGACCATGGCGGTCCTTAGGGATTGCCTTAAAAAGTTATGAACCTTTCGTAAAATAGTTCATGCCGCTTATTAGTAGATATTTTCATAGAAAATGGACCGCTTATCCTGTAGATTTTGTCATAAAAAATAGACTGCTTTGTCTATTAGATTGTTATTAAAAAAATATAAAATACCAAAACTAACCGAAATTATTATAATCTGCCAAAAAAGTGTACAATATGTCAAGTAAAATGCTTCTGCGTGAATGTGTTGAAACCCGTAGCGGAATTTAATACAATAGAAAATAATACATTGTGTAGTACTTATACATATACCCACTATTTTTACCGCTTATTGCTTATTTCAAAGACGAAATATGTCATCTAAATATATAAAATAGTTAGGCCTGACGGACTAGCTGATCTATCAACGCAGAGCCAAAACTGCCAAGTCTAGAAAGCTGAAATTTAAAACAGATTTATTTAATAACTTAAATATCCCCTAAGAAAATATTTTTGGAGACTTCAAATTTAAGAAGGGAAAACTTTTTATACTAGTAGGTAACTGGTTCTTTAAAGTCAAAAACAATAAAATTTGAATTACAATTTAATTAATAGCGACGTATTTCACGGTTTTGGGTTTTCACATTTTAAGAGCGAAACGGAAGAAAAGGAAAGTTTGAATAGAAGTATCGATTTTTTAGGTAGGAACTTAAAAATTGAAATTGGTACCACTCATCATAAATAAATAATGACGTGCATAGGGGTTTTTGTATTTTAAGGGGACAGTGTGGGGTGAAAGTTTGTATGGGAATATCGTAAAAATAATAATAAAAATAAATTAAAATAAACAAAAATAATTAAAAATAAATAAATAAATAAATGAAATTAAATTGAAATAAAAATAAATAAAAAGAAATACAAATAAATAAAAATAAATAAAAATAAAAAAATTATTAAAAATAAATAAAAATAAATAAAAATAAATAAAAATTAATAAAAATAAATAAAAATAAATAAAAATAAATAAAAATAAATAAAAATAAATAAAAATAAATAAAAATAAATAAAAATAAATAAAAATAAATAAAAATAAATAAAAATAAATAAAAATAAATAAAAATAAATAAAAATAAATAAAAATAAATAAAAATAAATAAAAATAAATAAAAATAAATAAAAATAAATAAAAATAAATAAAAATAAATAAAAATAAATAAAAATAAATAAAAATAAATAAAAATAAATAAAAATAAATAAAAATAAATAAAAATAAATAAAAATAAATAAAAATAAATAAAAATAAATAAAAATAAATAAAAATAAATAAAAATAAATAAAAATAAATAAAAATAAATAAAAATAAATAAAAATAAATAAAAATAAATAAAAATAAATAAAAATAAATAAAAATAAATAAAAATAAATAAAAATAAATAAAAATAAATAAAAATAAATAAAAATAAATAAAAATAAATAAAAATAAATAAAAATAAATAAAAATAAATAAAAATAAATAAAAATAAATAAAAATAAATAAAAATAAATAAAAATAAATAAAAATAAATAAAAATAAATAAAAATAAATAAAAATAAATAAAAATAAATATAAATAAATAAAAATAAATAAAAATAAATAAAAATAAATAAAAATAAATAAAAATAAATAAAAATAAATAAAAATAAATAAAAATAAATAAAAATAAATAAAAATAAATAAAAATAAATAAAAATAAATAAAAATAAATAAAAATAAATAAAAATTAATAAAAATAAATAAAAATACAACAATAAATAAATTTAAATAAATTTAAATAAATTTAAATAAATTTAAATAAATTTAAAATAAATTTAAATAAATTTAAATAAATTTAAATAAATTTAAATAAATTTAAATAAATTTAAATAAATTTAAATAAATTTAAATAAATTTAAATAATTTAAATAAATTTAAATAAATTTAAATAAATTTAAATAAATTTAAATAAATTTAAATAAATTTAAATAAATTTAAATAAATTTAAATAAATTTAAATAAATTTAAATAAATTTAAATAAATTTAAATAAATTTAAATAAATTTAAATAAATTTAAATAAATTTAAATAAATTTAAATAAATTTAAATAAATTTAAATAAATTTAAATAAATTTAAATAAATTTAAATAAATTTAAATAAATTTAAATTAAATTTAAATAAATTTAAATAAATTTAAATAAATTTAAATAAATTTAAATAAATTTAAATAAATTTAAATAAATTTAAATAAATTTAAATAAATTTAAATAAATTTAAATAAATTTAAATAAATTTAAATAAATTTAAATAAATTTAAATAAATTTAAATAAATTTAAATAAATTTAAATAAATTTAAATAAATTTAAATAAATTTAAATAAATTTAAATAAATTTAAATAAATTTAAATAAATTTAAATAAATTTAAATAAATTTAAATAAATTTAAATAAATTTAAATAAATTTAAATAAATTTAAATAAATTTAAATAAATTTAAATAAATTTAAATAAATTTAAATAAATTTAAATAAATTTAAATAAATTTAAATAAATTTAAATAAATTTAAATAAATTTAAATAAATTTAAATAAATTTAAATAAATTTAAATAAATTTAAATAAATTTAAATAAATTTAAATAAATTTAAATAAATTTAAATAAATTTAAATAAATTTAAATAAATTTAAATAAATTTAAATAAATTTAAATAAATTTAAATAAATTTAAATAAATTTAAATAAATTTAAATAAATTTAAATAAATTTAAATAAATTTAAATAAATTTAAATAAATTTAAATAAATTTAAATAAATTTAAATAAATTTAAATAAATTTAAATAAATTTAAATAAATTTAAATAAATTTAAATAAATTTAAATAAATTTAAATAAATTTAAATAAATTTAAATAAATTTAAATAAATTTAAATAAATTTAAATAAATTTAAATAAATTTAAATAAATTTAAATAAATTTAAATAAATTTAAATAAATTTAAATAAATTTAAATAAATTTAAATAAATTTAAATAAATTTAAATAAATTTAAATAAATTTAAATAAATTTAAATAAATTTAAATAAATTTAAATAAATTTAAATAAACTTAAATAAATTTAAATAAATTTAAATAAATTTAAATAAATTTAAATAAATTTAAATAAATTTAAATAAACTTAAATAAATTTAAATAAATTTAAATAAATTTAAATAAATTTAAATAAATTTAAATAAATTTAAATAAATTTAAATAAATTTAAATAAATTTAAATAAATTTAAATAAATTTAAATAAATTTAAATAAATTTAAATAAATTTAAATAAATTTAAATAAATTTAAATAAATTTAAATAAATTTAAATAAATTTAAATAAATTTAAATAAATTTAAATAAATTTAAATAAATTTAAATAAATTTAAATAAATTTAAATAAATTTAAATAAATTTAAATAAATTTAAATAAATTTAAATAAATTTAAATAAATTTAAATAAATTTAAATAAATTTAAATAAATTTAAATAAATTTAAATAAATTTAAATAAATTTAAATAAATTTAAATAAATTTAAATAAATTTAAATAAATTTAAATAAATTTAAATAAATTTAAATAAATTTAAATAAATTTAAATAAATTTAAATAAATTTAAATAAATTTAAATAAATTTAAATAAATTTAAATAAATTTAAATAAATTTAAATAAATTTAAATAAATTTAAATAAATTTAAATAAATTTAAATAAATTTAAATAAATTTAAATAAATTTAAATAAATTTAAATAAATTTAAATAAATTTAAATAAATTTAAATAAATTTAAATAAATTTAAATAAATTTAAATAAATTTAAATAAATTTAAATAAATTTAAATAAATTTAAATAAATTTAAATAAATTTAAATAAATTTAAATAAATTTAAATAAATTTAAATAAATTTAAATAAATTTAAATAAATTTAAATAAATTTAAATAAATTTAAATAAATTTAAATAAATTTAAATAAATTTAAATAAATTTAAATAAATTTAAATAAATTTAAATAAATTTAAATAAATTTAAATAAATTTAAATAAATTTAAATAAATTTAAATAAATTTAAATAAATTTAAATAAATTTAAATAAATTTAAATAAATTTAAATAAATTTAAATAAATTTAAAAAAATTTAAAAAAATTTAAATAAATTTAAATAAATTTAAAAAAATTTAAATAAATTTAAATTTAAATAAATTTAAATTTAAATAAATTTAAATTTAAATAAATTTAAATTTAAATAAATTTAAATTTAAATAAATTCAAATACATTGGAATAAATTCATATAAATTTAAAAAAAATAAAATAAATGAAAATAATTTAAAATAAATTTAAATTGAATACAAAATATGTTCTTCGTAACTTATTTTGAATAAAAATTTAACTTATTATAAATTAGATTACATTTACCCCTTTCAACCTACTATTTTCTATTTATGTCAAAACAGACCCTTAAATTATATATTCGTTTTTTATTAAACATCACCTCAAAAGCTAATCTAGAAAAACCAGAAACATAGTCCATATCTCATAAAAATGTTCAAGATTGGATTGTTTAATTTTGAAAATTATAAAATAATTTTAAATGCCTCTGAAATCTTTACGAAAATAAATTAAAATACTTCTTAAATACTACTTAAATTGAAATTAGAAATATAAATACGTTAAAATGAGTTTTACATGAAGATGTATTATCTGAATATGAAATGTTGGCAGTCAACGTGTTAAAATATCCTGTGGACCATAATTGCTTTTTAGTTGTAGTAAATGGTTCAAGGTAGCACAAGACGTTTGGTTCAGAAATGTGTTTTTTATTTTGTCTTAATTATATAAATGGTTCAAGATAGCATAAGACGTTTGGTTCAGGAATGTGTTATTTATTTTGTCTAAATTATATAAATGGCTCAATATAGTACAAGACGTTTGGTTCAAGATTGTGTTATTTATTTTGTATAAACTTTTTTGCTAAAAATTGTTTTTTTGTTGTATATTTTGCAAAATTAGGAAAGTTTTATAAGAACTAACATATATATGCGGACAAATAGACGAAAACTCATTGTTTTCCTGGTGGAGCAGTTTTGTATCAAACTACAATTGGCTCAGCAAGGATATAAAGATGTATATATATATATATATATATATATATATATATATATTGATGCGTATAATATATATATATATATATATATATATATATATATATATATATTATAAAGAGTAAAGGACCCAAGACACTGCCCTGGGGAACGCCTAAATCGTTTAATAATACATCTGATGTATTATCATTAATCTTTGTTATTTGATAAATAATTTTCTAACCAATCATATACAGAATCATTAAACCCATACCTTTTTAATTTTAATAAAATAATTCCGCGATCTATAGTTTCAAAAGCTCTTCGAAGGTCTATAAAAACTGCGCAAATGCCAATTCCTGGTTCATCTAATATTTTTTCATGTCAGACACAACTAACTGCAAACACAAGAGTTTCTGAAACCTGATTGATAACTGCATAATATATCTTTATCATTTAAAAACTTCACATTTGTTCATACACAACCAGTTAAAGTTCCTTTTCACAGAATGGTAACATATTTATAGGTCTCAGTTGATCAACTCTATTTGTATTTATCACCTTAGGAATAGGAACTATGGTGGATGTTTTAAAACATTAGGGAACAGTTCCTTTTTCCAAACTTAAATTAATCAAATTTAATAAAGGATAACCCAGAACGTGAAAAAGATGCCTAATTAAATCAATACCAATTTCATCTGTACTATTTTTGTTTTTCTTTTGGGAATTAATTATTTCATAAAGTTGTTGAATGGTAATCATCTGAAAGTTCATTATTACAGCATTTATTGGAATTGAATCAAGCAGGACGTCATCACATATTCCAGCTATTCCTATATTTACCACTAGGTCATTTATACTTGTTACTATAAATTATTTCATTACAATGTAAGGTTTCTGATATTATTTCTGTATTTTTAGTTCCTACTATTTTTTAAAGACTTTTCCACTTTAATTTCGGATTTCCTCTATTGCCATCAATTGATTACTCATAGTATTTTATTTTAGCTTCCCTTAAAATTCTGACCGATGAATTTCTGGTTTCCTTATAGTAATTGTAAGCTCTATTCTTAACCGAAATAGCTTTTCTACAATTATTATCAAACCACTGATTAACACTATTAGTTTTCTTTACAATACTTGGTTTAGACACAACATTCATTACAGATAATATGTTATTCATGAATATACGACTAACAATATTTACGTTAGTAAATGAATATCCCCAGTCTTTTTCAATCAACATATTGATCATTTTATCGTAATCTATTTTACCTCTAGGTTTTTTAAAGTCAGTATGTTTTTTTCTCCCGTTTCCCTTCTTCTAATGTATACGATAGAATGATCAGAAATGATGCAATCCTTATCAACATCAGCAGTTATGGTGTAATCATTACTGAAGACAAGATCGATGATCGATTTAGAATCTTTAAATATTCTAGTATCTTCACTTACTAATTGACTCATGGCGTTATGTTCAATACATTCTTGTAATCTTTTTTCCCTTGGCAATTTTTATTATAGTGAATGTTGAAAAACCGAACCATGCGCACCTGAGATTTACTTAAAATTATTTTATACAAAGCCTTGCTGTCGCACGTACTGATGCCTATTTTCTAAGTAAGATTCGATAAATGAAAGAAGTGAGAGATAGTTCCTTAGACATTACTTTTTGTAGTACAATTAAATGATCAATCCTGCGAATGCCTTTTTTGCCGGTTTTTCATAACGTAATAAAAATTTGAATTTGAGTTTATCCTTTCATACGTAGATGGAGCTACAATCTTTAATCTCTACATTTTGTACATTATATCGAACAGTGTTCAGTCAAATAATATAAGCAACCATACTTTTATGTTATTAATTAAGTTGGTGTGGTGGAAAAGATTTGTCAACTCCGCATGTCGGTAGTTATCTAGTAATCCAATTGAATATCAAGGATTTTTTCGTTACTCGAAACATAGAACTTAAAAAATGCTTTAAGGTACAAAAAAAGATATAAATGTCACCGATAGCCTTAAAAATATATTCGTATTATCATATCATATCATATCATATCATATCAATGGTCTTAAAAATGGCATCACTTTTAACCCCCCATTTTTAATCAGATTTTTTTAAAAATCAATATGCCTCGTCTCATTATAGAGCTTAATTTTTCCTGAAAATTTCAAGTTGATATAGTTTTTTGTTTTGGTTTCATGATTTTTTTTTAAGTTTTAACCCTCCTTAACCTCTCCATTTTTATTCAGATTTTTTTTAAAGCAATAAGCTTCGTCCCATTGCAGAGCTTGATTTTTTCTAAAAATTTCAAGTTGATATTATTTTCTATTTTTGATTTATGATTTTTTTTATTTTAACCCCTCTTTATCCCCAATTTTTAATTGGATTTTTTTTAAATTCAATAGTCTTCGTCCCATTGATATTGTTTTTCGTTTTTGATTTATGTTTTTAAATTTTAACCTCCATTTTTATTCAAATGTTTTTAAAAATAAATAGGCTTCGTTCCATTGTAGAGTTTGATTTTTCCTGAAAATTTCAAGTTAATATTGTCTTTCGTTTTTAAAATGTATTTTTTTTTTATTTTAACTCCCCTTAACCACCCTATTTTTAATCAAATTTTTTAAAAAGTTAATAGCCTTCGTTCTATTGTAGAGCTTGCTTTTTTCTGAAAATGTTGATATTGTTTTTCGTTTTTGTTTTGATTTTTTTTTTAATTTCAATCCCGCCTTTGCCCCTCCATATTTAATCAGATTTTTTTCAAAATCAATAGGCTTCGTACCTTTATAGAGGTTAATTTTTCCTGAAAATTTTAAGTTCATATAATAATATAATTTCGTTTTTTACGAAAAACGTGACATCGGACGAACGGACAGACTGACATTTTTAAAAGTTGTTTAAAATTTTATGAGAAGGATTTTGGTACAAAATTTTTTAAATTTTGGTTTCTTAAAAATAAACCTATAATAAATACTCTTTACTCTTGTATGCATTTTTTATTTCCCTCGTATAAAGCATTAATTTTAAATGTTAGTTAATTTATTATTAGATTTTAGACCAACTTTTATTGAAATTCCATTTTTAGTACCGTAATGTAAGGGGTCTTCGATTTTTAAAGTTTTTCTTGAATAATTATTGCATATATATATTTTTTAAAAATTTGACACAATTACTGTAGATACGCGTACTATTGGTGTAAATAGCTGGTGGAGGAAGTATCCACTAGTAGACATCACAACGCCGATCAAAAGGTTAGTGAATTTTACACTGGGGCAAACTAAAGGTATGGTGTCCGTTGGTGTAGTTAATTCCTACACCAGTCGGCCATAAGCCCCACTCCTAATTTCTAAGCCGATATGGGTCGGTGCTCATGACAATTTAGACGCCAGGCTGTCAATTTCAAGTATTCTACGTCACGTTTTCCAATGGCATACTACGATAAGTTATATTATTTTTTATTAATATCGTGGTATTTGAATTATTATTGTTATTGGAACATTTGTTTTAGCTGCCTATTAATCAAAGTTGTTACCTTTAAGTGCATTTGGATAAGCGCCTGTGGGCGCCAGCCTGTCAAATATCACCTTGTCATGTGGCTCGATTTTGTTGATCGGTTTTGGACTTTCAGTTTAATACTATAGTTCAGTGTTTTGTACACAGAACACCGAATATACGATTCGAGTAGATGAAAGGAAACGGAAACACAATGTCCGAAGTCACCTAAGCTGTACGAAGACACCTCACATGACGGTAATCATTAAAGAAGTCTCCTTGTATATAAATTTGTATTTGTATAAATCTTAGAATACTATATATGTTCTAAGGCATAAATACGCTAGTTCGGTGTGATGTCATTTTGGTGCCACTGACATTTAATTCTAACCAAACTTTTAACAAAAACATCAATAAATTTGACATATACGTTTTTACTATTTTTAGTTTAGTTCTAAATATTGTTTACGGGTCATAAAAAAAATTTAAAGGTATGTAATTGGTAACTAAACAATTGTATATTTGATGCATGCTATCTACTTACTTTAGGAATATATTTATATAGGTGAAAAAAAAACGACATAATTTAGGTAAACAAAACGAACAAAACGCATTCAAAAAATCTACTGTCACTTTAATTGTCAGTGGAACCATAATTACATCATCACTGAACTAGCGTATACGCGTATAGCGTATACATTTTTTCATTATTAGTTAGCAATTTTTTCAATTTTTATTCAGTTTAGTACATTGATTTGATTAATTTTTTAGTATGATTAAATAAACATTAGTAGATTAGTATTGTTAATATTTCTTAAATGAAATCATTACTTCATCTAGCTTACAATAGAAATTTAAAAAATTTATTTTTCTCTTACCCACTAGGCGTGCTAGAAGATTAAGTGATACACTTCGAAACCGGTCGGCAGTAATAAATACATATCTTCGTGAGATCTAAACGACATTTTTCTTTTCTACTTTTTAATCATACCAATTTACACATGGCTTCTCCAAGTTTGTACTTAGTTTTTGTGTAAAAAAAACTTGAAATTTTTGGAATACTAGCATTTATGCTGTTCTTTAAAACGATATTTCTGAAAAACTATTAATCTTACCGAAGTGAACCAATAGTACCTAATTCTCGTAAAAGAGGTTGAATTTTATAAGTAAGGTCTCAAAAATAATCAAATGTAGAGAATAAAAAAGTTTAGTATAGTTTTACACCACTCTTCCCTAGTTATGGCATACCAGTTATAGGGATAAATTTTCTGAAGTAGTTGTCACATTCAGAAAATCATTTTTAGGAAAATTGCAAAATTTTAAGGATTTATCGGTACAGGATTCCAAAAAACGCCAGTGGGTTCTCTTCAAAGGAGTGTTGTTCCCTTATGAGGCTTTTTGGATATATGTTTATAGAAATGTTTGCTTTATTTTCACCTGCATAGTACACTGTTAAAATATTTACCTCTAATTTTAGAACAACCTGTATACAGCAAATTTGTATGGGCGAACGCCAACTCTAAAATCAATTTTTTATAAACTTACAACGATAAATATTGTTAATAACCCGGTATCTCATAAAATCTCGCGGTTTCTAAGCAAACAGCTAAATCCTCTCCCCATATCCCTCAAACAATTGATTGGGGGTAGTTGATAAAAAGGGATACAACGTTGCGCCGCCTTTACTAGTGCTAGCGCTTTCGCGAAAGATGTACAATGGCAGCTCGGGCACTGGAGGCGGCAAGAAACCGCGTCCATCTACTGGTTATCTCGTGCGGCCTCGGCTAGGAGCCTTGCGGTCCGTCTATTCCAACAGACCCTTTTCGGCGATGTCTCCAGACAAAAGAAAAAAGTTAAAGTAAGTACCTGTAACATTCTTTCTGAATTAGTAAATTGTATTTCGTGGTCACCATAAAAAACCCTCCACGCATTACGGGACCATCATCTGATTTACTTCCACTAAATACTACTCTTTGGCACATTCCTGTTAAATAATTAAAAAAAAACTATAGTTGGATTTTCGAATCCTATGAAATTTAAAATTGTTATTAATAAATCATGATTGATTATGTCAAATGACTTGCTGTAATCTAATAAAACTGAGACTAAGACCTTTATCTCATCGTTTTTAGATGTCATCTGTGATATTAGATAAGGCCGTACCGTATCCCGATCTAAATTCTGATTGTGTGTGGAAGTTGTAATATGATCTTGTTATTTTATCTATTTTTATAGTGTTTTAAGTTCATTATAATTTTGGGGAGTGGGTCAGGTTATTAAACAACTCGTATTACTTTGAAAAAGAATGTTGAGGGCCACTATATTTAAAACTTTCTAAACTTGACAGATATAAATCGAAATGAATTAGGCATTCCAAACTGAATGACTACCAGTGGGTTTTGACAGGTTATGATGTGGCAAAGTTATGGCAACTCTGTAGGCCTGGTGATTTGACAAGGTGAGTGAAATAGATAGTTACATAGATTGATCATCCCTATTTTTTAAAATAAACATAAGCTTATGCCTTGAAGTAAACATATAAGCAATTATTATTTTTTAAATATCTAAAATCTGAAAATTGGTTTTAAAACACATTTTTGCTAAACTGATTCAAATTAATAAATATTTGCCAGACAATATGGCTGCTCGCAAACGACCAGCTTTGAGCAATGTATATAACATATATGTATCATTGACCCTGTTAATGACAACATGACAACAGGGTTGCCATATCTAAACTGTCAGTACCCACTGGTAGCCATTTGGACAGGTTGTTGGAATGCCTAATTACCCTTTTGACATAAGGCATAAACGACAAATAACATTTGTGTAGAGATGTTGGTGTCAAAATAACGAAAACGGTTCTGACCGTTACAATGTTTGGGTCTAAATAACGAAAACGGTTTCAACCGTTACAAAGTACCTATGTCATATTTGTTTAAAATTTTAAATGGTAATATAACGTAAATCAGATACTCTTTCTAAATGTGTCAAGCAACCAACAAGTATATCTGATATGTTCAATACATTACTTTCTAATAAACTTAACAAATTTTTTGAGTACGGCCCATATAAGCAAAAAGTGTTTTTAACTTGAAATAAAGATAAAAATTTTACGCACGCACATTTTATTTGAAACATTTTTTATATCTTCATTGTCAACAAAAATATTGAGAAAATTCGAATTTTGTGCTTTTCCACAAATTAAAAATAAGAGAAATATACCGTAAAGTAGAAAAATATTGCCTATATAGTACCCCACCGATGCTTCGATTATGGCCAAAATCTAATCAGCGCAATTTGGTAGTTTTCTCTTTATTCGTTTTTGAGTTATTTTGGATACAGATACACTAATAGACAGTAGACACTCAGATATACATCATTGCGAATATGGTCAAAACGGATTTAGTGGACCCCAGAATGTAAAGATCCGTCGAAAACTCGAGGTCGAAAAAACTAAAGATTCCCATACTTTTTACTCTCTGTTCTCATCACTTTAACTTTCATTGAGATAGTTTTTTCGGTAATGAATTTGAAGTGACAAAAATGAGAAATAGAGCATCGATCAATTGAAATTAAAGTTTCGACTGTAAAACAAGCTTAGAAACTTCCAAAGATAGCAAAAAAATTGTTAGATATGCTAAAAACACAAAAATATGTTTTTAGGACAATAAAAACAAATTTGAAAAATACTTTTTTTTTTTTTCATCCAAATACTTTATTTTTTCCTATTCACACAATTTTATACGTTTTTTTTTTGTTGTTAAAAAAGTTGGCAACCCTAATCAAGAGGGCTAACTTTATTTCGTTAAGGCGCTGCTTTTTTAATGCGCGTTATTTTGAGTAGGCGCTATTTTGTTCAGCGTTATTTTGATGAGCCGCTCAAACAATAGCGCTATTTTACTAAGCGCTATTTTGTGACGGAGCCAAAAAACTCATAGGGATACAATAAGTTTTAATATAGTAGGTTTTGAACCACATCATCTAGTAAATAAATAGGTGCTAAGTTTATGTTTGTGAGACATGATTACCAACAATTCTCGCGGATACGTCCGTGACCTACCACCTACCACATACTAAAACATTTGTTCAACCTTCAACAAATTTCACACGCCTCAACACATTAATAACATTATCAGCTATAATAAAGGTGCCAAGGTGTCCATTAATGTTATTAACTCCACAATTAAGGTGGATAATGAAATTGGAATATTGCGTGGTGCTGTAGATAGAATAGAACAGTAGCGAACGATTTTTTATCTGATTACAAAACGTGTAAGATGACGATTGCTAAACCAGTTGAATATTGATTAAATAGAAATAATTTGAAAAATGTTCTTCTGCACTACAGTACGCGGCATAAAACATCCTAAAACATGTAAATGTTTCTTTTTAAAACAAAATTCTGACTCTTTTATCTGTGTCGCCTCTTGGGCATATTATATTCCCCTGCTTTCCCCGTATTCAGATATTATCTATGGAATAGTATTGTGTCTTTGGTTAGTTTTACTAAGTTATCTACCAAGTGTTCCTGGGGCGTTCTTTCCGGTTTTAGATGAAACTCCGCCTAGTAAGAGCTTCGCATTCGAAAATAATATGGAACGAGATTTCTTCCACTTCCATTCAGAGTCTACACATGATAGGATCATTGTGTAATCCCATCACATGAAGGTATTTCAGTAACCAGTGTCCCGTTAGTGATACGGTGGATATATGTCTTGCGAGCTGTAGTACCTCAGCAGTCATGCGTGGGGTTGTTCCCCTTCGGGTCCTATGAATGGTAGTTCTGATCCCTCTATGGGCAGTTCATCAACTTTTCCATTTCTTTGGATATCTTTTTGTCCTGATACTCACGCTAGTTTTACCATATTGTGGGTTGCCAGATCATTTAGTTCCAGACCAGTTTTGACTTGATTCTGTTTGAACCAAGGGCGTTTAAGGCTGCTTGGATATCTGAAAGAATTAGGATGGTTTCTTTTTCTCTCATACACATAATTCGATTGCATGTATTTCAGCCTAAATTACAGTGGTAAATTTTCCCAGAGAGACAATGATGTCGCATTTGGGTTTAACTCCTTGTACGCCAGAGCCTGTTCCCTTGTTAGTTTTAGATCCATCTGATTTTAACTCATACATCAACCTCATTAGCGAGGGTAACTACCACATGTCATTTAATAGGAAAGGAATATTAAGTCTCTTAACACCAAAATAGTACACTTTATGTTTCATTTAAGATTAGATATTAAAAATGAAGGGGTAGAAAGCCATTTTAGGTATGCCATCGTTGTCTGTGGTTCAGCGTTGAATACACACATACTGATAAAATTAGAGCTATATCGGGGTAGGGTATAGAAAATTTTAGAATGTGATAAATAGTAGTTGGGAGGGACGGTTTTTGTTTTGAAAAAAAAAATGGATTATCAGCATAAAAATAAAATGACAAATGGGAATTTTTATAAAAGTCAGATGGAATATTGAATGTGGGGGTAGATATTTAACTATAAATGAAGAGTATTATTAGAAAAGATGCATGTTATTGATTGATTGGAAATAAAGGACTAATTTAAACAAAAGATGGTAAAGGAAGCTTATTAAAAGAGGTGACAGCAGATTCAAATAGAAAGCAGATTATAAAGAGAGATAAAGCAGAGACGGAAGAGAAAAGTACACAGGTAGAGATAAGCATACAGGTAGAGACAAGCAGACATGTAGGGACGGCTAACACAGACAAACACGATAGAGATAGGAAAAGGTGAAGTGTGAGCAGGGAGAAGGAATAAAACAATAAATATTTTTTTTTATTTTTGCAAATAATTTAATACAATATTTTAGATCATTAAACCCACCCCGAAATTGAGATTTATTTTTGATTGGAAATCAGAGACAACTAAAGGAGGTTTCCATATTAATACAATCATTAGAGGTTACTAAAAAACGCTTATTAAAACTAATCCACGCTACAAATATTAGATATTCCACTTATGCCTTATATAAAGATACACAGATGACACTATTTTCCCTGTAGTACAACAAAATATCACATTAATAAACATGTTGCCCATCTTACAAGCCTTGATTATGACATTCATCAGAATAGTTGTTTGTGCAACAAGAGTGGATATGATGGATATGATGGCCAAATCGCACGACGCCATAGGCGGAGTGCTCAATCATCTAAGTGCGATATGGATAATCCACTCGAGTTATACAGTATATTTTTTCTACGACCCATTAACGAATAGCTACAAATTTAAAAAAATATTTTAGGTTATTAAGACAAAATAACTAATTTTAAAATAATTTATGACATTCACGTGGGAGACAGATACACTAGCCTCATCTCCACCTCCAGATTTAGGATTTTAGTTTTAATATTCGTATTTAAATTAGTTTCATATAGTTTGATTCAAATTCAAGATTTTTTTCAAAATGTGGATCAAATCAAAACAAACATAATATTTATCGATTCTACACAAAAATAAATCAATTTATTATATATTTAAACTCAACTAAAAAATATAGTGACAATTAGTTTTGACAAAATTGTCAACTATTTTAAAATAATAGTAGTAAGGTGTCCAAAATATGAACTGTGATTGGTGGAATTCATTTTTTTGCTGTGTTCTCACTACCTAGAATGATTATGAAATATATTTGTTCAATTGAACGCAATAGTATACTTTTTCGTTTTGTAGTCTGTGCGTGGATACGCCAATGTCCATGTGATTGTAGAAAAACATAAATTTGTGTCCCCACTGATGGTAAAAAAGTGGCAAATTTAGTTTTTTTGAGATAGTTCAAAAACTATATGACTTTTAATAAGTTTGAAAACGGATTAGAAATCAGCAATCAAATTCTCTAAAAGTATTCCCCTTTTAACCGACCTTCTATATATCAAATAATATAGAAACTAATATTTCGGCAACACATTATTTTATTTATTAATTTTTAAATACAAGTAGAACGGGTATCTATCTAATTTCCCGGTTTCTTTGAAGTTCACAGAAACATATTAGATACCAAATTTCCAGGTTACCATAGCGCCTGGGTTTTGTTTACAGCATTTAATAACACCTCCATATTTTCATAAATGTACAATAATTCAGCGAATAATATAAGAATCCAATTTATTCTAATAAAAGTATAATAGTTTAACAAAAGTGTTCAGATAAATAAAGAGCTTATTGATTTTTTTCCTCCGTTCTTTTACTAGTGATGGTGAATACAAACAAAGGGAATAAGTTTTGGGTCATGCATTTATTTAGTAATTGTGGGTGCACCTGTACGTTTAAATCAAAAACAAGTGCAGGTAACTATAAAAATATACTTTAATGTAGAAGTTTTGATCCGAAATTAACAATATACGAATACTGGCTTGATAATGATCGTTAATCTAATTATAATTTTATAATTTATTTAAAAATATACTTGTTTTTAAAAAAAAAATACTCTAATAAAAAATCATACTTTATTGAACATTCTAATGCAGAGTTATGTTTGCAATTTATTAATAGGTACTTTTATTCTTTTAAAAAATTTATTGCAGGCTAACATTCTAAAGGCTACAGATAAAAAAAATATTTTAAAATATATAATTGTTATTTTTTAAATTGAAGAAGGAAAGTTGTCTATCCGAACTAATTAAGTCATGAACACATAAAATTTCTATATTTGCTCCCTTTTGATGGTACAAATGATTTATTTTTAATAATAGTAAATGAAAAAATTCCACCTTCCACCGTCATCTCAATTTCATACATGACTTTAGAAAATGGTTCATCCTGAAACGATAAGTAAATTTTTCTAAAATACTGTCAAACTCATATTTTTGTATTGTTTGTTGTTCAAGTGAGCAAACGATTTAAATGAATTTCAAGTTATTTTACGTATTGGGCTTGGTGTAGTTGATGGGTACTGTAGTACCACAGAAGTATACTTTTGTGGTAGTACTTAACTTCAATCTTTAGGTTTTCAAAGAAATGTGTTTGATTTGTTTAATGTCATTTGAGACAGAAAAATTATTGTCAAAGTGAATGAAACCCTTTCAAATGAAGGTAATCTAGACATGGCAATTCCGCAGGGATCTATATTGGACCCATTGATAATTCTAATATTTATAAACAATTTACAAACATACATAAACACAGATTGCATTGTCCTATATGTATATGATGTGTCAGTGGTGTCTTATGCGAATTCTTTTGACAAACTTTCAAACAAATCTCTATTATAAATTCAATGAATAGTATCCACGGAATCGCTCCCAATATTAAATTCTAGAAAAACCATATTGATGAAATTTAATATTATAAATAACATTGAGCATATATTAACAGTGACAACAGTCTAAATATGACATTATCCGAGTCTGCAAAATTTCTGGGAACATTTCTTGATAGCATCTTATCATTCCAATCGTTAGTAAAAAAAGTTAATAGTGGGTAGTGGGTATTACCTATGCTATATTTTAACTCAAAAATATTCTAAACAAACAACATAAATTATTACGCAATGAAACCTATATTCTCATTTAATATAATGATATCGGCCAACGAATATCTTCTAATATCCCTTTGCTTGTATTCTAACATCCCCATATAATAAAAAAAATATTAGCAAGTACAATCAGGAATTCTAAAGATCCAGTCTCTGAGGTTGCTTTATTTTACGACCTGTCTTAGTTTCTTTTTGTTTAGACAAAAATGCTTTCTCAGAGTCTGTTTCTACCATATCATTGCTACTATTACTACACTGAGCATTATTAGTACTCTCATTGCTAGAGGATGTGTGCATAACCGGTGTCTCTGTCACATCAGTCATATCTGTTGAATCTATCACTTCTGTAGTATTCGTTTCTGTATCTTCAAACACTTCACTATCACTGGATTCACTGAAAGTGCTATTTTTACAATTATTTTCGTTTACAACAGGATTTACAATTTGTAATTCTGATTGTGTATCCTGTTCCAACTCAATGTAATACCTAATTTCAACTTTGTCTTCTGTATCATTTTTGTCTTTTTCATTTTTTTATAATTAACGTTTGGTTTAATTTTAGCATTATACGATTTTATGAACCGCCTGTTTCTAATTAATATTGATCCATTATGCATTTTAACTTTATAGGTTTTATCAATTATGATTGCAGGAGACCATGTTGAATTTGGTTTTACTTGTATTACTACAGGTGAGCCTATTTCTAAAGGTTTTAGTAACTGGGCTCCTCTGTTGTAATATTTTTCACAATTATTTTTTCTATTTTGTAAAAAGGAATTATATGTTTTCATATTAACAAGTTTAGGACTATATGATTCCTTCTTACCTGGAAGTATTGTTCTTAATCTACGTGACATAAGTATTTCAGCTGGTGAGTGACTACCATCAACAGCCATAGTAAGATACATCAGTAGAGCTAACTGGATGTCCCTTTTGTCATCTAGTACCTTTTTAAATGTTTTTTGCTATTTGTATATTTCTCTCTTCCATGCTATTTGATTGTGCATATGTGGGTGAGCTTATAATATGTATGAATTCCCACTCATTTGCAAACTGTTTGAATTCACGTGAAGAAATTGTGGACCTCCATCAGAGACCACTGATAATAGTATTCCATGGCGAGCAAACACTGATTTTAAAATTTCATTTATGCGGTAAGCTTCTGTACTATTGCCTAGTCTTTCAATTTCTATGTATTTAGAATAATAATCACTTAATAAGATATATTTTCCCCCCTTAGCTCAAAAATATCCACACCAACCTTATTTGGAATTTCATGGCTAGTTAGTGGTTCTGACAATTGTGATTTAGCATATTTAAGACACATCAAGCAATCAGATATTTTTTGTTTAATTTCATTGTTCATAATGGGCCAAAAAATTGAATTATTTACTAACTGTAAGCATTTTTTAATACCCTGTTTATCATTTCTTTGTGTAAACTTTTTGGTTCCACTAAGGCATTGCCTTTGTAAATTATCTAATCATTTTTAGTTAGTTCACTTTTCACTTTTATATTTACATATTTTTTAACACACTCTTAGTTTTGAATTATTATTAGGCCACCCATTTAAAATAATTTTTTTCAATTCTTGTAATTCTAGATCCTGTTTTGTTTTATCTTTGAACTCTTTTAATTTGTTTTCTGTTATATTTATTTATGATACCATGATACAAACATGTGAAGATATCTCTTTATCAAATTCAAAATCATTTTTGTCATTTTCATTTATATACGATCTACTAAGCGCATCTGCTATAATGAGATTCTTTCCACGTTTGTATCTAACTTCTATGTCATACTTTTGTATCTGCATAAGCATTCTTTGTAAGCGTGCTGGGCATTTGTTCAGTGGTTTTTTAAAAATACTGATTAATGGAAGGTGATCAGTTTATACTATTATCTTTTTAACGAAAATAAATTCATGGAATTTGGGCATACCTGCACTGTGTTTCTGTTAATGCCTTGAAGGCATATGCACATGGTAATCCACCTTGAAGTAGGGCTGCTCCCAAACCTGTACTTGAGGTATCTACTGAAACCACTGTCTGCACTCACATCGTAAAATTGAAGTACTGGTGTATTAGAATTTTTTTGAAATTAACAAAAGCTTGTTCATGTTCTGGCATCCACATGAACTCTGTGTCTTTTTTTTATTTATTTAAATTGAAACGTACATTATTTTTCGTGCAATTAATAAAATCTCTTTAAGTCTTACATCATGTTCAGTTTTGTCTTTTCCCCAGACAAGTAGATCATCGATATATGTGTCAGCACCATCTATGTTGAATATTTCTTTAAAACGAGTTTGAAACACCTCAGGGGCTGACTTTATGCCATATGGTATTCTTAGAAATTTAAATCTCTGAAATGGAGTACCAAATGTGCATAAATTTGCACTTTCTTTATCTAACGGTATTTGGTAAAACCCCTGAGTTGCGTCTAAAGTACTAAACACTTTGGCATTTGCAAGTTTACTAGTTATTGATGATGGTGGGTGAGGTTTTCCGGGTTTTCCTCACCTGTAAGTCAAATGGCACCATCAATCATCTTTAAGTCGCCTCGGAGCGCCACGGCAAATAATAATAGCCGTCCCTTTCCCCGGACAAGCTCAGCTTTTGGGGTTAAAATTCACTCGTAAGGGGGTGAATTAGGGAGAGTATTATTATTATTATTATTATTATATTATTTGTTTAAATGTTGGAGTTGTACAAAATTCCCTCTTTATCACTTTATTTAGTTCAATAGGGTCAAAACAGATGCGCAACTCCTAATTAGATCAAGAGGCTGTACCCACTCAGAATGTCCTTGAACTTTTTCTATAATTTGCACCGATTCTAATTCTTTTAAACTCTTTTAAATTGAAGAACTTGTACCGTTCATCAATTAAATTTTCCTTCCCACGGACGTGCTCATCGCATTTTTTCATAATTCTACTAATTTGTCCTTCTGGTCCTCATTGAATTTAAATGTCTTATATATTTTGAATGCATCCTCACCAATATAGTGCAAAACTTTTTATTAACTTCGGACCCTATTATGTAGTTTTCAAACCTGGATTTCCACATTTTCCAATTCTCCGAAGCATTTTATCTCAAGGATAATGGCGTGATACCTCTGTTATCACCCATTGTGAATTTTAAATTGTAATTATCGGTAATTTACCTCGGAATTTGACATAATAATTATTGGTTCGTCGTTAACTGACTGCGCCATATAATGTTTGGTATTTGTATTTGTAATTAGTTTATGGATGATCGTAATAAAACTGGAATTTAGTCTAGACCACTTTATCGTAACATGTCTAACCTCTAATGTCTGCTGTCAACTGTCTGTCGAGTGCCAAGTGTCAGCACTTCTTATTTAGACTACTGTAGCCTCGTACTTACCTACATCCTAACACCGTGTAATAATATTATTTTTCTAGAATAAAGAATTTGTTTCATAAAATATAGGGAAATAGACAAAAATTCATAAATCAGTTTTCTACGAATTCTATGCTTCCCATTAAATAAAAGTTACTTCAGAATGAGAGATCATCCATTTTTAATCAAAGCTACCTCGTTACATAATGCGAAGTACCTATTCGCCTTTCTATTTTCTATGTAACAGGAAAATATCTGCTTGAGATTGTAGTTTCGTAATGACGATCTCTATGTTTCTGATTTATTGTAATGTATCATCGAGTAGTCCATGTATTGTAAGTAAGACCTTATCAAAGACTACTTGATTTTTTATACGTTCATCGCCATATTTTCTTTAGTTAAGAATATATTATATTAGAAATTAGTGCCTTATTCTTAGCTATTCTTTTTTAAAAAATATTTTTTCTGTTGTCTAGAAAATCCAGTCTTCCGAAAATGGACTGGAGAAGGAAACCAGATTACGCTGAAAATGCATATCGAGAAGCAGTGGGTCGATTGAGAATCCTCCTCGCCGAAAGCTATACTCCCATCAAGAGACCTCTTAAAGAATTGGACAGCGCAGGTGAAGAAACTGATAACCAGTCGTTACTAAGCGTTGGAAGCAGAAATTCTAGATTCAGCAGACACTACTATCATTACAATCCAGTGACACCAAAAAAGTACTATTATTATCCGAATTTTAGAAATCAGTATCCTTTGAGTACTGATCCTGAAAAGCCACTGCCGTAAGTATACGGATGTCCCATTTGTAAGTAATTGTTCAATATTTCAATTTGTGTTATAGACACGCAAACAGGTTTCAAAAAAAGTTATATGGATTTTAAAAATATTTTTGTATGTGTAGATAGGGTGTTGCGTTTTTGCCTAGCTAATATAAATGTACATTTTTTAAATAGAACATTCTGTATTTTGTTTTAGTTTTAGAATGGTTTATTAATACTGTTTTTAACCCTAGATTTTAATTAAAAAATATTACAGGGTTGCCAAGCAATTAATTTTTTTATGAAATTAGATAAAAATGCAGACCCCAAATTAAATTATCATAATTTAGGTACGTTTACAATGATTTCAAAATTGTTTAAAATAATAACTCATAAGCTAAGCTAACGAATAGTCGTAATATAACTGAATTATTTTATACAGAGTGTTTTGATACAGGTCTTAAATATGGATAATTTTGAGTTCAATTTAAAAATTTTTTTCAAATTCAACACCCTGTGTATTATTTTAGCATAAAACTCGTTATACATTACTCTATCCAACGATACCAACAAGTTAGCCAATAACACATATACAAGGTGATCCATCAGTGCGTAATTGCTCGATAGCTGTTTTATTAGTGGAAATGAAACAAGTTAATATGAAAGTTGTATGACCAAATCTATACATTTTTAAAGCTAAACACCCTGGGTGCAAGTAGTTATACATATTTGATTGTTTTCACATCGAAAAACAATTTTAATTGTCTTCATGTATTTTGCTATGTATTTTCTAAATTTATAAATGGAATGCCCTGTATGTTATATCAATAATTAATTAATTTAGCGTATTCCAATTAACAAAAAATAAGAAAATCGTAACCTCGCGTTTTGTCACACCCTATATACAACATAGCAAATTAATAAAGTAAATTAAAATTGTTTGACGAGGTGAAAACAAATATGTATAACTACCTGCTTTAAAAAAATAAGGGTTTAAAAACTTATATATTCAAAATTTCTTCGTATTTCCAATAATAAAACAGTTAATCAATTCGTACTGATGGGTCACCCTGTATATGTGTAATTAGCTAATATGTTGATATCGTTGGATAGGCAAATTTATAAGGAATTGTATGATAAAATAATATACAGGGTGTTGCATTTGAAAAATGGAGTAGGGGAAGCTGTTGTACCTCGGAACACATTTTAGTTTTAATTCCAAAGTGTAGGTAGCATATTTTTTTAAGTCTTGCTTTACTTTTATACACTTCTCTTTTAAATTAACGTCTACACATTTTTTATTAAAAAATTTAAATTTGTTTCAAGGTACACGAACGTTCATGTACCTTGAAACACTTAGTGTTGTACCTCGAAACATTGTGAAAAAATTTAATAATAGTCAAAAAAAACTTAAATATTTTATTAAATTTCAATTAAAAAATACAACATTCGCATAATATTATTTGGTGTTGAACTTATAAAATGGAAAAGTAAAGGTCTTGTCATTTTTTGTTCTTGCAGTGCCAATTGTATTTGTGCAAGATAACTTTACCACTATGTCTCCAATGTCAATAGATGCTACATCTGGTACAGATGGATAATGAAATGTCTGAGGCGATCTTTTTCGTAAGAAACTCACGGAAAATTCAGTTGTAGAAAGGCATTTTTGTATACAACCTACATAATGAACAACTTCAGTTTTTCCTTTAAAAGAGACGTGCACAAAATCTCCAACTGCCACGTCGTCTGATGTTAGCGGTTCTAGATCCATGTCACTATCGCCTTCATTATCTGAAGAGGCTGATAAAATATCATTAAGCGTCTTTCCTTCAACATCACTTTCCTCCTCATAGATAACTGCCTCGTCACTGCTATTGCTGTTCGAGCGTCTCTTAAACAACTTTTTAGTTACCTGCTTCCTTTTTTATTTTTTTCCTTTTCTTCTTTTACTTGCTTTTTATTAGAAGTTCCTCTCTTTCTGGGGTATCGGTTAATATTTTAGTGGTTCCACGGGCTCTTTTTCTTTTCCGTTGGGTTGTTGCTTTTGGAAACAGCCTAACTTCTTGTGGAGATATGAACGTCACAAGGTCTGACTGCTCGAGGGATTTAAATGCATCTGGTCTTGATGAAGGCCCCGCGATCGCTACGTCTTCGGCAGCTCTTACAACATTATGTAATTCTGATAAAGATCCTGCAACAGATGTATTTTCAGTATCCAGCATTGGTCTATCTGTTACCGAAGAAGGTAAGAACAGATCTTCATCAAAAATACCTATATTTAGAGGATAGATCCCAGTATTTTTAAATCCGCTACAAATGTTAGTTGTTCAAAAAGCTCGAGGAAAAGCAGATCCTACTATTTCAGCAACATTATAAATTGAGAATGTCTTTCCGTTATTGTTAATATGCCATGCATCCAAACCTTGGTTGTAGAAAATTTTAAACGGACCAAAAACGCTAACATCTAGTGGCTGTAAGCGATGGCTGGTATGGGAAGGGAAAGTAACTATCTTGATACCATTTTTTGATAACTTTGCCTGATGCCGTTGCATAAAATGACGCATCCATTCTTCTCCTGCTAATTTTTCCTTTTCCCAATTTGCGGGAATTTTCTTTCTATTTGCTATGGCAAATTTGAATGTAAGTTCTCGCACACCTTTTTTAGTTAGACCATAATGCATTTTTGCAACAGTAGTGATATAGTCTACTAAGCTGTTTTCTTCTTCTGAAGAGAAAACTTTCTTTACGTCCAAATTACATTTGTATGTAAATTCTTCTCCGTCACTATTACGGTGTGCTCGAAGATGTCGTGATAGTGTAGCAACTGATACTTTATAGACCTTAGCAGCTTCTCTCAAAGAAATGTTTTCTTCTTGATCCCGAGTGACTGCTAATATAGCTTGCTTAAGGTTTTCGGTGTTAACTGGTGGTCGTTTTAATCCTGCTTTACTTGGCATTATCAAACCTGAAACAACGTATTGAGTTAGCAATGAAGATTATTCTTAATCCTAAATTACTTGGTTTTTGAATTATATAGTGTTTCAAGGTACACGATGGATGGTGTTTCAAGGTACAAGAGATGACTCCATTTTATAAATTGTTTCTATATTTTCTCCAGAACCATGATAATAAATTGTAAACCTACTGAATATACCAAAAAATGGTTGTAATTTTAACTGTAGAAAAATGAAATATTTACCTTGTGCCGTCTAGAAGTAATATGCCACTATTTCACTTTTAATTTTCGAACTAAAATCGCCTAGTTCACAAAACACTAAGTAAACGCTACGTGTAACATACAAAACCACACTGATAAGATAGGTACGATACATGGTGCACTTCTCTGAGAAACATGATCACTAGAGAGCGACACCTACTTTCACAGTTTGAAGTGTTTCAAGGTACACTGTTATTAAGGTACAACAGTTTTCCCTAAATTGAACTTAAAATTAGCCATATTTAAAACATGTTTCAAAACACTCTGTATAAAATAATCCATTTCTATAATCACTATTTGTTAGATTAGTGTCTTTTAAAAAAATGGTAATGTTTTTCAAAAACAGTCTAGGGTCAAATACAGTATTAGCAAACCATTCTAAAAATAAAATAAAATACAGGATGTTCTATTTAAAAAATTACATTTTTATTTTCCACGCAAAAACGTAAAATCCTGTATATCCAAAAATAATTTTAAAGTATGTATTTTTCAAATCCATATAACTTTAAATTGAAACTTGTTTGCGTGTCTTTAACACAAATTGAAGTATTAAACAATTACGCACTAAAGGGGTATAGTTTACTTTAATCGATGAAATTATTTTTGCAAGCTTTTCTTGTTAAAGTGAACGTCTTATCTTTTAGCGAACTTCCCAAATTAGATAACACTGCTCCACCAGAACTTGTTTCTTTTATTGAAAGACAAGAAGATTATATTGAACAACTTGAAAAAGAATCACGTTTTTGCAGGGTAAGATCATGTTTTTACTGTATTAATAGCGTATTGATAACCAGCTAGCAACCACATCATTATGACGTCATTTTTGGGACACACTAGCTTGCGACGTAATACGACATGCAAATGACGTATAAGTGACGTCGATCTGTATACGTTGCGGAAAAGTAAATATCGTCTAATGACGTCACATCGTACGTTTCCGGGACGTCATAATCCAGAGGAGATTGCTCAATATTGGGCAAGGAGTGCGTGACGTCATAGGCAGGGTTGACTCTTTTTATTATCGCAAGACGAACACAATGGGAATCACAAATGACCCAAGTGGTAGTTTGCACTTTAATAAACTCTGTGTGTGTATGAAAAAAAAATAATCAAATAGGAAATAGATATAACAAGAACAAACAAGAAATAATATGTGTAAAACTGATTAATCATAGATCAGCAAATTGAAATTTGACATATTTAACACATTCCTACAGATATCCGTTTATATCCACCGGCCAACTCGGAGAAGAATGAGCTCGCTCTGAGTACGTGACTTTTGCAAGCCCCAAGAGTATGCTCCGAGTGCCAAGACGACCACAGTTGAGGCACACCGAATGCACCCTGAGTACAGTGAACACTAAGCCGAACTCAGCCTATATATAAGAAGTTATCCACAAAAAATGCTTCTAAAGTAGTCCTTGGATATGGAATGTAGAGGAAAGGAGAACAATCTCATATGGTTGTTTATTTCAAAAAGTGTTCCCCAAAATATACGAAATTAAGATGGCGCTCGTTTACTAGAAGGGAAAGAACAAATGATATATAATTATATAGATAGCTCACCTATTTGTAAATCAGAATACGAAAAACACTATTGTCGTCTGTTATCAAAATTTCTTTACGATTATTAGATCAGTCGTTTTTCACAATTGCTTTCCACGATGTAGTTTTTAGTTTTTAGACTCTACATTCCATACATATGGCTTAATTATCAGTTTGGATTTAACTCAGAGCTGTATCTCTGTCTTTGTCGATTATGACTTGCTTAGAAATATCTTTTGTGGATCACTCTTATTAGTTTTTAACTTTATTTAATAATCTACAAGGTATACATAACAAATTCCTTATGCTACAATTTTTTTTGTTCTGTTTTTGTCGACTTTTATTCATCTCTGATGAGGCTGAAGCTATAAAAAAAATGGACTCACCACTCTCCGAAGTTCAAACATGTGTTCGCGTTCGTAATCTTTAAATAATTTGCCACTGAGCAACTAGGGGAAAAATACCGATTTATTTTAAAAATGTATTTTTTTCATGTTTCTTTTACCCGAGCCCAGCCTCCCAGAATTATTTTCGAAGGCGCCTACGGATATGTGTTTACAAAGTAATTATTCTGTCAAAAAAATTAATTTGTTTTTAAAATGTTACGCACCGTCTTGTGCCATTTTTACAGAAAAACTAACTAGGAATATTGCCGGAGAGGCTAGCCGCGAGCTTAGTGTGCATCCACTTACTCGCAACAGTTAAGCAGTGATCTCTCCGGTCACGTCGTGGATGAGTGACCGCTGGGAGGTTCCACCATGGGCCGTGTCACCATGGGATTCATCCGACTAGCGTTTAACCTTCGACGACGTGGAATGAATGAATGAGGGTGTGAATGGGAAAGAGTAGTAGGACCTTCAAATGGTGGTACAATAAACCGCAGGCTGCAGTGCTGCCAGACTACAGACGGATTAGGGTGTAGCACGGGAGGTCTGAAGAGTGTAAAAAAAACTAGGAATATTTGATCACCGACCTTGCCAAATTAATATATTATTAAACTATCAAAAATTGTCTCATTTGCAATGAACTTCAGTGAGTAACCCTCAAATATGATGTTCTGGCGCCATTTTTAAATGGCAACAATCCGTTTGGGGTCTGATGGATTCATATTTTTGTCTTTTAACCTATATAAAGAGAATACTGCTTTCAAATTAGTTTATATTTTTTGTTTGATGCAAATAAAATGTAAATATTTATCCAAGCAATATTATTTAGTAAAAAAATTAATGCTTAATATGTTTTAACCATCACTTATTTAATGAAACAAATAAAAAGGGACAAGATCCGGTGAATACATCTAACTTAGAAAAAAGTCCAATGTTCGTTTTCTTGTGAGTATCTGCTTGCGGAAATTGCAGATGATGTGGACTGCTTTAAATTGGACAGAGCTTGTTCGAAGAGAAACCATAGCCGTACTGCCATTTTTTAGATCTCCATAACTGTTCCAAACCACAGTTTTACCTACACGATGAATTAATGTATTTGTCGATACATCTCAATTGTTATTTAATCTTTTTAGGAAGAATTGTCATCTCTTCTGAGTAAAGTCAAAGATGTTATCAGCGAGAACGAAAATTTGCACGAAAGGCAAAAGTCAAAGTTAATTAAATCCGTCTTCGATCATCTGGAAACAGAAACGGAAACTGAGACTGAAATCGAAAACAAAAGTGTAAGTGTTTTAGTCTAAGATTACAATATTCTGCACCTTTCTGTTATTTTGATTAAACTTAATTACCTAACATATAAAAAAACAATAAATCTTAACTAGATTT
This sequence comes from Psylliodes chrysocephalus, assembly GCA_927349885.1. NCBI lineage: Eukaryota > Metazoa > Arthropoda > Insecta > Coleoptera > Chrysomelidae > Psylliodes > Psylliodes chrysocephalus. Next base: position 28,405,022 of record OV651819.1, on the reverse strand, counting down.
TCTATCAACCATCCTGACCAACCCTGATCCTACACCCTTTCATTACGTTATATATATATGTATGTCATCGATTGGTATTTTTAGTTGCACTTTAAAAAAAAAAAAATTATTTAGGGTATGTCATGTAACAGTAGCCAATACCAATTTTCTTATTTTAAATGCAACACCCTGATATTTTTCAATTTTTGGATTCTTCAAAAAATTCTAGACATATTTTATGTACTATGTCCAATACCTAACTGTTTCGGAAATATTAAATGTTTTCAGATTTAGTGCAAAAATTAACATTAACAAAATAAAATTGTTTGCTTACAGAAATTCGCTACAACACACTCAATACTTTTTTCCCATTTAGGTCTTGATAATGAGAAAGTAAGCAAAAACCATTTCAACGTTCCTTCCTACTGATATGAAATAAAATAGCTATCCTTAAATAGTTTTGTTTACTTTTGTTTAAAACGTCTGACCTTAGCGAATTGTTCTCCGACTGCATGATGTAATTGTCAGTGTTATAGTCGTTTGAATTTCCTTAACTGCATATCAGAAAAATGGTTAATTTAACCCTCATCAGACTGCAAACAGTGGCACGTCGTTTTTTCCTAATACCCTTCTGTGGAAGTTCTTCTCCTCTTCAGGATGGTATGTCCTGATTAAAATAGTAATAACCTCATTCCTAAGTGTTGGCGCATGGGACCTGTGTGGAAAGTTGTGTTCTCAAAATAATATCGTCAATGTTGCTATTTCCAACTTTACATATGGACAAGTCCATAATATAAGATGGGAAATACAATTTAGGAAAACCACGAAAACCTAAATCGATAATGTACAGTATTATGACAATGGGTGTATGATTGAAATGGGTTGGTTTAACTTATATATAATGGAGCTGAAGTCCAGAAACACTTGGAGTTCAGCGATGAGTGAGAGATTTTGAGAGTCTAAGAGTAATGTTATGTTAGGTTGGGGAGTTTTATTTTCCGTTTGCGAAATAATGGGAGCCGCCGAGGGCGCCAGAGACTTTGTAGAGTGTTTTGAGAAAATGTTTGAGCCTTTCAGAAGTGCGAGAGGGTTTAGAAACAAATGAAAATGGTAGTGAAGGGCTCTGATAAAGTTGTTTTCAAAAACTTATCATCTGGAAGAGTGAGAGGCTTTGGAAACGAGTGAGAATGGTGGTGCTAGACTCTGCTGGAGATGTTTTCGTAAATTTCTCCGCTGGGAGAGTGAAAGGGAAGATATCGGCATTGTTGGAGTATGCGTCTATCTAGTGTGGTGAGTTTGTGGATAATATGTATTGGGAGGTACTGCTATGTACTCGGCAACGGGGCGGGTAAAAGAATTGTAAGTTTGAATTGGATTGTTGCGGTTACATCGTCCAAATCGTCCATCTACAAAGCTCCAAGGAAACAGGCTCGTCATCGTATCTTATCGAGAGTGCGTTGGACATCCGAGGACCAATTAAGAGTACGAGAGAATCGCAGTCCCAAATAGTCAACGTTAGTCTGTTTGGCGAGTCTGACTCCCAGGAGATTTACATTAACGTTATGGGGAAGCTGGATGATCCTTTCTGAGTTTGAATGTTTAAAAATGATTAATGATTTTGTGGGTTGATTGAGATCCTTCATCTGTTACATCGGCGGGAGAGAGTGCTCGAGTACTTAGTGGGTCAGAATTTTTAGCTGCCGAGAGTAGAACAGGATCATCGGCATAGAGAAGTTATTTTAACGATGGGTGGTTTGGGAGTGGAATGTCGTATATATACTGTGTGGAACAGCCAAATGGAAGAAATTTGTTTTTTCCTCCGTTTTTTATTAAAATTAATCATAGCTTAAATTAAAAATAATTTTATTCTTTACAGAATAATATTAGGTTGTCCAAGAAAAAATTGATCTCACTTATCATTGCCACAGTTTAAAAAATTAATTTTTGATTGCGTGACAGAGAAGGGGCGCGTGTTGTGTTATTTAAGAGTTATTTCACTTTCTTTTAGTGTCTAAAATCTCCAAGAAAGCAACGAAAAACAATGCACATAGAAGGACCATCTATTGTTTTTGAATCAAGAATATCGGAACTAGAAGCACAATTAACGCAGTGTAAAATAGATTTAAAAAAATCTCAAGATGAAAATGACACACTTAGAAGGAGAATTAATGATGGAACAATATTGGACAGCGTCGGATATGAGTCTTATAAAAAACAGCTAGAAAATGTACAAAGGTAAAGTAAGATATTTTTTTGTTGTCAAACCCTTTCAATTCTATTATCATTATACCACCTTTAATTCGATTATTTTTTATTTTTTTGTAGATTTAAAATTTTTTATGTAATTGATTAAACTACAATACTTTATATTTATTTAATTTTAGAGAAAAAGATACTTTACAAGATACAGTCAAAAAACTACAAAGCACCTTGTCTATTATCAGAGAAAAAGAAAACGATGTCACAGACAAAGTTAAGAGAAGTTTGGATGTAGCTGAACAGGCGCAATATGAAAAAAATGCAGCTGACGCTGAAATTAGGAGACTTAAAGACGAATTGGACAGACAACATATGAAACTTAGGGACGCTATTGGAGAACAAGTAATTAATACTTATTTTTAGATTAGCTAAAAATTTTCCAAAAGGAACATGTTTTAAATTTTCTTGTGTTAGGGAAGAAGAATATCGGACGAAAGAAGTGCAGTAGAAAGAAGATATACACAGCAGATAGAACAACTAACAGCCGAATTGGGAGTACAGTGGGAAAGCACAAATAAACTACAAATGGAATTGGATAAACAGAGAAGAGAAAATTCAGATCTACGCAGAGATGTTGCTCAAAAACAAGCACTCATTGAGGAGCTCAGAAAAGATATGCAAAGCAAAATCAGTAAGATAATTAAAGTTTTATAAATTTTAGTAGTACTACAAATATAAGCTGGTACAGTACTTGTTAACACATAATACATACATATGAAATAAATCCAGACATTTTAGTAAAAACAGCAAGGACAAATTATGTAATGCTTTCCATAAAATTTTAAATGGATAACTTTCTGTTTGAATTTTAAAGAGAAATATTATTGTGAGAATAGTTTATTTTAAATATTTTAAATTAGACTAAAGCCTCCGAGCCGAATTCGGACCACATTTTGCCTAGAGCGAGCTGTAATGTTGATGTTTGTAAACACAATTTTTGAAAACAAAAATCATCAGAAGAAACTTAAATTAAAGAATAATAGTAAGGTTTTAGAATATTATTCTGCAATTATCATTTACAATTATTAAATTAATTGCAGCTTTGTCCACCCTACATATAAAAGCAGATGATATGAATTTTTATATCGGAAATAACGATATATTTGGTCAGTTCCTAATTATTTTATGTATGGACAGTATAATGTACTTAAATCAAAACGAATAAAACAGGGATAACCAAAGTGCAGCCCGCGAGACCGTTTCATGTGGCCCGCGAAAAAATTGTTCAAATAAACAAAATTGTATTGCTTGATTTCAAAATGAAAAATTAATTATCAACCTCAGAAGCTTTATTAACTAGGAAAATTGAGAGAGTCAGCAAGAAGAAAAAAATACCAGTGGATTAACCGGACACTATAATACATCAACCAATGACAATTAAATTTTATTCCAACATACCAATCAAAACAAACTGTATCTGAAAACGTTGCATGCTGTAGTGTTTTCACTACAATCACGATTGGATTTAAAAATGTCAATTCATTTCCAGAGTAACATATCAAGTTTGTCGGAATGCGCTAGTTCAGTGATGATGTAATTATCCACTGACAATTAAAGTGACAGTATATTTTTTGAGTGCATTTTGTTCGTTTTGTTTACCTAAATTATATCGTTTTTTTCACTTTTATAAATATATTCCTAAAGTAAGTAGATAGCATGTATCAAATATAGAATCGTTTAGTTACCAATTACATACTTTTAAACTATTTTTTTTTATCTCTAAACAATATTTTGAAATAAAATAAAAACAATAAAAACGTATATGTCAAATTTATTGATGTTTTTGTTAAAAGTTTGGCTAGAATTAAATGTCAGTGGAACCAAAATGACATCACACTGAACTAGCGCATTACCAGAGTAAGGTATCAATGATTTATGTTAAACGTCAATGTTGTTTATAAAAGTTATATTTATATTGTTAAATATTTCCAAATACTACCCAAGATGATTTGTTAGAACATTTTGATGTTTTCTTGCAAATTATGCAAATTTTTTGCTCAACAAAATTCCTCCAGAAACAGGCACATAAGCTTATGAAACGTGGTTAGTCGCTCTAGGTCTGCCTGACCCAGGAGTACTAAATACCCGATTTTTTAAATTGGTTTCAAAAAAATATGTTTACATCTTCTTTTGTCAATTTAACTTTCTTTTGTAATGATTACACAATAAATTTGACTATTATGAAATAAGCACCAAATAAAAAACTTCAACATAATACATGCAATAATAATAAATAAACATAAAATAATAATAAAAACAGACAAATTTTTTGGTATTTCATGATCATTCAGTTTTAATGGCAGTTTCATCTACATTGTTTTCTTCTAGGCATTTTTGACAAACAGCTTTTACATTCAAACACAACTAATGACCATTTTTAATAAAATAAAAATAATTCGGGCCCTAAAATTCAAGCAAACTATTCTTAGAAGATGCCTCTTAGATGTCATAGAACTACAATGTCACAACCACATACGTTGATTACTATACAGTGCAAGAGAGAGGTCCGACACACCCAACATAGGGCGCGGCCATTTTGATGCCTTTACCACAGTTTATAGCTAAATAATCAGTTCACTCACTCTGCATCATCACTTTTGATCTCAATGTTCCAGTTTATACACTGCGCAACTCGGATAATACAATATATGACAACCGCCTATAATAAAACAGCAGTCTTCTGCGCATCCTGAATTTGTATCCCTGGAGTGGATGTTATTTTGGAACTTTCAACTGGTCCGAGTGAGCTAACCGATTCTTTAGCAATAAACTGTGACAAAAATAATATTTACTGAGACTGATAGCAGCAAGCAAAATATTAGGAGCGTTTTAATCATCCGCTTCTGCTTCCAGAAATGTCGGTTTAGTCGTTTTAACCTGTCAGATTAAAACAAGAAAACCGACAATTCCGAAGCAGAAGCGGATGATTAAAACGCACCTATTAAAAATATTGCGCCAAGATGTAGGCAACACGTAATAAGGCATCAAAATAGCGCGGAGTTTTCTATCTCCTTTTAAAAGGCACTCAGAAAGCTGCGCAGTGCGACCATTCTCTGTATAGTAAGAGAAAATTAAAGTATGTGACCGGGACCCACATACTTTGATTTTCTCTTACTGATTTTCTCTTACTATACGGAGAATGGTCGCACTGCGCAGCTTTCTGAGTGCCTTTTAAAAGGAGATAGAAAACTCCACCATTTTGATGCCTTATTACGTGTTGCCTACATCTTAGCGCAATATTTTTAATAGGTGCGTTTTAATCATCCGCTTCTGCTTCGGAATTGTCGACTAAACCGACAATTCCGGAAGCAGAAGCGGATGATTAAAACGCACCTGATATTTTACTTGCTGCTGTCAGTGGCAGTAAATATTATTGTTGGAGTCACAGTTTATTGCTAAAGAATCAATTAGCTCACTCGGACCAGTTGAAAGTTCCAAAATAACATCCACTCGGATACAAATTCAGTATGCGCATAAGACTGCTGTTTTATTATAGGCGGTTGTCATATATTATATTATCCGAGTTGCGCAGTGTATAAACTGGAACATTGAGATCAACAGTAAGCGAACTGATTCTTTCGCTATAAACTGTGGTAAAGGCATCAAAATGGCCGCGCCCTTTGTTGGACGTGCGGACCTCTTTCTTGCACCGTATAGAAATCAAAGTATGTGCCGAGACCTTAGAGCATATTATGAAGACTAGTCTTATATTATGACCATAAAAAGAAATTTTCACACTTTAATGGCCCCAGGGCCTCTACGCCTTTAAATCTGGCCCTGATACTAATCAAGTTAAAGGGAATATTGCGTCGATCAAATATTGTCCTTTATACATCTATCTCTTTTTAGTGTACTAAGTATTCAATCGGTCAGCATAACAGCATTATTTACTTTCACAACAAACTATTCCAAATCAGCATATTATTAATTTTATTATTTTAGTTACTCTTCAGTCTGACATTGGAGTGAGTGGAGCCGAAAAAAGTGCTCTTGAACAACAAATATCTACTCTACAAATGGCGAACGAAAGAAACGATAGGCAATCCAAACAGGAAATTGTTCGTTTACAAGCAGAAATACAATCTTTAAGACAAAGATTAGACAGGGCAGATGCAGATTTGATCCACAGCAGACGGGAAAATATCAGATTGTCTGAACAAATTGCTTCACTGGAAAAAGAGGTAAACTAAGTGGATACTTCAGAAATAAAGTATAAGATCTCGAGCCAAATATTCTGTGACCAAATTCTCATTTTTATATACCTAACTTCTTAATTAACTTTTTTTTGGCGACGGTATAAGGAGATTCTACTATTAAAAAATACATTTTTTTCTAGCACATGTTTTTAGTTTCTTGTGGCATAAACGACAAAATAGGTCTCCATCATAATCATTATTACTATAAAAAGAAGGTATAATATTACACCGATTGAAACTACGTCACGGTAACGCATTGTGGTGTATGAAAACGTGGGCTTTTACGATTTTGAGGTATCAGCAGATCGAATACAGCGCGCAAAAATAAATTCTAATCTGTTCATGGCAATATTCCACACCACAATACGTCATGCGTGAACTCGACGAGATTTCGTCGGCTAAGTATCATACATCTGTAATTTTTTTATATCACGGGTCTCCATTGTACGTCTATTTTGTGCAGGTACAACCTATTCCTCTATTTGTAATTCGTAGAGATTAATTCTCCTGTTCTTTTTGGACAGAGTTTTCCTATGAAGGTTTTCCCAGGTCCTGTTTGAATATTTGCCCAGTAATTAGAGCTTATTTGAATATTTATGTAGAATATCGTACTTTTATTCTCTTTTTAATGATTCTTTGTCATAAGAACTTATTTAGCTACCTTTAGTGTGTTTGCTATTCTTACTAAAAGTCTAATTTTCTGCTTGTAATAATATTTACAACTACTATTTGTATCTTTCTATAACGGATTTTATTCTTGTTGAAAAGCACTTATGCTTTCCCATTTCATTGTTAACAAATTCCTTTCTTGCGTTGATATAAAATAAAATATCGGCAACATTTAACTTTATTTAATATTGTAAATCCATACTAAAGAACATTTTTTTACTAGAGAAAATTCACCACAGCCGTGCCAGTCTGTATTTTAAAATTTTTATAACAAAGTTAAAACATGACGCCTAGTTAAAAGAACAGGTAAAAAAGGAAGACGAAGCTGCGTGATTGCAGGAGAATAATTATGTTCTGAATTTATGTCGGGTGAAGCGAAACTAGGGATGCGCATCGAACTTCGATATTTTCGGAACATCGATGTTCCTAATACGATCTTTTATTGACATCGATGTAGACATTTCGATGTTTTGGGAAAACCAGTGCTTTTCACATTGAAATTTAATATAAATTACTTTTTCTTCAAAGTTTGGATAAAAATTCTTGGGATTTGTGTTAATACGTAACTATTTTTACAATTTTTGATATTCTGTTAACCATGGAGTTTTAAATAAATAAACCATGGGGTTTCTAGATAACAATGAGCGCTGCTTTAACAGAAGAAAGAAATAAGACGCCAAGAACACCCAGAGGTGGAGACATTGTAGCACTTCCACCTCCTACTCCCAAAAAAGAAGAAAGAGAATTGGAATTAAGCTCTCTGATCAACGACATGGAAAATAAACATGGTAAGCCTTTTGTTTTTTCCAAATAGTTGTTATATATTAAATTCATATTTTTAACAATTTGACAAATAGGAATCCAGAAATGAAATAAGCTCTATTTTTATTTTTCCATCTTCATGTTAAACTGTTAAAATTATATTACAGTTTTATTTTAACAGATCATCAATTGTATTTAATTTTTTTCTATAATATAATTCGGTCCTTGAAGTTGATCTGTCTGATCTATTTAAAATATTCAAATTCAAACATATAACATTGTATTATTCGATTACCTCTTTTCATTTTCTTTGAATCTCAAAGCTTTTCCAATCTAGGCATTCATATTTCCAACAAATTTATTCATGCTACTCTTATTGCAAACACCTGCATATGTCGTAACCCAAGCAGCAGGCAATATCAGTAAAGTCTGCTAGAAATATAGTGACACTAAATGAATATTGCTGAATATTTAACAAAGGATAAAACCATTAGTTACTACGAAAATCTTTTATACTACTAAGCAAACAAATTCTTGACACCATAATGCTTGTATCGTTGGTGCATATCAACATATTAAAGTACCTGCGATAGATTCTTCTTCTTATCCCATTTTATCCTTAACTTTCAACTCTTAATAAGAGACTCTTATCACAAAAATCCGACAAAGAAGTCAACGAAACAGTTACCAAATAATTTACGAATTTCGAGGAATCACACTTAAACATGATCTAAATTAGACGTAAGCATTTTTTGTTGTTTTAAAAATAAATCGGCAGAAATTTTGCCATGAGTTGACCTGGGAGATTAAATTAAAGAATTGAATTCATGTTTTGCAGCGGCCACGGTAGCCGAGTTAGAGGGCATGATCTACTCCCAGAATCAACTCATGGAAAAACTGTCGAATGAGTGTCATGCTCTTACCCAAAAACTGGATGACACTACGGTCAAGCATAAGTAAGCATTTATCTTTACAATTTTCAAAATTAGTTATCAAATGTTCCATTTTATCTTATACTAGATGCCTATTAGATAGTTCTGGATGTAAAGATTTTTAGTTTAGAGTGGATGATTTCGTTTTAAAAGCTTATATAAAATCGTAGAAATTCCCAAATAGATCTAATCCTAAAATAGTTATTTAAAATTAAATACATTAAAAAATAATTTTAAAATAAATTAAAACAAATTATAAAACAAATTAAAATTAATTTAAAAAATAATTTAATTAATAATTTAAAAAATAATTTAAATAATATTTAAAAAATATTTTAAAAAATAATTTAAAAATAATTTAAAAAATAATTTAAAATATAATTTAAAAAATAATTTAAAATATAATTTAAAAAATAATTTAAAAAATAATTTAAAAAATAATTTAAAAAATAATTTAAAAAATAATTTAAAAAATAATTTAAAAAATAATTTAAAAAATAATTTAAAAAATAATTTAAAAAATAATTTAAAAAATAATTTAAAAAATAATTTAAAAAATAATTTAAAAAATAATTTAAAAAATAATTTAAAAAATAATTTTTAAAAAATAATTTAAAAAATAATTTAAAAAATAATTTAAAAAATAATTTAAAAAATAATTTAAAAAATAATTTAAAAAATAATTTAAAAAATAATTTAAAAAATAATTTAAAAAATAATTTAAAAAATAATTTAAAAAATAATTTAAAAAATAATTTAAAAAATAATTTAAAAAATAATTTAAAAAATAATTTAAAAAATAATTTAAAAAATAATTTAAAAAATAATTTAAAAAATAATTTAAAAAATAATTTAAAAAATAATTTAAAAAATAATTTAAAAAATAATTTAAAAAATAATTTAAAAAATAATTTAAAAAATAATTTAAAAAATAATTTAAAAAATAATTTAAAAAATAATTTAAAAAATAATTTAAAAAATAATTTAAAAAATAATTTAAAAAATAATTTAAAAAATAATTTAAAAAATAATTTAAAAAATAATTTAAAAAATAATTTAAAAAATAATTTAAAAAATAATTTAAAAAATAATTTAAAAAATAATTTAAAAAATAATTTAAAAAATAATTTAAAAAATAATTTAAAAATAATTTAAAAAATAATTTAAAAAATAATTTAAAAAATAATTTAAAAAATAATTTAAAAAATAATTTAAAAAATAATTTAAAAAATAATTTAAAAAATAATTTAAAAAATAATTTAAAAAATAATTTAAAAAATAATTTAAAAAATAATTTAAAAAATAATTTAAAAAATAATTTAAAAAATAATTTAAAAAATAATTTAAAAAATAATTAAAAAAATAATTTAAAAAATAATTAAAAAAATAATTTAAAAAATTATTTAAAAAATAATTTAAAAAATAATTTAAAAAATAATTTAAAAAATAATTTAAAAAATAATTTAAAAAATAATTTAAAAAATAATTTAAAAAATAATTTAAAAAATAATTTAAAAAATAATTTAAAAAATAATTTAAAAAATAATTTAAAAAATAATTTAAAAAATAATTTAAAAAATAATTTAAAAAATAATTTAAAAAATAATTTAAAAAATAATTTAAAAAATAATTTAAAAAATAATTTAAAAAATAATTTAAAAAATAATTTAAAAAATAATTTAAAAAATAATTTAAAAAATAATTTAAAAAATAATTTAAAAAATAATTTAAAAAATAATTTAAAAAATATAAAAAATAATTTAAAAAATAATTTAAAAAATAATTTAAAAAATAATTTAAAAAATAATTTAAAAAATAATTTAAAAAATAATTTAAAAAATAATTTAAAAAATAGTTTAAAAAATAATTTAAAAAATAATTTAAAAAATAATTTAAAAAATAATTTAAAAAATAATTTAAAAAATAATTTAAAAAATAATTTAAAAAATAATTTAAAAAATAATTTAAAAAATAATTTAAAAAATAATTTAATAAATAATTTAAAAAATAATTTAAAAAATAATTTAAAAAATAATTTAAAAAATAATATAAAAAATAACTTAAAAAATAATTTAAAAAATAATTTAAAAAATAATTTAAAAAATAATTTAAAAAATAATTTAAAAAATAATTTAAAAAATAATTTAAAAAATAATTTAAAAAATAATTTAAAAAATAATTTAAAAAATAATTTAAAAAATAATATAAAAAATAATTTAAATAATTTAAAAATAAAATAAAAAAATAAATTACAAAATAAATACAAAAATAAATTAAAAATGTATTTAAAAGAGGGTAATTTAAAAAACAAATTATGAAATAAATTGAAAATTAAATTCAAAAACATATAAAAAAACAATAACAAAATTAATAAAGGTGGCCAACAGAATTCTTCCTAGAAAATTATTCAGGGTGGTTCCTTTCATGGGATACCGTGCTATTTATTTCACATAAAAAGGTGCGAAATATATTTGGATTAATTAGATTTCATAATTTTAATTTGCCCCTCTTCGAAATCATCCACCATTAACTAATGCAGTTACATTTTTATATCCTGAATTGTTTTTCCCCATTAAATATTATCTAAAATTAATAATTAACTTGTGTTTGGTAGGGACGGACCCGGCAAATCCCAAAAGAGAGTCAGATTCGCCATCAGTCCGACCCACCAAACGCAAGGAGCCGATTAAAGTCGATATCAGTGTTAAAGTGGTGCCCAAACCTCGTAAGGTTAGTTCAATATTGTTCAATGTATAAAAAATATAAACAAATCTTTGTTTATAGACTAGACAGAAAAGACGTTCGTATTCCTATGTATATTTAATTAGAGACAGACATTTGGCCGCAAAGACCTTCAGACGCGAGGACAATTAAGCGCAAGGATACTTGGGCGCTGATTATTATTTTGTTGTGTTCATTTAATTTCAATTTTAACTTTAATCGTATGTAAAAGTAAAAAAAAGTGATGTGCATTTCATTCTCACAATTTGGAGCGAACAGCTATAGGCATTCCTAGCCTCTTCAGCCGCACAGGAGGAATCAAGAATCGGGTTTGAAATGAAGAGGTTGAAGAAATGGTGGTATCTTATCCAAGCTGATAGGAAGATAAAAAACCTGGTTGAAGATTAGAATTATTTATCATTACAATCAAGGTGACGGCGCAAATAATATAAATATTCAACTTTTAAGAGATATTTTCTACAATTACGAAATTAATCCATTGCGTCTTGTTTAGATTCTAAAAAGGTGTCCGCGCAATAACTTTATGTCTGGTAAAAGTTAAGAATCTTGAATGGGAATGTAAAGTGCTAAGGAAGACAATTCCACATACTTATTATCCCACTACCCCTCCCCACTTGTTCAATGGCACCTTGTATATACACTGAGGCACAATAAAATCGATTCATTTATTTCTCATTTATTGTAACTTTTAAAACTTTTGGAACTTGTTTTATGGCCTATTATAGATTAAGAAAAAGTACTATTATTTATATTTAATGTTCCCTCTAACATTATACCTGATCTAAAATAAAAATAAAATAATAGAAAAAGTTATTTTTTATTTTTTTTTAATTTTGACAATTTTGACTTAAGGGTAGATTGAGGTGAAGAAAGGAGTGGTAATGGGATGAAAATTTTACTTTAAGATTACAATTATTATATTGTTTATTTATTTATTTATTTCAACTCAGTCTTTTACAATATACAACTATAAACATTATTGCTAGAAAGGCGGCTTCTCCGGGAGGCATATCTGCTGTAATTATTTCTTGTTTGACTTCGTAACGAGCTACGGGAGGTTATTCTAGGTGAATTTCTGGACTTATTTCCCAATTCTAGATTTATAGAACGGGCCTTGCTTCTACAGATTCTTTGAAGGTGTCCGATTCTTCCAAAAGTGAAGCATCTTCTGCTATCATTTTGGCTATTTTGTTGCATGCTTTGCAGGATATTTAAGATTTGTGAGAGAATAGTATTATTAGTAACCTCTTCATTTTCCCGAAATAAAATTTCTCTTAATTGTGCAAGAGACGATCTAGATATGATTTTTACTGCTTCGTATTCCTGGACTGCAATCAGTTTCTCACTCGGCGTCTTGTGGTGTTGTAGCTGAAGAGCTTGCTGTAGTTCCACATCCTGTAGTCCATCAATATATGTTTGCATGCCAATTTGTTCTAGGAAATCTTTGGGCGCCTGTGGATAGGCCAGGTGCAGCAATCTTTTTATATCAGCCTCGAATTCCTGTAGACTCTCATTGTGGTTCTGACTACAAACCTTTAGCTGCTTTTGAAATACTTGTTTCAAGTGCTGATGTCCATACCTTGCTTCCAAAGCTTGGACGAGAGACGAATAACTTTGTTTCTCTTGGGGAAGTAACTATATAACGGTTCCTGCATGTCCTCGCAGCGACACTATCAATGAAGCTGCCATCTCTTTCTCGGCCCAGCCATTGACTCTAGCTGCAGCTTCAAATTGAAGTCGATACGTTTCCGATGTCGTCTGATAGTTAAACGTGGGTGGCTTAAGGGTCTTACTAGCATGGTTTTGTCTAATTAGGGTTCAAATGTGGCTTGGTTCCGTTATAGATAAAGACGAGGAAGTGTTTTTAGCTTCGATCTTGCTTACCGAGGCTTCGCTACGAATTCTTCTTTCTAACTCAACTATTTCAGTTCGTATGTGCCCTTCCAACCCTTTTCTTGTTGTTGTTATAAATTAGCTTTTAAATTATCTTATTGTTGCTCTAAATTAGCGTTTATATTATTTTGTTGTTGCATTAAATTAGATTTTAAATTCTCTTTCTACTGTTCTAAAAGATCTACTTGAATGTTAAGCTGACCAACATCTTCCTTGAAGGTTTCCTGGATTTGTAGAAAACCATTCATATTTTCTACTACTTTTTTTCTATGCCTCTCCTCCTTCTCTTTTTACTTGTCCTTCTTTTACCTTTCCTCTTCTTCTTCCTTCCTGCGCCTTTCTTCTCGGCTTTCACCTTCTTCCTCCTGCTTCGTGCGCCTTTCTTTCTTCTATTCCTTCTTCAAAAACCATGCTGGGGGAGTATCCATGCCTGTTTCGTACGCAGTGGATCTAGTGTTTACCATGAACAGAATACTTAGGTATTTTTTATTTTGTCGTTGTCACCAACTGTTACGGTGGTTTTTGGTAAATTCAATTTATTTCAACTCAAACTTTTAAAATATACAAATATGAACATTAACGTGCAACATCTATTATAAAACTTATATAGCTCCCTTGAACCTTCTTGAACCTTATAGATGCTTCTCGTACTTTTCCTTATGACAACCGCAGCACACCGTAGTGTTTTATTCGTATGTTTCCTATAACAGTCGCAGGCTACTGCATAGTGCAGGGTAACAATATGTATACAGTGTCGGCCACGATTTGTACAAGTGCATGTAAAAACTACAGATAGTTAGCATTAGAAGGAGCAGGAAACGAATAATATCAGCGATGCCGTTTATACGGCCCGACTGCGTTGTAACGTTGGCCAGGCCATATAAACTGGTATCGTTGACATTGTTTCCTGCTCGCCCTAATGCTAACTATCTGCAGTTTTCATACGCACTTGTGCAAAGCGTATTGGAAAGCATTCAATAGTTAAGACTGTATATAGAAAATAAAACGGTGAAAATAATAGTAATATGTTTAATTTGCTTGATCCCAAGTCTCCTGGTGCTCAAATGTGTCTGCGTCCAAGTGTATCTGCGTCCAAATGTCGTAGACTGTAATTTAATATAAATATCTATTTAATTTTTATTATAAAATGAAATCCGTATAAGACGCTTGCTCATACATATTTGCAGTCAGTGGAAATGAAAACTGCACAAAGGACCAAACGATTAATCTTCAATAAGTTCACCCCTACCTTGGTTCACCGTTTTTTTGTAAGCCAATTTTTGTAAGAAGAGTAGTGTGCGGTTTTTAAACAAATTTTATTCTTTTAAAATATATAATTAGTTTTTTAAGGTTTTTGAACTTTTAAGTAAGTTTTATCACCCGAGGGAGAAAAATAGCTATTTATGATACCAGTGTTAAAAGTGACTTTTTATATTTTACTCGGAATATTTCGGAACGGACGATAGTGAGTGGTGCAACCTCATGAAAATTTTTCTTTGAAAGATTCCTCATGGTCTATAAGATAGGTACTCTCATTTAGTTCTTATTATAAATCTTTAGTCTACAATTTCTACCAAAAAAATGCTTTGTATATATATACGAACGTTTGACAATTGTAATCTCCATGAGCGTATCAAATAGTTTTTTCATCACAATCCAAAGGATTGTCAAAGGACAAATTTACAGAAAATGTTTTATTCAAATGTAATAAACGATATTTATAAAAAAAAGGGTTTCAAATGATTACTCTGTTACTAATGTTATGATAATTATTGATAATAATTGTTTTATTATATTTGCATCGTAATTTGTCTGTGGTGGGGTAAAATTTGGCCAATCTTACATTGTTATGGTATGCGATGGCAATTGAAAATCGACTACAGCGCATCCCCTCTTCAGACAAATTGAATTGCGGCGACTGTACATGATAATTCAATTTGTTGTTTTATTTACAAAAAAGAGAAATCCCCTATCAAAAAACCGTTGGTCCTAAATGTAGCAATCCAGTTGGCCATTCAATAGAACCACTTCTCCCAATCTTCTTATTAGGATAATTATTGTCTAACCAATGTCTTACGTCAGCAGCATAAGGTGTTCCGTCTTGCTGAAATTATAACAGATTTTCATCTAAAACGAATTTTCCGTGAAAACTTCGCTGGTTTTCTAATTCGTGTACTTGAAGGTTCAATAGTGTTTTCCTGCATGTCCAGATAAATTGCTTCAGTTAAATTTCCAGGCATATATAAAGGCCCAATAATAGTATCTTTGTATGTACCTGTACATTTTTTTTAGAGTTCTGGGTTCACATCACTCCAGTAACGGCAGTTTTGTTCGTTCACATTTCCATTTAAATAACAAGAAAATGCATCAGTGAAATAGATATTCTTTATCCATTGTGAATCCTCTTTATCTTGTTAGCAATTCTTTCAAAAATTTCAATCCGCTATCATCGCTCATCTTCGCTAAGTTTTTGCGAAAATTCCATTTTATATACGTATGAAATTTATAAATTTTTAATATCGTCCGAATTAATAATTCCCGTCATAATCCTTTCCGAGTTGATGAAGTCGGATTCATTGCAAATCACTTCAATTTGAGGTGCCTCGTTATGTAAACTGAGAGTATTTCATATTTTCATATTTAAGCAAGTAGTTACTT
Source organism: Psylliodes chrysocephalus (assembly GCA_927349885.1). Classification (NCBI taxonomy): domain Eukaryota; kingdom Metazoa; phylum Arthropoda; class Insecta; order Coleoptera; family Chrysomelidae; genus Psylliodes; species Psylliodes chrysocephalus. Next base: position 28,388,932 of record OV651819.1, on the reverse strand, counting down.
AAATCCCGAACATAAACACAGATAATCTGTGACATAAACATGACTTATATTTCGGTCTAGATTTCTTTAGTTAGAAACTGCAGATGTTCTCAAAATCAATGATTCTTTAAACCTAATATGAAGATCAGTTCTACACGTTCAGCTAGTGCGTAAATCATTATTTTAAACTAGGACTAGGTATAAAGGGAGATAATGTTTACCTGCCGGTGTCGTTTCATAGAATGAGTAATTTTAAATTGTTACCGGCGGAATCGGACAATCGCAAGTATTTATGGACTAAAAATAATTATTAAACAAGTATTATAATATCCAAATCATCATAATTCTGTAAAATTTCAACAGCTATTTACAATTTATTAAACTATTTACTCGAAATTGTTATTAACATCTATAAAATAATTTTGTACGCCAATGTATCGCATCCACTTCGGTTAGCTCTGCCGCAAAACTGTCAATTTATGTGTATGAAGTGGGAGAACTGCGAAAAGCTTTTCCAACTGCTGTCCCTGCTATTACTCGAGATCTCGAGAAACTTCGTACAAGGAGACTGCCAGACGCCAGACGATATGGCGACAACGAAGGTACTACCGGACTGGTTGAAAACGGCTTGCATGACAACACATACATCCCAAGAAAACCATTAGTTACTCTTCCCGCAAATATTCACTGGTTCTATAAAATAAGGCATTTCGTAAATGGTTGCCTAAATAGCTATTAACTCACCTCATTAAAAACTTCATTTTTTAAAACTGAAGTATATCGCTAAAAGTGTCACTTTTAATGATAATTATAAAAAATGGCTTATATACCACAAGACTAAAATGTCTTTTAATCCCTCTTTTAAATCCATCGGGATTAAAAGATGCAATATCTTGATTTATTTTTATATTTTTCTAAGATTTAATTAATAATATTAATAAATTTTGTCTAATACTATAAAAATGTTGATTTATTTTGAGGATTTTGACTCTTCCAGATACTTAAAATTAAACGTTCTGCACATTTCTTTCGATCTCATTTTGAAATGTGAAACCTTTTCCGTCTAGTAATAAATAAAAATTTCAACGTTCGTCGTTGCTTAAATTGTATAAAAAAATATAATTTTGATGCTTAGACTCGACAGGGCAAACTTACAAACCAATAACACTGAACTTATGATAAGATTAGACAATATTTGGACTTACATGAAGCAACTGATGAATGGACAAATTGAAAATAAGGATGATGGACAGGTAGTTATGCTGTATGGTGTGGTTTTAATGTGTTTTGTGTTGTTTTATAGGGAGGAAATACGGGAACTACAAACTAACCTAGAATACTTGAGAAATAAGTTTAGTCAGTCACAGTTTCCATCGTCAAATTTTAAAGGTACATGTGAAACAAAATATTAGAAATTTGTTTTATATTTTTGTACCGTGTACCTTTACCAAAATTCATATTGAGTAAACTATAAAACTGTATAGTAGACACTGTAACATATACTTCCAGAAAGGTGTACTCAATGGTACTATGGTCAATAATTATTGATTTTCAGTTTGATTTTGTTTACATTTCTTCGTTATCCCTAAAATTATCTTTATTTACCTACTCCCATTAGTTGCTTAGAATATTCTTACTCATTTATCTTTCTCCAGATAACCCCTCTAATAGTGATTTGTTATTGTTACATTGTTATTTTTACAATTCTTCCATCGTCATACATTTAATATCTTCAGTCTAAATCATTGTTATCTATTTTGCATTGTCGCAGTGCAATTCTCGCAATGATTCTGCACAATATATTTGTTTCATAATTAGTATCATAATCATCATCATTATCAATATTAGGTTTAAGCCATTGTTGGCTCGTTCAGTCTTCACCTTAAATCCGATCTACCACCAGTTTCTTGGCGATACCTTATATATCGTCTGTCTTGTTTTTTTTTACCATTCGGATCCCCTGTGATATCACCCTAATCCTTTATAGCGTGGAGGCATTACAGCATATTGCTTATTGTACCATAGTTTGAAGGTCCTACTACTTTTCCATTCATTCACTTAATTACGGTCATTCATTCCACGTTGTCGATAGTTAAACACTAGTCGGCTAAGTCCCATGGTGGCATGGCTCATGGTGGAACGTCCTCATGCATCCACGACGTGACTGGAGAGATCACTGCTTAAAGGTTGCGAGATCGTGGATGAACACCAATCTCGTTAACTTCTCTGGCTTTTTTTAGTTTGTGTTTTATCAGAAGTTTAACAAATCTTCTCTCTTGCATTATTTCTGCCAATTGCTTTAATATCTCTTTTTTTACTGATCATCTCTAAATTTCCGTTATGTTAGGGATGAGTCTTAAAACCATATCAAAGATTAAATCAATGATGTTCCCATAATATCGTCCTTCCTTACAAAAACATTGCGCAGATCTTTCTGAATCACCAATCACCAGCATCATAATTATTTTAGATTATATAAGGTACAAATCATTGTATCAGTCAGTTACCAAACTAAGAATGCGTCGCATATTCTTAAGTTTTGAATAAGTGTAGACATTTGACAAACATTTTGCAGTAACAAACTGAGTCTAGTTTAAATATATAAAGAGATGATATGTTAATTTATTATGGTCGCTCTAGTTCATATTAAATAGTTTTTATTTGGACTTTGATCTCATTTGATACTGTAAAATTGATTTTAAGTATTGGCTTTATGTAAATCAGCACTTAAAGTGTGTTACTCATCGTGTTTTGCATGATACTTAGTCTAGCTTTAATTCAATTACATACAATAAAGGTTTCCTTTGTCTCTTGTTTCTATCAAGTTATTCTTTTTTTGTTCATGTAGAAATAGTTTTCAAGTATTCAACTTTTTAAAATACATTCTAATTAATGTACCTACATCATCTTCACTTGTAGTTTGTTAAAATAATGGAAATATATAGATTTAAAATGGATTTGAGCAATATAAGTATTAATTTTCACGAAACAACTTATAAAATTGATTTTCAATGTTAGTACTGTTCCTTATATTTTTCAACTCCATCTATTATCTCTAGTTTCAGCAACATAATTTCTTATCACTATTCCTATATTTTAAACAGTAATTAATTACTGATTAAATTCCACTAAATATATTTTTTATTACTTATATAGATGAAGAACATACTCCAAGAAGCATTGAAAGACCTCAACAAATTAAAAATACGCCACAAGCTGTCGCCTCACCGACTTCACCAGTCCAACCGCCTCAACCAGTTCCAACAGAACCACAAACAGAAGCATCACCAATCCCTCAAACGCAAAATATAAGTTCTACTAATCCGAAATTATCTAAGGAAAATATTGAGGAAAAAACTCAAAACAATCAACAACATTCTGAACTCCCTGAACCAACTGAACCCACACAAGAAAATCCTACAGAGCAGTATCAATACGATCCCAACCAACAATATGATCCAAATCAACAGTACGATCCTAATTACGATCCTAACCAATACGACCCTAATCAACAGTATGATCCTAACCAACAATATGATCCCAACCAACAATATGATCCTAATCAACAGTACGATCCTAGCCAGCAGTATGATCCTAACCAAGTGTACGATCCCAATCAACAATACGATCCTAACCAACAGTATGATCCTAATGATCCCAACCAGCCGTATGATCCAAATGATCCCAATCAGCAGTATAGTCATGATCCCACCCAACAGCATGATCAAAACATTGCTCTTTCGGAAGAAGGAGGTGGAAATGTACAATCTTAATTTCTTTTAATGTAACTAAAGTTGGGTTTCTTTTGTTTAATTTATGGGGGGAATCCCGTGTAGCATTACGACAATATTTAAGATAATAAATTTTTAATAGTACATAACCAACAATATTATCATACCAAAGTTAATAGGCAATTTTTTTCAAAAAAATCTAAAATAGGGAAAAGCAAAACAATAATTACAAAGATTTAGGTTTGGGGATCTTGGTGAGCAAGCAAGCAAGAAAGAAAGTTACAAAATTAAAAAATCCAAAACCGCCTGTCATTAGTCGGGAAGTGCGGGAGTTTTTAGGTAAATTGGTCGGTATGGATCAGTTGCGTGTCTATTGAGGTCGTTAGACTTAAATCTTTGTTTCTTTTTTTCGAAAAAGTTATTTACACATTTAAAAAATTAGTATCAACTCAAGAATAAACTTGATAGTGTTCTTATATTTTTAGTATTTAAAATATAGATATACAGAATAGTGTTAAAAGACTATTTCTTTCATTTATAAATAAGCATTTATTCACGTAATCAAGACATGTTGCATGTTATTATTATTCCCGATCCCCACGTTGGGCGCCAAATGTACTATGGTTTGCTCACTTGGTAGGATTCAGCAATAATATAATTCGATAATGAGAGAATAATAACCTATTTTATTTAAAATAACGAATATAACAACATATAAAATTGTGCAGACTGTCTTCATACTAACCAAGTGGACAGACACTGACGCAATCAAGCCCTTGTCGAGTACATTTCCTTGTAAATGGGCGTAACACTAACAGATATCACTACAGCGTACAATTTTTCTTTTTTTAAGGGAAGCAATATGAACAGTTTGCAATAGACAATACATACCTATATATAACCAAGTAGTCTCTTGTAGTGGTCTTCTTAAAAATATCATAAGTATATAGTGTTATTTAGATTTAGGCGTTGTTTATATTTATAGAATTTGTATATCTTCTACATGTAATTTAAGATTGGCACTTTGGAAATCCAGGTTATTTGGAATGCTTTGTAACCACCAGAAGAATATTTGTTTCAGTGTTATGTAGCTTTTTAAATCTTAAATTATATATATTTGAGTGAATCTTTCTGCACATCTTCTTTAAAAAATGTGATAGTAACAGATTGTGAAATATGTTTAGCGTGTTCGATTTGCAGATGACACTGTATCATATACCTGTTTATTGCTTTTGGTATGGACACAGTTTATAGCTAAAGAATCAGTTCGCTCACTCTACGTCGGCACTTTTGATCTGAATGTTCCAGTTTATACATTGCGCAACTCGGATTTGTATCCCTGGCGCATACAGAATCAAATCATAATAGCCCAAGAGCCCACTGCAAATTTTTACCGCCATCTGATAATGAAATAAAATATACCCCAAAAGCTTGTAAAAACATTATACTTTACCAAATGGCAACTGTGCCAATCCCAATCCTGAGCAAATTGGTTAAAAAAAAAATATTTTATATTAAAAAATCACATAAGGCATTACAATATATGACAACCGCTTATATTCAAACAGCAGTTTTTTGCGTATCCTGAATTTGTATCCCTGGTATGGATGTTATTATGGAACATCCAATTGGTCCGAGTGAGCTAACTGATTCTTTAGCTATAAACTGTGGTATGGAGTTGGTCCTTAATATTATTGCCGCGTTTGAGAATCCACATCGGATGCATTTTTTACATCTCGAGCGTTTTTTTATCCACTTCGGACACATCTGTCCCATTACATTTACGTATACTGAATCACGTGATCAAAGATTTACTACATCTCAGATGCATCCGATATGGATTCTCAAACGCGGCATTGATGTTGATGTTTTCCATCAAGTCAGAATCTTACATCTGTAATCGTCAAAATGTCGAGGAATTGTTTTGGATCAAATAAATTTATTTATTGTATTGGAACTAAGCAGAACCAAGTGAAAGATACTTTCACAGTGTAATAGAGTCGACCTTATAAAAATCCTTACAATTTTTAAGAGTGTTTTATCCCTTTAATGTGATGGCTTGCCGTCTGTGAATAAATTCTTCAGAACAAAATAATTAAGAAAATGAAACAACCCCAAATCGATCACAGTTGTTTAATTTTCTCATTGAAGATGACTAAATTTGAGAGGTTGGATTCCCTTCTATGTCTATATTATTAAATATTATATGCGGCGTTTGAGAATCCACATTGGATGCATTTTTTACATCTCGAGCGTTTTTTTATCCACATCGGACACATCTGTCCCATTACATTTACGTATACTGAATCACGTGATCAAAGATTTACTACATCTCAGATGCATCCGATGTGGATTCTCAAACGCGGCAATTGTTGATGAAAGATAATCAAGATCCAAGGTACGATTAAAGTTCAATGTATGTCTACGATTAACTACCTAATCTTGTACTTTGAACAATTTTAGATTCATATGTGAACCACTAACTATCTATTGACATTTTTATACTTTTTCCTCAATACTTATTATTCCCCCATTGATTTTCGAAAGGAAACCAAAATTCCATTTCTGCTCTATATTTAGCTAAGTAGCTAGTTTGTAGAATGTTGTTGGTTGTTTATAGTTAATAATATATAGACACTTGTAGAGAACTGTTAATGCAATCTAGATATTTCGTTTTTGTGGAATTTAAAATTTTATTATAAGCTAACTATTACATTGTTTATGAAACTTTTATTTCTGTTAGTAAATTAAGAATTTTAAATTTGGTTTATTTATTCGATTTGTATTGTTGACTAAAGTGTATAATTTAAACAATTCAGAGAATGAACAGTACAAAATTGCAGTTGTAATATTAATAAACATTAAACACATGAACTAGGTAAGTAATAAAAAATATCACAGTTTACATTAGGTACTTATATAAACAAGATGTTAAATCTTATTTATTATTCAAGTATTTTCTTTTGTTAAAATTAGTCTGCTATAAGTATTTTTGTACTAATATTAAAATTTTATGAGGTAAAATTGGAGTACGTGCTTCTTAAAAATATTATTTAAAATAAATATTTGTTGCTTGTTCGTCCTATATCATTTTAAAATGTAAGTAATACATTTTTTTATTCAAAATTTTTTATATTATTTCAAAACCTATATCATTCACTACGATGTACATATGCAAAGATTCGTATATGGGAAAATCAATTAACTAAACGGATCAGAGAAAGACGAAAGAAAAAGAATAATCAAGGGTAATATAACGAGACTTTGATAAATAGTCGACTATTTTTATTGTATCTAAATATTTAGTGTATCAATTTGTCGAGACATAATTTTGTCATTAATAATCTGAATAGAGTCCGAGAGCTTTAGCTCGAGGACTCTATTCTCTGACAGTGGGATCCTATGATTGAACCAACGTAACGTACATGTTAGGCCGAGTTTTAACAGCAACGAGGCAAATTCGTATGATGGAAAGTTTTTCATAACACAATACTGTTATTTTCCACCAGAGCTGGGAAGGATTCGAATCACATAGGATTCGAATCACATAGGATTCGAATCATATAGGAGTCGAATCACATAGGATTCGAATCACATAGGATTCGAATCACATAGGATTCGAATCACATAGGATTCGAATCACATAGGATTTGAATCACATAGGATTCGAATCACATAGGATTCGAATCACATAGGATTTGAATCACATAGGATTCGAATCACATAGGATTCGAATCCTGCGATTTGAATCCTTTTTGAGGATCCGCAAGAGGTATTCGAATACTTAAGAATAAAAGGATCCGTGATCCGGGTTCGCCGAGTAAATCCTTAAGGATTCGTATTCGAATCACCAATATTAGTCTCGGATCCTTTTAGAGACCAAACTACGCCGGCGAGAACGGTTGACACATACTTTGACTTGTAGCAACGTGTAAAATGAAATAGACTGAGACTGAAGACCAATTGTTATTATTTAGAAGATAAACGTAACAACCTACAAATTAATATAAAAGAAGGCAGCAGAGCATCTAGACAATTTTGAGTTTTTTAAAGCTTTTTTCTAAAAACAACCATTTGAAAGCTATTTTTAAGCTCGTGAAATATAAAACTTAAAAACTTAAAAACTTGTAAAAATTACTATTTTTACATTATAAAACTAAAAATTATTATTTTTAAATAATGCAGGGTGCTTTGTTGGAACAAAGTTAGCAGAGCACTTCTATAAATATGGAAGAGCACCAATATTGCAATGCAAATCAGAAAACGAAATATTAAAATATGTCACGAAAACATCCTGCTGATACTCTACTTGGGGGCGTTATAATATGCTAGTTACAATATCTATCAAGAGCCGCGTTGATTCCTTAGACAGTTTTACTCAAAGTGTGCTCCGCGGAGCCCCGGGGCTCCGCAAAGCCTTTGTGGGAGCTCCGCGAAGAAAATAATAGTCATAATAAAAAAAAAACAAGAAGCAGTACTATCGCCACAAAAGGGAGGGACCTGTGCTTGAGGACTTTTTTTTTTTAGAAAAGTATTTAGGGCTCCGTCAAATATTTCGCTTTTCAAAAAGGTTCCGTCGTCAAAAAAGTTTGAGAAAGACGAAACACTTCCTTATAAAGTCGAAAATGCTTGATAAATAAAACATCATTAATTCAAAAGGGATTTTTATAAACAAACTTCTTCCTTCTATGCTGTCACTCTTTAATAATGTTTTGATTTTCAACAGCCAGCAAATGTTAATTTCATCAAAATCTGCCACATCACTTTACGGTCCACAAAGTCGCATACGAATTTAAATTCGAGCACTATAGACCACTCGTGTTAAATTCGACATTTCACTAATCTCGCATGCGAATCGAGGTATTCGACATTCGAGAATACTACCCCAGGTCTGTTTTCCACCTGTTCTAATTTAATATATCGCCTCAACAGCCTCAACATGCCGTTAAGAGCCCAACGTCCATGTTACAACTTGATTTATTATATTTTTAGAAATTCGATTTTAAATGGAGGGATTAATTAATTTACATTTAATGCAAGAATTAGAGAATTATAAAATTAAAAAATTAAAAAAAATTTGAAGTAACCTAGTTGAAAATTTTTTGTGATTTTTTAATATTAATTTCTCAATAAATTCCACGGTAACCTATATATTTTATTGTAAAAAACAAAACCTAAATATTTCAAAAACCTCATTTTTAGTTTTTTTCTACTCCATCTAATCAATAAACAATTAGGCATTCCAACGACCTGTCCAAATGGCTACCAGTGGGTAATGACAGTTTAGATATGGCAACCCTGTTGTCATGTTGTCATTAACAGGGTCAATGATACATATATAGTTATATAGATTGCTCAAAGCTGGTCGTTTACGAGCGGCCATATTGCCTGACAAATATTTATTAATTTGAATCGGTTTAGCAAAAATGTGTTTTAAAACCAATTTTTAGCCTTTAGATATTTAAAAAAAAATAATTGCTTACATTTTTACTTCAAGGCATACGCTTATGTTTATTTTAAAAAATATGGATAATCAATCTATGTAACTATCTATTTCATTGACCTTGTCAAATCACCAGGTCTACAGGGTTGCCATAATTTTGCAATATCATAACCCGTCAAAGCCCACTGGTAGGCATTCAGTTTGGAATGCCCAATAGGTGCCAGTGGGAAATTCTTGTATATTTAAGGGGGTAGCGACATAGTCTTGCAACTTGGACGCTATTTTTATTCGAAGTAGTACTCGCCAAGCCTGCCAATTTATGAAGAAATGTATAGGTGGGTTTTTTAAATATTATTTTTATTGTGTTTGACATAAAATATTTAAGTGTAATTAGGCATTCCAAACAAATGAATTACCAGTGGGCAGGTTTGGTATATCTAAGGGTGGCGACATATGGTGTATTCTATCTACTTTACGTAAAATCATGAATAATGGATTACATTTAAATATTTTATGTCAAACACAATAAAAATAATATTTAAAAAACCCACCTATACATTTCTTCATAAATTGGCAGGCTTGGTGACTACTACTTTGAATAAAAATAGCGTTCAAGTTGCAAGACTATGTCGCTACCCCCCCTTAGATATACAAGAATTTCCCACTGGCACCTATTGTTTGACAGGTCGTTGGAATGCCTAATTTTCATTTAGAAAATCTAAAGTATGTCATAATACAAATTAACAAATTAAAACATAATATTAACTGCGTTAGCAGAGATGTGCGTTAGTTCATCAGCTGATTTTACTTTATAGTTATAATGGCTTTTAATGATTATTTCTTTATTTTTTTAATAATTTTACAGTAGATACATCAAAACAAAAATATCGATTTATAGAATATATCGATTATAAAAAATAGAATTCTGTCATCGTGTCATCGGATCATTAGTGAAAAAATGGTGAAAAAATTCAAAATAAGAAACGAAAAAAATAAAGTGCAATAGTAGTTCCCAGGGCCCATGAGAAAATCCTCACTCTTCATTTTTTATGGATGTTTATCGATACTTCTTTACTACCTTGTCCGATTTCTATGATTTTTTTTTGTTAGTAAAGGGTTACCTCAAGGGTGGTCACATATAAATTTGGTCAAGATGTGGTGATGGCAACTTCACAATTTTGAGGTCGGTTTTTTAAAATTACTTTTAATACTTGTTATATATTGCTAAACTTTCATTCTTTCAAAAGCAATGTAAATTTTGATTTTAAAAACCAAAAAAACGCATTTTTATTTATTTTAATTTCGTAACTGGTGACAATCAAATTTTCGTAATCAGTTTAATAATGTTCTACTTTATGCAACTGGTTGCATAAAGTAGATCATTTTGATACTTGCTGCGATTACTTTATATGTCAAAATTATAAAAAGATATTTAATAGTTATTTAACGATTTAATCGCCTTTTAATACAAGAGTTCGTTACACGATTTTTTTCGGCGACCTAATCTGTATCAAAATGAAAAATTAATCTTTAAATTTCGTATACCGTTACAAAAAAATATCCATTAAGGATAAATTCACAACAATGTATAGATTTTGTCCAGTGACGGATTTAGGCTTGCTGCCGCCCTAGGCCCCGTTCGATACACCGCCCTTTTTGATAAAATGAATTTCATTAATTTTTATCCAATATTTTTATTTTAAAGTAACTTAATTCACTGAAGTTATTGAGATTACGATCACATAAATAAAACACTCAGATAATAAATAAAATTCTTAAAACTTTTTATTTATATTTATAATAACCACATAAATGTAACCATAAGTCGATCGCTTTAATATATATCAGCTCACATTCTTGCACTTGGATTTTCAGAAATTATTGAAATTTGTAGATTTTGCAAATATGAGAAATATCGAATTAATTTTTTTTTATTTTAGATAAAACTTTCAATTTTTTAACAGTTATTTTGATGATTTAAAAAGTTGAATATGGAAAAAGACAGGATTTATTTTTCATAAAAAATTATTTTTATAAACAAAAAATGTTCTGACACTTTTAAATGAATATCATAACGATATTCAATACCCCTGAATAAAAAAAAATATTGAGACAAAGAAAAAAGTATTGAAAAGTATTGGATTGAATAGAAAACCAATACTTTTTTCTTTATGTTAATACTTTTTTTTTAATCAGGTACATGCAAATCTTTGGTATTTTTATTTCACACTATAAACAAATAGAGAAGTCATTCGGATTTAATAATTTCAAAATGCTTCATACACGTAAGATTAATCTCACTAAAGGAACAAAAAGTAAAGAATATTACTCGATAAAGACTATAGTTGATCGATTAAAAAATTAATATGTTACCCATACAGATTGAAAGGTAAATTAATGAATTGAATTATATTTTCTATCGAAATTTTTTTATAAAAACTAATCTGAACCAATTTTTGAAATTGATTGTCTTTACTTTTTTGTGCCGCCCTAGGCCCGGGCCCGGGCGTAAATCCATCACTTATTTTGTCAACATTAACTAAATGAATTATTAATACACGGTCAATGAAAAAATATGTACCGTTGGTTTCATACTAAATGCATAAAAAACAAAATACTTTATGTTTATATAGTCATACCGTTGTATTTAGATCAACTATTAGTAGAACAATACCTACCAATGCAAATTATCTTGGAGGACAATGGACAGTATCAATAGATGGCAGCAAGCTCCGTGGTGTCTAAGTCATGTCCCTGGTAACTCAAATGGAAAAAAATGAGGACGGTAATTTAGTACCACTCCAATTAACGGGATGGCGCTCGTATCGAAATGCCATGTCAGTTGTCAGCTCGTCAAAACTTCAAACTCAGAGAAATGAAAATGGCTATTGTATTTGAAGGTGTATTGAATTTTGATTCATCTAGATTTATTTTTCAACACCTTTCAATTTTAAGCATGTTTTCAAAAGATGGGAAGATGGATTTCAGCAACAAACAATAAAGCACTCCCAGATATTGGTAGTAATGCAATTTATACCACATTAAATATGCAGTCGTCCCCCAAATTGTAATAAGTGTCTTAAGAAAAATGCACTGTACCAACGGTAAGTAATATTTACAAACTTTTATTTGTTATTTAAATTTCTTTTTGTTTTCAGTTTTTAAATGATCATTTTTGTAAAGAAAATGTTGGCCCTCCAAAATACCCTTTTGATCGATGAAATATTTGAGCCTCAGCCATCAATATCAAAAATTGATTCAATGCCATTATCGGATGAAGAAATGCTCCTCAACCTAACTAGTCAACTCAATAACCGTATGGCAAATTTTATCCACATTCAAATTTGCCTCGATAGTAAAAAAGGATGATGCTTTAACTTTAATTTTTTCAAATTTATTTGCCACTCCATGTCGCAAAACTTTTATAAAGGTCTTGAGCACTTATATATGCTGATTTTGTTACAGAAAACATTTTTGATAGGTTTGTTTTGTAAATATTTAATTATTTAAATGGTGTAAATGCATATTTGTTTGAGTATTTCCATGTTTAAATAGACAAATTATATGATGCGGCGTTAATTTACTGTAATAAAAAAAAAAAAAATAAATTGCATTTTATTTCAAGTTTGAAATTAATGCAAAAATATAATGAATTAAAATCAAATAAAGATAAAAATTGGCAAAATATTTGACTAGTTTCAAATCACAAAACAGTCAATATGGTTGTTTTATGATTTAAAACTAGTCAAATATTTTTCCAATTTTTTTGCTTTATTTGATTTTCTTCATTACATTTTTGCGCTACTACAAAGTTAAATTTCAAAAAGTCCGCTAGTGGCGGCCATATTGAATTTTAGTACCACTCCAATTTGATAGATGGCAGCACATCGACTCAGAATTTTACCATTGAGTTTCCCATCTATTCACATTAGTAATCTATGGTCATGTCTTTGATAATTTTGTCGTCTTCTACCCAGCCATTGAACGGTTGTCGAAACTGAATAAAGAACGTAATTTCTCTATTTACTAATAGATGGAACGATAATCGATTCAGAATATTTGTTTTAAAAATGAAATATACGAGTTAAATATGCTTGACGAACATTTATTTACGATTTTCATCATTTTAGAGAATGTAAACAATATTAATTTTAATTTGGAAGTCTACCCAAATGAATTTAAAAATTAAGAAAAATTCTATGCATATAGAATTCTATACTCAATAATCGAGGGAGCCATTTTGGTGAAGTTCTGTACAGTTCTAACAGATGTCGCGACAGAATTGTCTCCAATGAAACGTCCATAAGGTTGATCTACTAGGATATCTAAATACAATGGTTATACGTAAACCGTACCAGCGCCCATGTGGTTAATTATAAAAGCTCAATTGACGTGTGATTTTTGGGACCGTATTTTGAGCATGCCGATTCGCCTCCTTACCTCTAGTCTTCATAGTTATACCTATGGTTTTCAATAGACACCTGGACACGACCTGTTAATTGTTGTTTTTTAATAACAGGTATAAGACAGGTGCAAAATAAATGGCGCAACTACACTGAGAAATAACTGTTTTATTATTTGCTTATCTATGTAAGCATTTTATCTAAAATCAATTGTATATATAACATACCCATATGAGTTTTAGGTATATCTTTATTATCACTATAACTTTACAGTTCATTATTGGTGACGCAGAAGAATGTTCTTAGAATTTTTTTCTGATAGATTTTCCCTTACCAATTTCAGTTTGCAATTTAGCTATATTAAAAGAATGTCATAAATCTCCATATCATATTTTTTGATCAATTCAATGTCGTCGACAGTTTGGTGGCATTGTTCTCTTACTCAAGAAGGTTGACAAAATGTGTCAAGCTTGTTCATTCCATATAAAATTTTTATTGCTCTTTGCAGACAAAAACCGTATTTAATAACTTACGGCTACAACCACCCAAAAATGCAATTCCATATATCTTAAATGGAACTCAATTAGAGAACTAGAGCATAATATATACACTTTTAGCTTATTTAAAACCTATTTCTTTTGTCACAACCTTAGGGCCATACTAATTACTCCAGTAAGTTCCAAGGGCCAAAACCTTTTTAATTTTTTTGCAATTAACTATAATACGCTTGCTAAATTCGCTAGTTGAATGACTATTGTGTATTGTTACGACCAGAAATAAGGGAGATAGAGATAGGAAACGCTCATAAGAAGCCAATGCTTAACAACGACCATCTTTAAAGCAGTTAACATCTGACCCCCTATGTGGCGCTTTCATCGATATCAAATAATTAATGCAGCGGGAAATTTAAAAACCTCATAATAAAGGTTGTATAAATATCGACTGCACTCTCACGTTCTGGTTAATAAATTTAAACAATCTAATTAAGCTAAATGATGGTGGGTGAGGTTTTCCGGGTTTTCCTCACCTGTAAGTCAAATGGCACCATCAATCATCTTTAAGTCGTCCCGGAGCGCCACTGCAAATAATAATAATAGCCGTCCCTTTCCCCGCACAAGTTCAGCTTTTGGAGTTAAAATTCACTCGTAAGGGGATGAATTAGGGAGAGTATTATTATTATTAAATTATTTATTAAAAAGAATACTCCACTTACAGTCTATTATCGATTAATTATTGGAAATCTATTCATGACAAATATTTTTTAATTTTTGATCGTTATTTGTAACAGCATTTTTGTCCCTATAAAATTCAAATTCAGGATTCTACGATATACATACAACTAATTGAAATTTATATTTACAAAAGTGCTGTCCACGTCTACTGTCTGTCTACAAACGACGAGTACCTTTAGTTAACATCTGAGACGCATAGATAACGCCATCGTTACTACGGTCTTTGCGTTTCCTATCTGCTCATCTTAAACCACTCGAAGTGTTGCAGAAGAGATTTATTAAAATTATTTACAATAAACCTGTATTATATCCTACTGATCTATTATTTATTGAAAGTAAATTATTTAATGTTAGGCAATTGTTTGTGTTCAGTACAATTATATTCATTTATAAAAATAAATCTATATTAAGTAATATATCCCACGAATATAATACTAGATTAAAAAGTAGAAATTGTGTTTTAGTCGAATACTCAAAAAAATCAATTGGTCAGAGAAGTTTTTCTTATTTATCAGGTAAAATAATGAATAACTTACCTGATATTTACAAATTGTATATATACAACTTAAATAATCTGAGCATGATTAAAAAATATTTTAAAAACTATCTATTGAACGAAAGATCCCTGATATATGAACTTTTTAATTAAATAAAAAAATTAAAAAAAAAATCCCTTATTTATATGGTCTATACATTTGATATATATCTAAAAAAAAAAATTAAAAAATCTATTACATTATTTTATATAAACATACTTTTCATTTAGCTGTATTAGTGTGAGTAAAACAAAATTAATAATCTGAATGCTTCACTGTTATATTCAAAATGACAACCTTTACACAACCTCCGGGTTCTTAGGGTTCTGTTGCTTTGTTTATTTCAAATACTTAGGTTATCAGTCACTACATAAAAAAAAAAAATTCCATCTATAAAGCTAATTGTTCATGTATATTATTTTTCAATTTTGTAAATTATTATGAAATAAACATTATTTATTTTATTTATTTTATTTATTTATGTTCCTAATCTCTGGTTACGACCGTGACACTTGACGAAATCTGGTGGTCAAAAGCGAAAATAGGTAATGGTAGTACCATCTATCGCTAACAGATGGTGCTAGTAATACTTTCGAAATCGCAGTAAGAATTAAGCATTCGTGAATAATCTCAGTGGTTCAAGAAAGTTTTGATGTATTCCACTCATTTCGAGATGGCAGTAATTGGAGTATAAAAAGGCTAGCTGTGCGACCGCGAGTCAGTCTGTCTAGGGTAGGCGAAGGAAGCGAAATTGTCTGTTGTAAAATAAAGTAGTGCGTAACCGGGTTTAAAAGACATCTTCGAACCGACCAGTGCCCTTACGTAACAGTATTTTGATTTGACTTGTTTTTGTGTGTAATTTACAAGTATGGAAAAGAAGCGAAAACTAGACAGCAAATCCAGAACATTCAAAGATCAATGGAACTTTCAATATTTAGCGATTGAGTCCAGTAATAAGGCGCTATGTTTAATTTGCAATGAAACCGATTTTACTTATTTTGATCACACAATTTATTGGTTACTTTTCCATTTTAATTGTTTTTAATATTGATAATACCAATTTTCATTTTTATGTCAGTGAAAATACAGAACTGATATTTATTATCGAAAAGTATCTCGGTTAGAAGGAATATTTTATCTAAGTGTTTTAAGGTGAAATGTCATATTTTGGGTCAAAGATTCTCCAGTTACCAGATATGGACAATTAATAATGAAACTTTTTTTTAGTTATTACTAATGCATTTTCGCTCGAATTTTATATCTATCTTTCTACGAGTGTACCCTTTAAGTAACGTTACGTTAATCTCACTAACCCTAGCTCCATTTTTCATAGCATTTTCCGAGGCAGTGTTCAAAAACAAGCATACCACCCACCATAAAGTAATTTAAAATTGTTTTTTAGAATTTAAATAAACATGAATATACAAGTTTCGAAACACCGAGACCATTAAAAAAAAACACTGTTTCAGTTAGCTACGCCTCTTCATACACGTAGAAAATATCTCCTTAGGCGAATTTTTGATTCAATATTAAATGTTGCGATATTTCTCGAAGGGTGTATATATACCCAAACGGTAAATCCATAAATATTCAAATTTTGAATTCGTTTCAGCCGCGCCTTCTTGACCTCTATTATTTCTGAATGCTTTCATAAATCCACATATATATCGAAATACGAAATCCTTTTTTTTTTCGTCTTTGGGGAAAACGCAACTAGTAGAAATGCCCTATAACTCAGACAACAATGGAGAAGGGCACAATGGCATATATCGTTGAGGCAATCTTTTTGAATCGAAAACCTGAAGTATAAAAGGTTTATTTACCTTTTTCCAATAATAAATTTTTTTAGTTAACACGGTTTATGTTCGGTATTTACGAAGGGGTAAACCGCTGTACTTTAGTACACAAATAGTACATATATTATATAAATAGTACATATAGTATACAAATAGTACATCTAGTACACAAATACATAATACACATTGTACAAATAATATACATAATAGTCATATAGTACACAAAATACACATTTGAGTACACATAATAATATACCACTAAATCCATTATCTATAATGCCTGCAAGCAAAATGCTTAGTCAGGGCCGGCTCTAGACATTTTGGCGCTCCGGGCAAAACCTTAATTATGCCCCCCCGTTTTTTTAAGTAAATCTCATGCGACCATATCAGAAAGTCAAGAAAACATTGAAAACAAATAAAAAAAACGTTTTATTAAAAACTCAATCATCAGATAACAAGATAAGCAATTTAGTACTTGAGGTAAAATAACAAAAATTGAGGCAAAATAACAAAAATTAAAATGTAGTAATGCTAACTAAACTAATATCTCATATTATAAATAAATTCTAACTAACCAAAGTAATTAAAATGCCCCTTTTCTAACTTTTCTTTCGGCAAACTCACTTACCAGTGATTTCAAGTGTAATTTGTCACTAATTTGGTGTTCTATAGCTATCATTGCCAATCCATTGAGACTATTTTGAGTCGACTCGACTTTCCCATTGCGTATCACTTAATGATTTTCGTGTGTAAGTATTAATATATTTCAGTAATATTGCCCAACGAAAAGAAGAGGAAAAAAAAATGTATTTGCCATATCGTTTATAACCAAATGTAGCGAATGGCTGCTGCATGGAACATAAAATGCTCTGGGGTTTATATTTCTGATTCTTGTTTGTACTCTAGATTTTTCTCCTTTCATATTGGAACCATTGTCATACTCTTGACCGCGCATGTTTTCTACTTAAAGCCTATTTTTCTCTAGCTCTTCTAGTAAAACCTCCGACCTTCCTCAATGGGTAGAAAATCCAAAAAATGTTCGTTGATATTAACTTGAACTTCAGACTCTGATTCCTGTATAGAGACAAATCTTACCACAAATGTCATCTGTTCACTTTACTTGCATCGGAAGTAAAGTCAAGAATCACGGAATAATACTTGGCCTTTTGAACTTACTCAATGATGTGGTGCTTTATGTTGTCATGCAATAATTCAATTATTTCATTTTGTATAGTTTTCCCTAGATATGTAACTTTGATTTCTTCTTTATTGAGGATTCTGCGAACGTGTTCCTCCATTTTTGAATCAAACTTAGCCAATAACTGAATTAACTTCAAAAAGTTTCCATTATTGTGTTCATACAGTTTATCGCTTGTTCCTCGAAAAGCTAGAGAGCTCTCACCTAGCATTTTAACGACTGATATAATGCGTAAAAGAACTTCAGACCAGTGATTTTTCTCAGAATCAATGAGTCTCTGAGCAACTGCATCTATTGTTTCACCTATTTTCAATCTTTGCTTCAATTCAAGCCATGATTTCAAACAATTTATATGAGTTTTAGCATTTTCATGATGTGCTAAAGATTCCCCTAAATGCTTCCAGTCTTTAAATCCCCGATTGCCAATAGCGCTCAAGCTAGATAGTGCAGCAAAAAGTCAACAAGGAAAACAGTACAAAGCGTTTAAAATCTCTTCTCCATTTCTAAGCCTTTTCTTGTAATGTTTTTGATGAGAATCTTCTATGCTGATCATCAAAAGGAAAATCAAAATTATTATTGCAGCTGGACCACGTTTAACCAAAAAAACTCTATCTGCTGCACGCATGATTTCGGGCCATAATCCTGGGTCAGAAGAGATACTTTGGACGGTAGCCTTTTCTAAATGTTTTTCTGAGGTCTGCACAACTTGCGAATTTTGATTTTTGGAACTGCATGGAACTGCATCACTACTCGCCAAACTCGTTTGAGATGATTACCCAGCTCAGTAATATTGACGGTTGCGTCCAACGGGGGTCCATATCCGAAAAGTCAGTATCTAGGTGCTGGGCGTTGTTCAAATGTTGGTCGGTTGTGGGAGCGTTGAAACTATCTTCTTTCAAGAAGTTCTGCAGCGCATCTGACTATTTTTGAAGCTGTGTTTGCTTGTTCAATCTCCGCTTTTTAAATTCGCTCCCAGAGGGTTTTCTCTTAGCATCGACATTTTGATTTCTGGAACAAATTAATTAAAATAAAAGATAATACTGATATCAAAAAAAGTCATGATTTGATTTAAATTATAATTTCTGAAATCTCCCCTTGTGCGCCATTGGCTTAAAAAAATGTACTTTATTCAACTTTAGACTCAATTACCTTTCATTCGATACTACACAAGCCATGATTTGATTTAAACTCTAATTTTCGAAATCCCCCCTTATGCGTCATTGACTTAAAAAAAATGTATTTCATTCAACTCCAGACTCAATTACTTTTCATTTGATATCACACAAGCCATGTTTTGATCTAAACTCTAATTTTTGAAATTTACCCTCACCATTTTTTGGGCTTATTTCTGATGGATTTTTTTAGTTTTTAAAAATGAAAACAAAAATTAAAACACTTTTCACAGAAGCCAAACGAACTGGACAATTTGCACAAGCACTTTTTTAAAGCTTTTTTGCACTAACAATTTAAACAAACTATTTTATTTCGCACCAGCCGAAGCCTAGTGGCAAATAATGCATTGTTTTAAGTCTACTTCCTTTTTATATGCAGTTAAAAAGGGCTGTTAGATCTTGTTTCGCTTGGTTTCAAAATTGTTGTTTCCTGTTCAGTCGTGTTGCCGCGGGCCGAAAAACTTGTCAATTCTTGAAAGGCGGTGGTTGAGTGGTTTTGTCATGTTGAATTGAATTCAACTAGATTTTGCCTTAATGTTTAAATATATTATATTATTTGAATTATGCGCTTAGAAATAAAAATGATAAATTCCGCCTGCCGCCTCTTAATCTTGTCAACTATCAGTCAAATCTTGCAACGCGTTTTTGAGAAAATTCCCGTGAACCGATTTTAATGAAATTTGGTATACTTATAAGGGTCCGAAAAATATTGTGAAAAATAATTTATTGATATGATATTAGAATGATAAAAAAATAGTCTTTACTTTTTAATGCATTTTATAAAAGCCTGTAACTTAATTTTTTTATCAGTTTATTTTCATTTTCCATGATTTTGGCGCCCCTAGATCATTGCGCTCCGGGCGGCCGCCCGGATCGCCCTACCCTGGGGCCGGCCCTGGCTTAGTGTACTTGTTGCACACTATATTTTTTCAAGTTTTACAATTTTTCTAAAATGTACCTATTATAATAATATTTTAACAATGATACATTACATAGATAAGGTTCTTTCGTTCGTTGTTGGTGCTGTGTCCACCAGTGTAAATTACACCAGTTTCACCACCCTTGTTTACGTAGTTTACTTCCCTCCTTATTCCTTATACACATGTCTATTGTAATTCACTCCTGCTAAATACCTGGTGGAGGAAGTATCCACCAGTGTACACTAGAACGGCGATCGAAGGGTTAGTGGATTTTATACCGGGCCAAACGAAATATATGGTGTCCGTTGGTGTAGTTCATTCCTACATCAGTGGGCCAAATGAAAGAACATACTGTGTGTGTAGCGAACTAAACATAGTAATTTATACATATTTTTTTAATTTAATTTATTTAAGTCTATATACAGGGTGTTTCCGAACTTGGCTTCCAAATTTGTAGGGGTGGTAGTTCACATAATTTAAGACCGATTCACAGATTTAATTTTTCCAAAATATTTAAAATAAAAATAATTAAAAATTAATTAAAAATTATAAACAGGTACGGTCCTGCACAGCGATGGGACGCCTTGTATCGCGCGCTACGCTTAGAATCGAGAAAATTGCAAATCGCATCTGTTTTTGAGGACTATTGCGCTACGCGCTCAAGGTAGGACCTGATTTTTTTTATAATGGCTCTATTTTGTTTAAATAAGCAAATACAAAATACCATTTTATCTTCTGTTTGTAAACCGATTTTTTTTATTATTGTTTAGTAGCTATTGACGAGCTTTAGTGGAAATTGGAAATAGTATTTTTCCCAACCTTCGATATATAAAATACATTGATCCACAATTATGAATTATATGAATGACTAATAAAATTTATTATTTATTTGATTAATTATTTGATTGAGATTAAAAGTGTCACAGATTGCAAGATTAGAAGAGAGTCTTGATTGTATATTCAAATTGTCAATATTGAAGTCTCCTATATAAATAATGTTGTCATAAACTGTATGAAGAGAAATTAATGTGTTTTCAAATTGGTTTAAAAAGGCAGCATGATCTGTGTTAGGTGGCCTATACACAACACGTACTACATAATATATTTTATTAACTATTTTAATTTCAACCCAAAAATGTTCACAAAATGTATGTTGTTCAGATATTATAACTTTGTATTGTATTGTATTGTATTTTTTAAATAGAATGCGACCCCTCCTCCTCTTTTATTTATTCTGTCATTACGAATAAAATCATAACCGTTAATTGATACATCTGCATTGTCAGTATTTGAATGCAACCAACTTTCTGAAATTGCTATTTCATATCCATTCTAGGTAGTGAGAACATTTCAAAAAATTTAATCCAACAATCACAGTTCATATTTTGATCAGCCGACTGCTATTATTTTTGAAATTTTAAATAAATGACAATTCCGTCAAACTAATTATCTGTATATTTTTTAGTTATTAAGATTAACCATACATTAAAATGAGTTATTCGTGTGTAAAATCGATAAATATGTAATAGAATTTCTATTTTTATTTCGTCTATAATTACAAATAATTTGTTAATTTAAATAAAACTATACGAAGGAGTATTAATGCAACAAAAATAAACGCGTAGATGGTCCTGTGGTCAGCGTTCTTGCCTTCAATACGGAAGACACGAGTTCGGATATGAGATAGAGAAAAATAAAATGAAATTTTTATTCTTTTTTTCTTATTTTATTTTATAAATTAGTAAAATTTATAAATTATAATTAAATTATTTATATTATCTTAATAACCTAAAATAATGTTTAATAATTGTAGATTGCGGGGTGAGTGACTCAGTGGTAGAGTCTCTGCCGGCGGATCCAACGGTTCCAGGTTCGAATCCCACCGTTGGCCGGGATTTTTTCCTTAAATTTAATTATTTAAAATTTATTTTGATGCCTTGGTAGGATTCCCCACTCGACCATTCACTGTTGGGTTCTAATTAACAGTGCTGTTCCTAAAGTGGCGCTGGGAAACATTAACAAAGCCTACACAGAACACAAGGCGAAATAACCTTCTTGCGATATGGCCATCATATCCACTCTTGTTGCATAAACTACTATTTCCAATCAGTCATAAAATTTCAAATTATTTTCCATAACGGTTATCATTTGTCATTGAACAATTATAGTAAATGTTTATTTCATTGTTCGTCCTCAAGTCCCGTGGCGATAAAAACGGGAACTTCTCGGAGAGACCCACCAGGCACCTGTTAATTTCAAGCGCATGTGTAAATTGTGCAGGTTAGTTCTCAACTCCTTTTATGCGGGAGTTCAAACGATCGTTCAGCTTCGTTCAGTCTTCAAACCGACGCTGACGACGCCGTTCAACCGACGTCGCGACGTTACGATCGAACACGATTTCGCGAAAGCGCTCCGCAGTGATTTGATCACACTCTCGACTTTTTCCGAAAATTAAAAAAAATAATACCGTGCATTTTACCTGAGTTTGAATCATAAATAATTCATAAAGTTAGTGCTAGGATGCCGATTTAAACTGAAAAATAAAATTATATAAAAAAATCGGGTGCGAATTTCTAAAATTAACGATTTCAGGAACACGAGACACAGTTTTAAAATAGATCCCATCTCACTGAAAAACTTTAATTCAAAATCCGTATTGGACAATTTAAAACAAGAGTTTAACATTTTTAATAATAATGTGAATAAATGGTAGTTGTTATTACGTGAATTAAATGTTTTGAACTTGTTCTATCTGGTAGAAAATTTAGCTGAAGCTGTAGATTTTCAAGACATTTCCAAAATGGGGTTTCTGCAGTATTTGGGTGTTATGTTTGGATGTTTCATCACATATTCAGGTAATGCACTAAGATTGGTTTTTTTTTAATTTTTAAATAGAGAGATGAACAATTCTAAGGCGTGTGCCAACTTTTTTTTTGGTTTCTATTGTGAAATAGCGCAAAGGAAATGTGTTCAGTTGTAACATTTACACGATGAATTGTATGTAACATACAAATCGTTGTCGGTAACAGATGCGTGACAACATTTTTAAATCTATAAAAATTGGACAAAAATTATGTAAATAGGATCCCTGCTCAATAAAAGAATTTAAAAAAAAGAGTTTAACGTTTTTTTTATCAAAATTGTAAAAAATAATAGTCTGATTTTAATGTTATATGTGATTTTTTAGAAACATTACTATTTTTAAATCTACAGAAATATGGGATAAAGTACGAACTAGTTTCAAAACAAATTATGTAAAGTACTTAGGTTAAAGACATTAAACTAAAAAAACTTCTATTATACAATACTTACTTTTTCTTTTTGATATTTTATTCAACTAGACATGATTTATATTCTAGATAAAATTACTAATGAATAATTTCAGTAATTTGTTAAAATATCAACTAGAGGCTAAGCATATTTTGAATTTTCCTAATTTTTTTTACACATAAGTTTTCGCAGTTGATTATTGATAGAAAATATATATATTTTTTGGCCCATAGTATTTTTATATAAAGTTGATAATAAACAATTAAAATTGTATAGGTAACATTTTATGTCGGTTACTAAATAGGAAGTGCTCTATAGAAAAAAAAAAAAAAAAAAAATAAAGTGGGATAAAATAATTTTATGTTTTCATATGATATAGAATCAATAAAAGTTACTAATTACAATAATTGACTCCTATAGTTGCTCAAATACAACACTATGAATATGACAACCCATACATGCACTGTCTAGACCAGTGTTTCTCAAACTTTTTTAGCGACGGAACCTTTTTGAAAAGAGAAATATTTGACGGAGCCCTAAACACATTTCTAAATAAAAAAAAAGGTCCCCAAGCAAAATCATCTCCTCCTTTCTCTTGGTGACTAACTAATTTTCTTCGTGGAGCCGCCACAAAGGCTTTGCGGATCCCCAAGGCTCCGCGGAACACACTTTGAGTATCACTGGTCACTGGACAATAACAATGTTTTGTCCGGATTATAAACCATAAACATCACATTATCTAAAATAGACCGGACGGGTAAAGGGGAATCGTACGTCGCACATAGACGTAGTGTTCCGGGAGGTTTACATATATTTTTAATAAAAATTATTTAATGACCAAATCAATAACCTATGGGTCTTCGGAATCAATTTAAAGAAAACATATTCAATTCATACAGGGCATTTAGAAAGTCGATTTATATATTTTCTTATAGATTAAAATAGTGGAAGAACATTTTTGTTAGTATTTTATTATATATTATCTTTTTTTTTTTAATGCATGAAGAGCAAATAAAAATATAAAGCCATTTATTATTATTTTTACATGGGTATTGTCAGAAATCCTTTTCTACAGGTCGAAAAAAGAATAATTATATTGCGGACTATTTTGTTTTATGAAATAAAAACTTATTAAAAAAATAAAACAATTTTATTTCAGACACATAAATATACAAATAGGATCTTTTCATTACATACCATTTGGATTGTATGTCACGACACCTATTTTTAGCATTATTTGTATAATGGTATAATAACTCATTTAGAAGAGTAATCAACAACGATTTTTATCGGGTCGATGGTGTAGCGGTCTATCGCGCTTATATTCATTTATAGGCGAGTTTATGAGTCCGAGACTGCTGGGCTTCGAATCCCAGACCAGACCATGTGGATTTTTAATTAAATTGCATGGTTCGATTTAGGATTTGATGTGTGCCGTATTAATGAAAATTCAATTTCTGTTGACATGACATGCAGATTATAAAATCGCCATACATTATCGTCTCGATGATGGTGGGTGAGGTTTTCCGAGTTTTCCTCACCTGTAAGTCAAATGGCACCATCAATCATCCTTAATTCGCCCAGGAGCGCCACGTCAAATAATAATAATAGCCGTCCCTTCCCCTACACAAGTCGTTCAGTCGACTTCTGGGGTTGAAATTCACTCGTAAGGGGGTGAATTAGGGAGAGTATTATTCTTATTATTATATTATAATATCTGGACAAGGCTAAACTACATTAGCTTAAGATTGTCAAGAGAGACTGTATTTCTAAATTGTCTGAATAAAAAAAAAACTGAAAGAAGCTTCTTTTCTTTTGTGACATTTCGAATGTCATTTTACTATCAATGGTTACTCCTACAAACTCTTGATGAAGAACCTGTTCAATAGATTTATTTAGTGTTATAAGATAACTTATATTTTGTAAAGCATATTTTGGGATAAAAGACAAAATAGCTATTTGTGTATTAAGAATATAAAGTAGCACCTTTGGCAGTTGAGACAGAAAATTGGCGGGCGACGCGTTAGCGGAGCACGGCAATCTGTCGAAGATAGAAGGTTTTAGTACTTATGTGTCAGTAATTATTTATGATTTATTCATTTAATTATTTACAGAAAATACTGTTAAATGATTTAAAATATTAGGAAGTCAATTTAATATTTTAGATTAGCTTACATTTTGTTTTAAAATACCGATTAGCTTTCATTTATTTGATTCAAATGAAAACAAGTGTGTGCCAAAGTTACTTTTGCGTACGTTTACGCCAATAATGTCAAATTATAATAATTCCCGAAAAACGTCAACTTTCTAATTAGATTTGAATGTGCAAAACTACTTTGGATAGTGATCGTAAAAAAAATTTTTTTTAAGGAATTAATTAAATTAATTACTAGGCCATTGTCCAAACAATAACCTGTGAATCTTTTGACTATCTGTTTACTTTTGTTCAATGTAGTTACTATAAACAATTGTCCTCAATGATAAAATTAGTATCATCTGGGCACAATATACTGTTAGTAGATGGACTTTAAAATATTTTACATAAAGAATAAGAGCATTTTATGGAACCAGTTACTTAAAAATAGACAAAAAATTATAAAAGCAAATAATTAAAATTAAAAGTTACTAATTCTGACATAAAATGCTTTTTGTAAGTAAACTTCTCACTCTGGCTTTATTAACAGGTTTTAATTTATTAAATTCATGATGAAGTTGAATGTCTACATATTTATCTAAAATGAGCTTCGTGACAGTAATGCAATGGTCATTCAGTGGTTCAAAATCAAAAATATTGTTAGAAAAAACATCAAAAATATTTGAAGGCAAATATCTCAGAACTATTTATTAATTTACATTTTATATTGGCAATGTTAATAATATTATTATTATTTATTACTGTTCATTGAAACTGGTTTTATATATTTTTCAGCTTCACTACAAACAGTAACTACAAATCTAGAAGCTTTTTGTAATGTGATGATTCCTGTATAATTTTAGAGCTTACATATAAAAATACCCATAATAAATATTGTACTTACTTGATAGGTATAGCATTATGTTTTAAGATGTGTCTACTACTTAAATTTTTATAAATATCTGCTATACAAAAATAGTCAGAACATACTAAGGCTTCTTTCATTTTTATAATGTCTTCCTCCGCTAGACAGATTTTGCAGCCAGATTCTAATAAATTAAACCTTATTCCCTGTATATGCCTACGTCTATGCTAACATACGGGGTTATGATGGACAAGTAATGTTATTTTTAACATACATGTTATTTGTGAACAGGTTGTTATTTCTGTGTGATTATAATATAACAGACCTGTTAAAAATAACACAGGTTGTCAATCATAAACCCCTTAATCTTACTTATGCAATTACCGAATAACATTCTTAAGGTCTATCCACATTAGCCGATCAAGTCACGGTTCGGTCACGATCAAATCTTTTTGAAAGCATTCACACTATCGGGTCATGTCATCGTCATATCCGACCAGTTTTTCCAACGTACAGCAGGGAATCGTACATGAGTGTTTTTTAGAGTATTTTTGCTTGTAGCATCGCGATTTATAATTAAAATCGCACTTATTTTGAATGCGGAAGAAGAACAGAAAAAAAAAATATAAAAAATTAAAGAAAAAGAAGATTTTGGGTACATACAATGCTAAAAAAAAGATTAAATCGAAGGCGAATTTTCTACGTTGCAAATTTTTTTGTTTATTATGGAATGAAAATTAAAGAATTTCAAAAACATATTTTTGACAATTGAAGATGAACTACAAAAAAATTGTACCCTATTAGGGAAGCGATTTCCCCAGCTCAAAAACTTTCAGTTTTCAAATGAAAATTTTTTTACAACAGCCATTTTAAAGAAATTCTAAACATATACAGTAATCACCCTATCCTTTTCGATACTGTTGACAGCTGACAGCCTGCTTTTTAGTCTGACTGGTTGGTCATTGAGCATCCACACTAGACGGTCTGCGGTCAACGGACAGTCACGGTCCGGTCCAATATTGTTGGAAATGATCGGCCCGTGACTTGACGGTGACTGCTTGTTCGATGACCGGCATGTGTGAACGGTTTAAAAGAAAACTCATTTAAAAGTATTAAAATTATGAGAAATCATTTTTGATCGGACCGAGACTTGATCGCGGCTTGACCTAAAGTAAAAATAAACCTTTATTCTGCGTATTTCGGCACACTACACATTTCATCCCTATCGTAAAAGTCCTTATTACAAAGTTCAGGGTTTAAATTATTCTTGAAAACAACAAAAAACCACAAAAAATCACAATAAAACTTAATCTGTCACTTTGACATTATCAGCAAAATGTCTAAGGTTGCCAAACTTAAAGGACATATACCATAATGTTTAATATTCTCATATGATACACATGTAAAAATAGCTAAATAAAAGTCTTAAGTGATTGTAATTAATAAAAAACTAATAATGATGTTTTCAATTTTTATTTCCTTTTTTATTAGATTATATTAAAGGGAATAGTAATTTTTTTAATAAAAATTTAATGCTTGATATTTGACGAAAGAGATCTGACAACATTGGAAGAGCATACCGTCAAAAATATGTTGCGGACAAGTGTAATGTAAAAGGGTAGGGTACAACACACAATGATGTACTGTTTCGGGAGGGTTCATTTATAACAATTTATAAAAAATATTTAATGTTCAAATCTGGATAACCTTCAACTTTTAATAGGTCTGGTTAATCAAATGGAAATTTAAAGAAACAATTTTCAATATATAAAATATAGGCGCTCCACAGTGAGATTTTTTTTCAAAAAAAAAAAATATACCAGCATTTTACTTAATTTGTATCATTAGTAATTGATAAAGTTAGTATTAGAATGCCAATTTAAACTTAAAAATAAAATAAGAAAAAAGCTGGTTGCGAATTACTGAAATTAACGATATCAGGAACGCGAGACAGTTTTAAAGTAGATCCCATCTCACCGGAAAACTTTTAAATATAAAATCCGTATTGGTTATTTTAAAACTAGAGTTCAACTTTGTTAATAATAATGTGAATAAATTACAGTTGTTATTAGGCGATTTCAATGTTTTAAACTTCTAGTAGAAAATTTAGCCAAAGCTGGAGATTTTCAAGATGGAATTTCTGCAATATTTGGGTGTTATGTTTGTATGTTTCATCACATATTCAGGCAATGCACTAAGATTTGTTTGCTTTTTTTATTTTTAAATAGCGAGATGAACAATTTTAAGGTGTGTCCCAACTTTATTTTTTGGTTTCTATTGTGAAATAGCGCAAAGGAATTGTCAAGTTGTAACATTTACACGATGATTTTTATGTAATATACAAATTGTTAACAGTAACAGATGTGTGACATTTTTAAAAATTTGATGAAAATTATATAAATAAGATCGTTGCTCGCGGAAACTCTTTTAACGTTTTTTATCAATATTCTTAAAATAATTGTTCGATTTTAATGCTATATGTGAAAGAAACAAGTATTTTAAATATATTTCAGTGCAATTAAATAGCAGTTCTCTATATTTTATAATAACATTTTTTTAGCAATTTAAATAAGTTCTGAATTAAGATTTTGTTATTCTAGCTTCAGTGGAAAAAATACATGAAGCACAATTAAAATATAAGGTCCAACAATAACATTACTAATATTATTTATTGTTTTGGCCTTTACTTGATGAAAATCCATTTTATCTTGAATGAGTAAAACCAAATTTGGTAGATTTTCACAAAACTTTTATTTTAAAAAATAAAAATTAAAAAATTTTTAAAAATACTATACATGACATGTTTCGAAGTACAACTTCTTTTTCAAATGTGACTAATTTACAATTCGGTATCCAATATATATGCGAAGTAATTTAACAAAAAGTAATTAAGAAAACATCAATAACATAACAAAATAAACTGACTATTTAAAGTAAGTAAGGGTACTTAAGTAATTATGATATCAATCAGATAACAATAAGATAGTAACATTACCGGGATTATCTCACAGAAAACTAGGAAAGAGATTTAATAAGGGTGAGTTATTAAAATCTAATTGATCATTTAGTAGGTTATCTGAATTTTTAAATCTATTTATTTCAAGTGTTTCTAAATGGTTTAATTTAATGCCCTTATTTTCTATATGTAAAATTTCAAAGTTGTCTGTAAAAGAATGATTTTCAGCTAAAATATGATTTGTGTAAGTAGTATTATTTTTGTTTTTTGTATAGCTATTATAATGTTCGGAATAGCGCTTTTTGAAAGTACGGCCTGTTTGACCAATATACAATTTTGGACAACTACCACAATTTAATTTATATACCCCCGATTTATTATTAGGATTAATTTTACCCTTATTGTTTTTAATATACTTTCCAAGCGTATTATTGGTTTTAAAAGTTACGTTAATATTTTGGTTTTTTTTTTGTTTTGTTAAATTACTTCGCATATATATTGGATACCGAATTGTAAATTAGTCACATTTGAAAAAGAAGTTGTACTTCGAAACATGTCATTAATAGTGTTTTTAAAAATTTTTAAAGTTTTATTTTTTAAAATAAAAGTTTTGTGAAAATCTACCAAATTTGGTTTTACTCATTCAATTTACTAATATGTTTACTACATTATTATCTCGTCAGTTCTGTATATTTTATAATAGATTAAAATGGCCCAAATTAGAAAAACATTTTTTTTTTTTAGTATTTTAAAGTGCTGAATTACTATTTTGGTATTCTAGTTTCACTGGAAAAAATACATGAAAAGTAAATAAAAATATAAGGTCCAATTTCTTAGTGTTAAAAAATTATTATAAATATTAAAATTAATCCTTCTAAAATATATTTATGAATAAAATAATGAAGAAAGGGGATTTAATCAATATCTCTTTTTGTTCAACTTTTATTATTATTATTATTTTTAAATCGGTATTATCTCGCAAAGTTTTATAAGAATCAAAAGAAGCATAATTATTATACTACCTACTGCTTAGATTTCTTTACGAAATAAAACACCTATTAAAAACAATAAAACAACTTTATAATAGGATCTTACCAAAATATCCCCCTTGGGTAACACTAGTGACGGAGCGACAACTTGTGGAGCCTAAAGCAAGTATTGACTATGGGCCTCTTATAAAATATATTTTTCATCTTAAAAAAGGGTCATAATGTAGCAAAATAGAGTTATATACGTATATTTACTAGTGTTCGTCCAGTGGTCGAAATTCGACCATAACCATTATTGAAAATTTGAGGTAAACATGCATATTATTATGCATTTGCATGTTTCTAACATTTCTTTTATTCTTATACATTCCTTCATTGACCATAAACTTTTATATTATGTAGTATGTACTCATAATACAACATAGTTCAATTCAAGTCGCAATTTAAAAACCCTCATTTATTGATATGAAACACATTTTTGTTATAGATTTTTGCTAAACCGATTCTGATTAATAAACTTTTTCTTCTTTTTAACATTTCTTTTTCTTGACATTTCTTCTTGTTCACATTTCTTCTTATTTCCGTTTACTTTATATTATATTTAAAACATATTCTAGGGATCTTAATGGACCATCCCAATAAACGTCCAGACAATATAATACTGTTCCAATCATTAATATCCGTTATAAAATCAAGTGTAAACTTTTTTCTGGAAGGGAAAGGTAGTAACGAAACTCAGATTATATCTTACATTTTGGTCCTCTATACAACCGTGGGTGAAGTAAGTAGAGGGGACAGTGGTATAATTTGGAAAACAAATTTTTCACTTTTCACGATCCTCTATCCGTCCATGTAATATTGTCCATGTTGGTTCGCAATTAAAGGGTACTCATGTTCGCTATTGGCTAATTTTATTAGACAATCATAATTCTAATTGTGGATCAATGGATTTGATATATCGAAGGTTGGGAAAAAACCTAACTATGTCCAAATTTTTTTATGGATAACACTAAAGCTCGTTAATAGGTACTAATCAAAAATTAAAAAAAGAAAATTGGTTCACAAACATAAGAGAAATCATGTTATATGTAAAATATAAAAACAGAAAACGGATATTCTTTAAAACTAAAAAGAAAAAAATTAAATATTATTCGAGTATAAAATTAAAAATAAATCTCACAAAATTCTCTTGTGTCTGTATAAATTGTATATACAAATTATTTGAGAGGAATCATTAGATAACGAACATTTTTTTTTAAAAGATCTTGCTAATGCAACAATGTCAGAAAATTATAATAATGTTGTTGTTACCTCCATAAAAAATTTGAAGCAAAAGTATTATTTTAACCAATCAAAAACTGAGTAGTCGTTTATATTTTGTAATGAAGCAGTTTTTTCTTTTATTGGTAGACATACCTTTATATTTTATAGTGAAGCAATTTTTCTTTTAATGGTAAACACAAAGCAACTACTTATCTCCAAAGGAAAAGCCATAGGAAGATCGCTGAAATGATTTGCTGTAACATTTGTGCCGATTTTCAGACAAAATTTTAACATAACTTGGGGGAATATGAATCTAAATTTATTTACAAACAATTCCATTCCTTCCTTCCTTTCTTTCTTTCTTTCTTTCTTCCTATTTGATTAATTACAATATAAAATATTTTGTAATTGCCTTAAAATACGTAAATTATATTAGATTCATCTTTGGTTATCATCAAATTCTGGATTTATTTTCCAAGGTCTTGCAGTATTATTTGCTTCATTCTTTAAATTAAAATACGTTTTTCTATAATCTTTAAAATTATCTATGGATAGTAGATAGTAGAAGTAGGCGTGTGTATAAAGAAACCCGCACCAAATGCATGTGAAAATGGCAGTCAACCAATTTTATCTTTGGAACCTTGGTAAATACTCTTTGAAGCCAAAACTACTTAAAGATAATTGCTTAATATCAATAACTATAAGAGTTACAATCATGTTTTATAAGGGGAATGTTTAAAAATATTGTTTTTCGCCGCAAGATGATATTTAATTCATCAAGAAATAAGATTGGATAATATTTTATAGAATATCAACTTTCAATATTTATATTTCAAAAATCAGATAAGTCTAGGAAATTAATGATACTTGCACGAGTATAAAGTAATTTACTTTGAAGTATAAATGAATACTGTGATTCAAATTGACAGATTCAATTCACGAATAAAATAAATCTCGTTTCATTTCCTCTAAAAATATCGCAGTTAAACAAGCTCAAATTAACGCTGATGTACTCATAATTGAAACAGCAATTGAACAACTCAATGCAACAAACACAACTGTTGTGGTTGGTGAAGATGTTTATTTGTTAGTACTACTTACTGCATGGACTCCAATTGATAAAATTATTTACTTTCTAAAACCTGGAAAGGCTCAACAGCGAACAAAAATATACTCTTTATAAAGTTTATCTACTTATCCGAAACCATATCTTATTTTTACATGCGATAACCGGCTGCAATACTACGTCAGTAATGTTCAGAAGGGGTAAAACATCAGTATTAAAATTATTTAAAAAAAATTATTGCGCTCGAGTATTTGAAGAAATTGACTCTTCTCCTTCAACAATAATCATGAAAAAAAAATTCGCGTTCTCCTTGCTGTTTATGGAGCTCCAAAGAAAATTGATTATATAGACAAGTATAGATATTTAACTTTGGTAAAAAATACACGGAACAAGAAACAAGTACAACTATCTTATCTTCCTCCAACATCGGCTTCTACTCATCAATACTTGTATTAAGCATTCTATCAAGTTCAGACATGCCTAGGCAATCAACTAAACCCCGAAGATTGGGGTTGGAAATTATCAGACAATATTTTGGAACCGATTCAAACTATCCTCCCACCTGCTCCAGGAAAACTCATAAACACTATTTTTTGCAATTATAAAAAAGGTTGTAGTGCTAAATGTGACTGTAGAAGAGTAGGGTTGTGTTCACCAGCGTGTACTAATTGCCAAAACCAGTCTTGGCCGAATGTTATAGACGAAGATTTGTGTGATATCGATGAAGAGACTGCTGATTCATCTTCAGTTGAACAATTTATAGACATCCAGCAAGAAGAAGAGAAAGAAAAAGAAGCAATCGAAGAAGACAAGACTGTTGAAGTAGAATTTGAAGAGTATGAATAAAATATTAACATAAATTGTAACTACAGTTTAAAATAATCACCTATATCAATATCATGCAGTAAATATAGTATTTTCCCATAAAACTCCCCTCATAACAGATCGTGGAATAGGCCTACAGAGGATATCACTTTAAAAAAAACCGCCAAGTACACTACCTCATAGGTGGTGTGGAAATGTGTGAATATCATGTAGAATGTAACTCCTTCAACTTTTAGAATGGTGATTCATAGGAAAACAAGTATAGTGAAAATTTTTGTAGACATTTTATGATCTACAATTTTTGTCTAGGCTATATTTTTGATAAAAATCTAAAAAAAATATAAAAAAACCGAAAATTTTGACTTTGACCTTGAATAATTTTTTTAGCACCCATGGGATCAATGGGGACTTTTGGCACTTTATTTCTACTGGTGTACTCAAGGTCTCTACCAAAATTTAACTTTGTCGCAATTTTTGTTATTTGATCACTATTTTGATGTTTAAATTGACCGGGATCCGGAGTATAATGTAAACAAAGCATATCTATTCTATCCGATATATTTGCAGCTACTTAGTGCAGACAATGCCTATATAATAGCAACAAAAACAATAACTATTCAATTTAATTGATCAGTTTGCAAGTACTCTGAACATTAACTAACCTATATTTAGAAAAATTAATTGTGTTTTAAAGATATTTGATATTATGTAAATTTACATTACAAGTAAAAACTAATGTACCTACCAATAATATTGGTATTTCAAATATTACGATCATGCATCCCACTGTGTAAATAATACGATAAATCATTACACTCATATAATATTTATTAAATAGCTCGTCAATTTTCAATCAGACAAGCACGTAAATTTTTTAGATATACCTATCAATTTTATGTAGGTATTTAGTAGAGTGATACACAAACAGAGATAGAAAAAAAATATGAAAGCTACATTTAAAATAGACCAGGTTGTCAATGACCTGCTAGGACTGTTGTTACTTCTCCAAGCTTGGGAAGTGTTGCTTGCCAATGAATTTATAAAAAATGTTGATCAACATAACTGCCAAACCAGGCACGATCATTTGTTAAGAATTCCAATTCATAAACCAACGTTCTATGAAAATGGTCGAAATACTAAAATATTCAGGAGAGCTTATTAAAGTTTTATAAATAACATTAGTGTGAATATTAAAAGAAAAAATAACTGTATAACGTTCAGGTTTTTATAAAATGATTAAATGGGTAGTATTTAGTATTTCTAATATAATTTATCGTTAATATTGCTTCCTGCATTTTTGTTACTTATTGATTTTTATAAATAATTCTGAGTTGTGAGGCTCTTTTCTAAATTTTTTTATAAGTTTTTTAAAATAATTTTTTTTTAAGACAGTCATATCTCAAAAAAGGAACAGTTTATTTTATAAAAAGGGATGAAAAAGTACTTAGATACCTTTAAAAACTGTTCTAATTTGGATTGTGACAGTGTTGCACATCAATAAATATAAAAATTATTTTTTGACTTGTGACACTTTTTCCCAAAATATGTGCACATTAACCTTTACAAGTGCCACAACACGATTGACTTGTAACATTTTTGTTTATAGGGGTAAACGTTTATTTAAAACGTAAACAAAGGTGACCATTTTACAAATAAAAATATTATATTTTGAGAGGAAATAATTCCATTTTCTCAAATGTGACTATTTAAAAAATAAATATCAAACGAAAATAGAAAAGTCCGTGTCACAGCAAAATCAAGCGACTGGCGACCGTTTCCCTCCTGAAAACAACCACTCACTTGGCAAATACAGCAACAAGCAATGCATTATATCAAAAGGAAAAGAACAGAGATAGTAAATCATTTTCAACACAGAAATAAAAATTGGTATTCCTCAAGGAATAGTCCTAGGTCTAATACTTTTCTTTCGTTCATAAATAATATCATTCAGAAAAATAACTTCATTGGACATTTAATTTGATATGCCGATGATTCAGTCCTACTTGTAACTGGTATATACAGAAGAATATCTAGTGCTTATTATAAATCATACAATACAATATTAGACGTTTAAGAGCTCTAATACGCCAAATTTATATTCTAACAGATATTTTATCTAGAAAAAATTTGATAAATCATTAATTACAAAAAAAGATTTTAGACAATGTTTTAGGAAGGAAACGAAGAAGTATATTTATAATAAATTATTCTATTTTACAAAATTTGATGCTTGATCATGGATTTCCAAGTGATGCTGAACTTTTTAACAAAAATAATTTTTTTGGTGAATCATGTTGTATACTATAAAAAAAAAGAAATAAAAAGTTTATAAACTTATTACTCTTATTGTGGCTAGATAACGGTTTAATTTTTTAAAATTTTCCTTATACATTTCAATTTCGAACAATCCTATTCCGTTCCACTCTATTTCATGAACGAGGATCGGATCTCTGAAACAGGAAAAATACATCGTAACTTTATGATTGATAATGCTTGTATTCCCAAAGCCCAAAGCTACGATAAGAAAAAATAAATTTAAAATTTTTCATATAGGTAGATAAGTCTCCGCGATAAAGTTTTATCGGAAAAGTTATTATTGGAAATATAGGTACCTAATCGACTAAAGGTCCTGAAACAAAATTACTTATATTCTCAATTTTAGATTACTTTATTTAAATTCAGTCAAGACAATATTTATTTCAGCGGCTATATGATAATTAATGACTTTACAAGATGTGTCAATGATAGCAAATCTTGTATTAATCATATAAACAAAACAAGATAAAGACCATTGTAATATAATAATAATTAAAATCAATTTGGCGGACCTCTATAGTATAATATTTATTCAAATTATATGTACATAATATATGAACAAAATGACTATTTACAAAGAAATGAAACTCAAGCGGGACTTAAACGCATAAATTATTTAAAACATGAGCGATTAAGTAGAGACATTTGGGCTTTAATATTAACTGCAATGATTGTATTTAGCTTGAAAAAAGGACTCGCCTAATTTTAGATACTCATAGGGAGTTTTAAAGGGCATATCAAATTTAGGTTGGATTTTGTCAGGTACTCTCCCAGAATCCTGCTTAGCTACGACTAAGTGGCAAAACTCACACTCTTTTCTCGCGATAAGCAACTCTCCTTCAGAGGAAACTCTAGATTCTCTTCTAACAAAATTTTGGGACCAGGAAGAGGTCGAAGTCACCCCTATTCGGTCGTCTGAAGACGAATTAGCCGGAACACTGTTTCAAAAAACAACAAAAATATTGCAAAATGGTAGGTATCAAGTTGATATGCCCTTTAAAAAACTCCCTATGAGTATCTAAAATTAGGCGAGTCCTTTTTTCAAGATATAAATTACATTTTAATATTTTTATTATTTTCGTACGTGTTCATCTCAAATTTTTGGGTACGCTACTGCGTTCTGGCTGAACTCGTCTGTCAGTGCAATATGATAATCGAACGCAAGAGGTTTTCGCAAATACCTGTAGTTAGAACGAGAGGTCAACAGATTTATGAAACAAATAGGGTGCCCGCTTGAAACCGCGCTATTTTGTGCATCGCACGTAATTTACAGTTAACTTCGCTTGGTCAGGTCACTCTGAGTGGGGACCTTTGATCTAACGTTGCCACATTTACTAGTTTGAGATGAAGTAAGAGTAAGAGGGGTTATTTTAAATGATTGTTTTTTAATTGAAAATAACAAATTTGCAATAGTAAGACGACCTAAGTTTGATCTTTATCTTTAGTTTGCTGAAAATTTGATGTTTAAACACAATTCAGCAAAAATAATCGATTTTGTTTTACAACTACGGGTTTTTTTACACAGCGAGAACTAAACTCATTCGTTTTCGTTGTTTTGATGGACTCCGCAAGGAACTGCTATAATATAATAGTATTCGATGTAGAAGGATCTATAATCGTAGAAATTCAATACAATTACTAAAGTTTTGAAAAGAACTGTTATTAAAGAAATAAAATAAAAAACTAAGTAATAATGATGAGATATCAAAGCAATAACAAAACTTAAAATATCAAATGTCAGAATAGAACTGTCAACATGTCAACAATAACAATTATCAGCTAAAAAGTAATGTGTGAAACTGACTGCAATTTGACCAATCAGGAGTCTACAGAATTGCTAACTTAAATTTAAATTGCTCCGCTTAGTTTAAAAACAGTACAGTAGTCCTCGACGAACAAGTATACAAAAAATAACGCAATTTATAAAACATTATTTTGAGAAAGCCCTAAAAAAGTGAACAGACTAAAATTTTACATTTTCGAAGAGGTGCTGAATTGGTAATTTGAATACTACATTTTATAGTAAATTTCTACTTTTCCGATTGTCATGAAGTTTTACGTTTATGAAGAATTTTATGGGCTTTCAACTATTAAGTTACAATGTACCTATATCAGTCTCGAAAAGAATTATATCCACAGTTGAACGTTTTATTACCGAATAAAATATCGAAAAGTGGTTTATAAAATTAAATTATCATCGGTAAATGTTTAACTTTTAATGATCGTTTTGGGTAAAAATAGGAGGGCATAATAATAAATTCTTAGTACTTGGATCCGAAATTATATCGCAGCGACATCTGTTCATGACATTCGAACTATTCAAAAATTGATATTTTTAGATAATTTTCGTTCAGTGGCAGCTCGTGGGTTCTCAGATTGAGTTGATAGTAATAGAAGAAAATAAATTTTCTTCTTTTTTTGTGGGCACCTTAAAGTCGTCACTATCATCAATGGAGATGGCCTGGGGGAAGGGCAGTCGGTAAACTCGACCGAAATAATAAAAAAATAGTTTACATTTCACGAACATATTTTTAGTCTAAGTTTAATTAAACTTAGTAATTAATAATCAGAAACGGGTACCATACACAAAATATTAGTATTCTATACCAAAATAATTAACAAAAATCAGTCTTGACATCCAATCTTTACAACAAGTAGTAGTAGTAGTAGTAGTAGTAGTAGTAGTAGTAGTAAGTATCCGCAATTAAAAAAGTTAAACTCTCATATTTCACTAATAAATGATTTTAACGGAAGACATCTTGAAGTTGCAGGTCATTGGAAGATCTTTGCGCCATCTATAAGTTTACATAACATCTAACAAAAAAAAAAGAAAACTGTAAATTCTTATTTTGGCAATCTGTCTAAAGTTACGGCGGCGTCAGCATAAATTTCTTCTTTTTTTCTTGCCTTCTTCTTTAGTTGTATGGGCTCAGTTTTCACTCACTATCGCTAAGATCTGGAATCTAGATCTACATGGCTTGCTAAGCGCGCATTAGCTCTCTATGGCTGATTTTTGTTAAATTAAAACAATGATAAATACATCTATTCACTTTGAAATTTAAAGTAGTAAACAAAAGGTGCATACCTACCTTTTAACTTTACTTTTCATCATTTTCTTTGTGTTTCTAAGCTAGTATTTTGAAAATAAATGCAAAAAATAATTCAAAAACAAAACCAAAAATTGTAACCTCAATTTGTTTTATGTTTTTAAAAATTTTGACATGACACATGACAAAGAAAAAGAAGACTCTGGGACCTGGCACTAAGTAGATAGAGATGGTTAAAAACTGAGCACATACAACTAATAAGGAAGACAAAGAAAAAAAAGAAAAAAATGAATACCGACGTCGTAACCTTAAACAGATTGCCAAAATAATAATTTACAGTTTTCTTTTTATTTTATTAGTTGTTATGTAAACTTATAGATGGCGCAAAGATCTTCCAATGACCTTGCGACGTCAAGATGTCTTCTGTTGAAATAATCTATTGGTAGCTTTAGTTGGAGTCCCCCAAAATAAAAAACATGTCTACGATACCAAGTGTCACATGGTTACCTAGTCACAATTGAGTATGGAATTATTTTCTTTTGAAAAACAGTCCGCCTGGTTTATACTCTTAATTCTATCTAGTTTCTGAACTAGCTACTTCAGCGACCTTTGATTTTGCTTACTAAATGCAGATGGCGTTATCGTTTTTCTTAGGTGGCTACCTTCCTTCTCGCAATCACCATCTATGTAGGCGAAAATATTCCATTTGTCAGACGCCATTAGAGACTGCAATAAAGACTATATTTCTTGATGAATAGTTCAGATAAGGACGAAACCGGTCCAAGAATGACGTTCTCCTTAGTACGCAAAATCAACATTGTACTTTACCAAACGGCACCTGTGCCAATCAGTGTCCTGATCCTGAGCAAAATGATTAAAGTACTTTATTTTATATACAAAAAAATCTTATAAATCATGACAGCGATAAATTTGTTTCTCCTGAAAATTACAGTCCTAAAATTTATTGTGAACCTATTTTTTAAACCTGAATTATTATTTTTACCTACCTGTTAGACTATTTAACCATGTGTGTGTGTGCGTGTGTGTGCGTGTGTGTGCGTGGGTGCGTGTGTGCGTTGGTTCGTGTGCGCATGTTCGTGTGTGCGTGCGTGTGTGTGTGTGCGCGCGCGCGCGCGCGCGTGTGTGCGTGTGTGCATATGTGCGTGCGGGTGCGTGTGTGTGGGTGCGTGCGTGAGTGCGTGCGTGTGTGTATTAAACAATTCTTTTAAACCACAATCCTAATAGTTTTTTTGTCGTGTCTATGACTGGAGTCTCCTAGTTAAAATGACGATGTTGGCACATCTATGAATCACCCGGTAGAAGGTGAGTCGCAAGAAAGTGTTTTTAGCTAAATCGGCGTCCCTAATATGATATTCCTAAATTATATTTAAAAAAAAACTGGTCGAAATATTAAATAACAAATTCTTCTATTTGGTTAAATAAAAGTTCGTTAACAGGAAAAAGAAAATCGATGGCGATCTAATTTAGCGTGAAACCGCAAAAACAGGAATATTAATCATAAAAAATGCTCCAACAAATATAAATATATCGCGTATCGCTGAAACATGTTGGATTCGATATAATTAGAATGCGCGTATATTTAGAGCCGGACTTCATATTGCGAGGCCCAAAATTCAGAAATAAATGTGTGTCAGATTCAGTGGTATGTCTAGACAATACACAAGAGGGGTTAAATGGTTATGAAAAATTGAATATATGAATATTTTAAATGTATTACACTTGGGAGGACGAGATGAGGCGACGTTTGGGAAATTTTACACCTGGTGTTTGGAGTAGGACTTTACCCTACGAGACTTGTTTATTAAGAACCTAAACAATTGTGATGGAGACATCTGTCAAATATTTGGAAATTTTAAAAAATAAAAATGTCTACTTCAGTAACATCATTATTAAACGGTATTGGAAAAGTCAGTTAGTGTTTTACAAAAAAAAATTTATAAACGTTTTTATTTAAGGCGAATACAGCACCTTATAATTTTCGGACAAGGATATTTCAAAAAGAAATGTTTTTAACAAATTAAAATTTGGCAAAATAAGTAAGGTAATATTATCTATATGT
This sequence comes from Psylliodes chrysocephalus, assembly GCA_927349885.1. Classification (NCBI taxonomy): domain Eukaryota; kingdom Metazoa; phylum Arthropoda; class Insecta; order Coleoptera; family Chrysomelidae; genus Psylliodes; species Psylliodes chrysocephalus. The sequence goes on along the minus strand of OV651819.1, from coordinate 28,347,711 downwards.
GTCTATTTTAAAGTTTTAATTATTTTCAGTTTCCGAGAAAACAAAAATCAAAGAGCTTTAAATTTTGAAATATCATAATGAAAATAAATGAATTCCTCAAGAGCACACTATTCTTAACATTTGAGCTCTTAATGTCTTGTTAATAATTTTTAAAATTCGCCAAAATTTTTGACTAAAAGTGCTAAAACGCCTCGTTAAGTGCTGCCTTTTGGTGTAACGTGCCTGTAACTATCGTATCGTACACTCACAGTCATCATTCGTTTCTTGCAACGATTTACACAAGAAGATAGCACTTAACGAGGCGTTTTAACCACTAATTTTGGCGAATTTTAAAAAATCATTAACAAGACATTAATAGCTAAAATTTGAGGATTATATTAAGAATGGTGTTCTTGAGGAATGCATTTATTTTTATTTTATTTCAAAATTTATAGCTCTTTTAATTTTTCTCGGAAACTGGACGGAATTAAAACTTTAAAATATTTGCATATTCTAGATATTATTGCCTAATTTATTTTGCCCAAATTTTAATTTTTTAAGAAAGTCACTTTTTAAGATATCCTTGTCCGAAAATCATAAAGTAAATATAAAATAAACACATCATCATACATAGACCGAGTAGATACTATCTAATTATAGTATTCATGCACATTATAGAAACAATTCTCTAACAAGAATTCTTTAAGTTTTTTTTTTTAAAAACAATTAAAATTTTGTACATCTTTTATTAACCGGGGCAACTTATTGTACTTATAATAATTGTATACCAGCATATGACTGACATTTTTAACAAATATCCATATCTGGTTTGGTAGTAATGATCATCAAATTTTTTTTAAATTCATTGAATTTTGTTATAAATATATTACGCATTTATACTTATTTAATTTCCAATATATTTTTTCAAACTTTCAAATGACAGAAAAATAAATAACTTCGCTCCTCTGCTCACGGTTCACGGTCAACTTCTCTGGCCCTCTCTGCTCACCCACTGCTCCGGCTTCTCTATTACTCTGTCTTTCTTTCAATTTCTGCAATAAAAATCTGTTTTTACCTTTAAATATATTTTTTAATTTTATCTTCTTCAAACAAATTCCAAACTATAATAAATTTTCGAAAAACTTATCTTCAAAACCCTCCTGAAATTTTTTTAAATTCCCTCGACAATTCTTAAAATCAACAACCCGACATTCTGATTTCTTACTTAAAGTTATGATTTTCACTTCACCACCCTGGATCCTTTGATTTTGATAAATTTTTATATTTTTTTTTTACCTAGCACAATACCTACTATTAACGTTTTACTAATATAATCAATACATGATTGGAAATCTTCCCAAAAATTTTGTAGATTCCGATAATGTCACTCTTATTATATTCTCAATATTATTTTTAATTTAAATTTTCATCAATATGGTTTTACTATAATTTAATATTAAATTTGTTAGTGAGAAAATTCGATTTGTTAGAAAGTTTCGCACAAAATTTTAAATAACCAAGTAAACTCAAATGAATTACTGCTACTCATACCATTTAATGTTCCTCCTAGGCGCACTAGGTCTCCCTTTATATTCAATATATCCAATAGTACCCTAAAATCTCCTCTTTCATTTGTACTTCGACTCGCAAATAATTTTAATTCTTTGTGTAACTTTGACTATCATGTGAGTTACAAACAGTATCAAAGAAATCTTAATGAGTACCTTAATGTTTTAAGTATTTAAATATGTATGCTGTTTCCGCTGATTGTTGTGAAGCTTTGTAGTCTTGATATTCAAACCCATTCATTCATACAAGTAAAAATGTAAAGTGTCATATGTCATGTAAAAAGGCCGTAAGGCCTGTTTGAGTTTTATTAATAAATAATAAATAAATAAAGAATTCACATAAGAAGCCACTGACGCATCATATGCATAAAGAATCTGCATCTATATATTAGGTTTGTAAATCATTTATAAATATAAGTAATATTAATGGTCCCAATACGGATCTTTACGGAACTCCCATATCAACATTACCGACATTCACCTTGATACACTAGAGCTAAACCTCCATCGCTATTTATCTCAAACCGTTGATCTTCTCTCAGAAGGATTGATGCTACAGAATCGGTGGTGATGCTGACACCAGAATGTTCAAAAGCCATGACCAACGGGTTGAACTGCACGGTTGGACCAGCTAACATTACTACTTCCACAATTTCGTCATCCACGGCGTCATAAATAGCAGTTAATTTTGCTGCATATCAAGGGTATCATTAATGTACGCCTCCATGTTGTGATAACAGTTTTGAACCAAACAGTTTCTTTAATAGGTTTAGACGTCGGCCTAAACTGCTATCGGCGTATGTCTTCTCTAGTTCCAAGTTTGCTTAGCTGTCTGTGCTTGGACAACAACTGGATAGATTCTCCCATTCACCATCAAACATATTTTTGAACGTGCTTTAGCATCCCTTTGGTTGAATTCTTGTTCACCTAGCGTTTTTTTTCGAATTCGAAATCCCACAAGTCACATTCTATGAGGTACATTTCCATCCCAAAACTCCAAGTGCTGTAATTGCTTCGTCCTTCCAGTTTTCTAATCGTTAAAGAGATATTCGTGGACATCACAACTTGATGACCACTAGTACTTCGACTTTCGCCAGCAGCAGGAGTTTCTGGACCGCCCATTTTAAAATTATTTTAATTAGTAAACAAAGCACTTTATTATCAGTAAACAAGAGCTATGTAGATTAATCTGTAGCTGGGCCAATAACCTGTGAGAAATGACCAAAAAACTTTTTATAAAATTGATAGATATATATTTATTTGTTATGAAAAAGACTGACAAATATATAACTGCTGGCTTTTAGATTCTTTGGATTTTCTTCTTGACAAAAGGTTAATTTCCACCATTAATAAACGCACCATTTCTACAAAATGCTACATAATATGCTTGAAAGTATTATTTTACAGAATTGTTATAAAATCAGTAGCGTAAGCTATGACAAAGTGGTTGTTATCATTGATTTGGTTAAACACGATGGTAAATACAATAAACCTGTGAACAACCCTTCATAACCAAATCTTGAACAGAGACATTTATGATAACTGCTCCTTTCGATATAAAGCAGGAAAATTTCGGAGAAGGTGGTTTGGTTGAATGTATTTAAGAATGCTCTACTGTGAAAGGATTTGCCTGCGCTCTGTGTATTGAATGGGATGTAGAAATTTATAGAGAATTGCTTATTAACGTTTTAATAGATCAAGGGCCTCTCCGAAGTATTTAGCGAAAACGAGTGAATCTTTTGGGATATTAAAGCATAGATGTCATCCCTCGTAGTCATAATGCTATCAAATTTCAGTAACATCAATACAGTACTTCTGCGAATTATAGATATCAAGTGCAAAAGGCAATTTCAGTCTGCAAAACGTAAGACATAGCAGAACGCTTCGCATAGACTAATTTATTATCAAAGCACCTTACATTCCAACGTGTGTGTTGTGTATAATATGTATGTATATAGGTATAACTATCCACATAGAACGGAATTGACGGGCGTGCAACACATGGCTCATAGAACACATAAACGTAAAGCTCAATTATCTCAAAGGATTTCATAATTTAGCCAATTTGAATGCATTCCTGAGGTCAGATCATCAATACCCATTTGTAAAGGTGATATTCGCACGTTTAATACGTAATTAGTAAATTGGAATTTTGGATTAACATTCAGGGAACAATTTTAGATGCAATGAAAAATTTCATTTCGAAAATATGTACAACAGTAAAATTTATAAGAATAATATAATAGTATTATGCTTATTATGTTATTGGCTATTTTTACTTTCCTATCTGTATACAGATAAGGAGAGTATAGGAATCATGATTTTTTTCGACCTCGAGTTTTCGACGGATTTTTACGTTTTGGTGGGATCCCCTGAATCCATTTTGACTATTTTCGCGATGATGTCTGTATACTTGATAACTCATGAACGGATAAAAAGAAAATCAAATTTAAAACTTAAACCTTATTAAGGATTACGGTGAGCTGATTTGGATATAATCGGAATATCTGGAGTAGGGGGTTGTTTTTCTATTTTATGGAATAAATCTGTTATTTACGCTTGGAGAAAAAGTTCTTTAAATAAAAGTTGCTTGTAATATAATTCTCTATAGTTTTTGTTCTATACAAAATTTTGCTGAAATGGACCGTATTTGAGATATTTGAGAAAAAGTACAAATTTCGAATTTTGAAAACACCTCAAAAACGGAATAAGAGAAAAATACCAAATTTTAACTTTGGGTTTTAATCCATCCTGCGGTTAAATGATTAAATTTTGGGCATAGTCGGAACATCTGAAAGGTTCTTTATTTAAGGGCATTTTTCTACTTTATGGAATATATCTGTTATTTATGCTTAAAGAATAACATTCTTCAAAAATAAAAGTTGCTTGTAATGTTTCTCTATAATTTTTGTCCTATACACAAAATGGTCTGTATTTAGAAATTTGGCAAAAAATGCAAAATTCTAAATTTTTAGAAAATTGTTCAAATAAAAGTTGTTTCCGATATCATTCTTTATATATATGATTTCTCTAAAATGGACCGTAATGGAAAAATTTGAGGAAAAAGTATAAAATTTTAATTTTTCAGTATTTTTGTTGGCAATGAATATTTACAGGCGTGATACAATAGGTTATACAAAATAACCAGAAAAAGCCTGGAATAACTTTTTCAGGAAAGTCATGTCATCAGATTTTCTGAAATATATTGAATATCAGACCCAAAGACAAACATAAAATTAATAGTATGAAGAAATAGTTTTATTTTCCAAAGATATTGAATATTTGAATTTTTGTTTAGTATCTATTGACGAGCTTTAGTGTTTAATTTTCCCAACATTCAATATATGAAATTTATCTATCCACAATAAATTATGAAATATAATTGACTAATAAAATTAGCGTATAGCGAACATGAACACCCTTTAATTTCGAACCAACATGGACAATATTACATGGACGGATAAAGGATTGTGAAAAACAAAAACAAAATTATTTTCCGCCTACCTCTATCCAAAGTATACATTTTCTGGCCTCATTGCAGGGAGTAAAGTCGTACTTTTCCTCCCTAGGGAGGAAAAGTACTTTTACTCCCTAGGGAGAAAAAGTAAAAGTGATGTCATGGTATGTCATAAATAAAATAGCTTATACGGCATTGACGACCTAAACTATATTCTATTATATAAGTATAAATTTTACCGTTTATTTATAGAACACCCTGTATTTTGCAAAATAGTAAAAACCAGTAAATTGTTATTTTAATTTAACGATTTTTACATTAATAATTTGACTTCAATTCATAGATTCATCCGATTTTCGAATTTAGGACAGAAATATTATAGCATGCTATGGTCGATTGACAGATCAGTTTCAAAGTGTGTTACGCTATAATATATCTACAAAATATAAAATAATATTTAAAAAATGAGTGATTTAAGCGAATTTGAAGATATAATTAATACACCACCGGATATTTTGGAACAGGTTAATGCAACAATACAATCTCTATTACCCCAAAAATCTAAAGAAAAATACGAAAAACAGTATTTACATTTCAAGCAATGCGCCGAAGAAAATTATTTAAAAATGACTTGTTATTTGAGGGAGGCGGAAAAATCATATGTATTACTTGGGAGTAAAGTGCCTTTTCTTCCCTTGGATGTTTACTGCCCTCCGCTTCGCGTCGGGCAGTAAACTTCATCCTGCGGGAGGAAAAGTGGCACTTTTCTCCCTAGTAATACAAATAGCTATTCTTCTTCAACTTCCCCCCTTCTCTCTGCCCCTGTCACGCCCAAATGGTAAGGGATAAAAATAAACTAATAGCGTGGCCACAGGCCCTATCTGAAAGTATTTCAAACCATCTAATTTACCACCCTCATTCCTACTTCTTAGATATGGCCATCATATCCATTCTTGTTGCACAAACTACTATTTCTTATAAATTACTATTTATAAAGTCTCAATTACACCCGTATTATTTTTTACCATTTAATATATGGAATACGTGTATTGTAGTTAACTTTTGGCTATCTGGAAATACGATGTTTAAATTTTAAGATATCTTAAGAGAGCTCGGGAGAAACGAGAAATTCTCGTCGAGAGATGACACTTTTTCGTCTCGTTTCGAATCTGTTTCCGAGAGAAAATGTCTCTCTCGTCTCGATAGACGAGAATCTTTCGTCTTGCGGCATCACTTCTTACTGGATATTGCCTACTCAAAGGACCCCTTAGTAAACTGAGAGTAGAAGAAGATAGTGAGTGCAGATTCTGTGAGGTGGAGGACGAAACCTCCATTCACATTCTGACTCCAGAATCCAAAGGCACTATACCTAGGAGTATATCAAATAGAAGAGGGAGATTCACATCTAACTTGAATCCACTCCAACTCCTACACTTTCTTGAGAAGATAGAATTGGAAGGGTCGTTATAGGCATCGAGACATTTCTTTGTTGCATTAGCAACATAAGAGGGTACAATAGATCTTATGAGGTCGCAGTGTATTAAAACTCCATTCCCAACATAACAAGATAATGTCAGCTTTATGATTTTGATTGTATATAGTGCTCTCTCTCTATTTATCAATAATTGTTTTTAACCACAATTTTCTTTTAAAAGCTTAATTAAATGGACTAATAAATATTTTTCAGCATAAATAAATACTATTATTATTTTTTTTACGTAATAAGGATTAAAAATTTCAGTGCATTATTATTGAAAGCTTTCAATTGTATACTTTTTCGATCGAATATCGCAACACCCTGTAGTTATTATTGTTTAATTTTGTACAGCTCAAATTATTTTCTCTGCTGGTACACAAAAACCTTATGCGAGCTTAAAAGCAATTTCCAACAATAACAACTTAAGACGAGTAGTGGGTAAAAAGCAACAATTAAAAAGCAGAGTAGTTCGCTAACTTGGAAAAAACCTTTTAAGCTAACGAATCCTGAGAACTCAACAAACCTGGACGCATTTGAAGAAAATAACAAGATACATCAATAAAATTAGTATGTAACGGCCAAGGAAGTAGGTGCAGAAATAAATACAAACATCAACATTGAAAGGTTTCTGGATTTGATTTATATTGGAGCAACAGAAAAAAAAATGTTACTCAATAAATGCGGCGAAAATTGCAGAAATAATTAATAAAATAAACAATTAAGGCCAATTAACTGTTGCGAATTTGTTTTATCTGATAATTCCTTTCTTTCTTGCACTTCTTACCGTATTAGATAAATACAACTTCATCATTTTTCTTTTACCGCTTTCGTTCATAAACTTTTCATTTTCTGCCTACTAAGTAAGCCATCTCAACAATATTCTCCAAATTAAGATGTAAATATGTTAATAGTTTAAATCTAATTACATACTAAAAGGAGGAATTATCCTTACAGGCAATGCGTAGCCCTCCACGACAAGCGTTGATTACTCACAAGAGACTTGCAGAGTGGAAGGAGCTTACTGCATTCCGAATAGGCTATTTGACCTTATTATATGAGAGGAAAGCTAATCTGAGGGAATTATTTAGGGGGGAGAACAATAGTTCTTATCGAACTGGATAAGAAGCTTTTAATATTTTATCAATTAATATGAACTTTATTAACTATATTACCAATTGTAGAGAAGTATTAAAGGTAAGTATACAACTAATAGCAGGAGACAGTATGATAAGATTCTTAAGTTATCATCAAAATATATATATGGAGGTGTCAATTTCAAAACTTTGGGTTGGTTATAATTTTGAAGAATGAATTTTGTTTTAGAAAACACAAAAACCGTTCCAGCATAATTGAGGGGAATGCAGTTTGGTATATTTTATTTGAAAATGCATGATAGCACAGTTTTTATGACAAAGGTCTATATACACAGGATTGTTCAAAGCAGAAAAAAGTAAATATTGATACCTTCTTATCTGAATTTTCACTAGATTTTAGTATAACTACCCCGAAAAACCTTTAACACAATACATCATAAAATTTAAATGAACAAACCATAAGGGATTAACCAATAATTATATACCTCAGTGACAGGGAACACGAAATTACTTTAATATAAAAAATAGTAAACTGTCAATATTAAGTACCCACGTTTATTTTTATAAAAATAGTATACTAGATATTAAGTTAGGACGTTAAGGCATTTCCTTAAAATTTAATAATAAATTTATGATATACTAAAAAAATATTTTCTCATAAAACACTCATATTTTGTTTTTAGAAATACGGGGTGATTCTATATATCTAAATTTGTTTGTTTGTATATCATTTGACTGAAATATTTCTCAATAACATCAGCAGTCATTTATAGTAGTCTTTCGTAGAGTTTGAAACAAATTCTAACAAGCCTCTATCAACAAATCCTTTATCTCTTCCAATATGAGTGATAATTAAACGGCGACCTTTACCATTTGGAAATTTTAAGCTAGTAGACAAATGCCTGACGAGCATTGTGGCAATTTAAAATGGATGTTCACTTTATCCAATAATTTGTAAGTTCGGTTCAAAATCTTGTACAAGTGTATTTATTATTATCAATATCATACTGTTTTCAAGCACTACAACTATTAATGAATGAATAAATAGATATTTTAGTCACTGTAATATTTGTTTTGTTTTTAATACGTTGAAACCCATCTATAAACATTATTAGTCAACTGACTTCAAATTTTGAGATTATTTTTAAATTGACATTGATTTTTGTGTAAAACATATTATTACATGAAACTTTACCTACCATTTTTTCAGTTTTTATTGTAAATTTAGTCATTTTCACTATTTGTCACACATGTTAAATAAAATAATATATTTTTTAAATACTCTTTATTGACAAAAAAACAAGTGAAGTAAAATGTGTATTTTATAAGATCAGTCCCATCACAATACATAATATTACACAGATACAAACTAGAATGATATATAATGCACGGCATTCTAAATTATAATTTTCACAGCTTAACAGACCCTCTTAACCCCCATTTTCAATCATTTTCAGAATCGATAGGCTTTATATCTTCTTATAGAGTTTCATTTTTACTAAACATTTCATGTTGATATCGCTTTTCTTTTTTAATTTAGGATTTTGTTTTAATTTCAACTCATCCTAACCCCCTATTCAGATTTTTTCATAAACAATAGGCTTTGTCCCTTTATAAAGCTTGGTTTTTGCTTTACATTTTCAAGTTGATATCATTTTTCGTGTTTGATTTATCGTGCAGACAAAAACCGTGACATCGGACAAAGTAAACCTATAATACTATTCACAGACTACTGTGTGAAGAGTAGAATAATAATATCAAGGCTAAAACAATAACATATCCAACCATTTTAGGCGTAGCATCCCCCTAACCTTGATAACAATACCTCGGAAAATATTTGGATCTAAATTAAAAATAGGCAGCAAAAATTCACAAGTGCTCTCCTTCCCATAGAGCCCGTTAAGTGGATATACTTGTTTGCAGAGCGGATTACACCACTTATCAACGAATGAGGGGTGTTTTCTTTTTTTTTAATAAAACGTAGATGTAATTTTAAACACGATGTTGCTAATTTAATTAACAATATTTGTGGGACTCATGTTTAAAACAGTGTTGGGGTTTTTTAATAATAAATTAAATAAACACAAACCTTTACATAATTATATCTGAATGGATTTATCCACTAAAATATTTATAAAACGTACAATTCTTCTTCTTCTTTTTAAGTGTCAGTTTGGATTTAAGACCCGTGCGTAGTTATCACGGACATAACTTGTATCTCCGCCTTTGTTGGTTATGGCTAATTTTAGAAATATTTTTGCAGATCATTACTCTTTATTATATAAGGTGTTCCTAAACATCATGTCATAATAATAATTAAAGGAGGTAGTTCCTTGGCACAATTTATGACTAAAAGTTTATATATACATGTGTCCTAAATTGCTTTGTTTCAAAGATACAGGGTGTTCAAATTTTTAAAAATAATCAATTTTTCCTTCATATCATAAACACTCTTCGACCGATTTTGATGAATCTTGCGAGATTCATTTGACCAAGTTGTATCTGAATTATTAATTTCAATATGGAAAAATAAGTGGCGTGTTATTTTTCGTCAAAAATATCAATAAGGTTGTCTTTGGGTACTGCATTGGAATTGATAATTTAGAGCTAATCAATTCTGAATCAGCCTTTTACTCAAACAAACAAATGTACCAAATTTCATCAAAATCGGCAAAAGAGTATTTATGATATTGATGAAAAACTGATTATTTTTTAAAATTTGGACACCCTGTATCTTCGAAACAAAGCAATTTAGGACACATGTTTATATGAACTTTAAGTCATAATATGAGCCAAGGAATTACCTCCTTCAATTATGACATGATGTTTAGAAACACCTTGTATCTAAGGATTATTTTCAAATAGCCAGTGGCGGCTCGTGGTCGAAGATGGCACACTTTAAATGCATTTTGGGAACCTATTGAGTTTATAAACGTTTAAATACATTATTTACAAGGCCAGACTTAACATTTTCTTCCATTGTTCCGAATTTTCACAGATTACAGGGTGATACAGAAATCGGGTTCAATGTTAAATAGGCTTATTTACTATAATTTTGAAAGTATTTAACGTTACTAAAATTCAATCTTGGTATACAATGGTTTCGGAATAATTTTGTTTTAGTCTATTTACTTCTATTTATACAGGATTGATCGAAAATCTAGATTCATTAAAATAATATGGAATATTTTAGCAATCTATGTTAATTCCACTATAACTAAGTTTAGTTTATTATTCTATTACACAGGTAATCGAGTTGGTTCTAAATATACTGCATTTAATGTGTCTTACAATCTTTATAACTGGGATATAGAGTGTTTTACCGATTTTACTCTGATTAAAAGTAACAAAACACTCAGTATATTTTATATTTGGTACATATATTCTTACAGTGACCAAATGATTAACTTACTAACAAGAAAAATAACTAAATCCGAACAAAAAATCAATAAAATATTATTACGCAGCACCCTGTAGCGTGTTGCGGTCGTCATAAGTAAAGGTACGAGTAAATAAAGAAGATAGAATAATCCAGAAATGTCATTCCTTGTCAAAGAAAAGTCCGGATTGTTCTAGAAGGTCCTGGCAAGCTATATAAGTCGACGACCTGACGTCAGAGTGGCAGTTTTATGATAGACGTTACACGTTAATGTTGTCAGTTGGAAGTTATTGTTAAAGTTGAATTGAGTGATTGTAGAAGTTGATTGAAATAAATTGTGATACTAAAAACCAGAGTAACAATATTAACACCTCGAAACAACATCCTGTCTATTTAAATTTTTTAAATTAATTTACCTAGTTAAAAAACCACAAAACACTAGTATATTCAGTATATTTTATAATATTCTACCTACAATTTTACTACTTGAACTTGAGATTTTTGCGCAATTGGTCGGTTAAAAATGGAATATTATGGATTTTTTATTTTAAATATTGAAAATTATTTTACAGAAACTCATTCTGTGGACGTGAATCGACTAATAACTCATTCAACGGTTTTCCATTGATTATTGTCTCTTGTCGGTAGGTATTATAATAGTTATTCCTATTCTGCATTAAATTATTGTTTTTAATAGTTTTTTAATACGTTATCTGGTATTTTTTTTTAAGGATAATTACGTGTCTTAAGTTTAGTTGTTTTTTCTGATTTTTCGAATTTTTTCTTTTATGCAACAGTTGTGCTTTAATTATAGTCGAGGCAATGAAGCAAAAAAGTTTGGGATTTTTTAGACTAAGACGGATCGGAATACGGTTTTTTTACATTTCGTTTCCAAAAATTTTTTGAAAAAATATTCTTACTTTTTATCTTATACAAACCGGAAATTGCATTGCTGCAGCCAAAAATGCATTTTTTGAGACGGCTTTTGGAAGATTAAAAAACTTTGTAAATAAGAGTCAGAACTGACCCCAATCGGGTTTCCGGCGGATTTCGAGGTCGCTGATAACGATTATGATGTTTAAGTTGACCCACAGTGGATCTGCAGCTCAGAAACGCCGATTAACGTCATCTCCGTGGGACTCTCCCTAATTTCACGCGGGGAAAGAGAGAAACTCGGCGCCCGGAAATTTTCTGGGTCGCTGAATTCAAATATGGCATCGGCGAACACTGCCCGGACTCCTGGTGTGCCGGAACCTGGACGTGGACATCATCCCCGAAAATTTTCCTGACAAGATCCCCAAAAACAGCCCGAAAATCATTGTGGGGGCGTTTTTTGGGGCTGACATCTTTGCAGATCATCTCGAAAACTTTTTTTAACCGAATGAAGAACGAGGACTCGATTTATTAAAACAAGAGAATACAAACATAGTAGAAATTCCTAAGGCAACGCCTAAAGAGGTAGCTAAGAAAATCAAAGAAAATATCAAAAAAGCACCCGGGTATGATCTGATTACAGGTGAAATACTAAAACAATTGCCAATAAAAGCTGTGGTTAAACTTACTAATATAATAAACGCTGAAATTATAATGATTCCCAAACCTGGAAAACTACCAAATAAAGTGAAGTCCTATAGACTTATATCCCTGTTACCAGTTTTATCTAAATTTTTCAAAAAACTTTTATTAAAAAGATTGACACCACTTATAGACAGTAAAAATATAATATCTGACCACCAATTTGGATTTAGGAACAAGCATTCTACTATTGACCAAGTCCACAGAATAACGAATGAAATAGGGAAAATACTAGAAGAAAAGAAGATCTGCACCTCACTCTTTCTAGATGTAGCTCAGGCTTTCCATAAAGTATGGTTAGAGGGCCTTGAATATAAAATAAATAAACTTCTACCTAGACAATATTGTGACATCTTAAAATCTTACTTGACTGATAGAATCTTTCAATCTTAAAGAAACTAAAGCAGGGGTAACTCAAGGAAGTGTTCTGGGATCAGTTCTCTACCTGTTGTTTACCTCCGACATACCACAAACGCAAAATGTGAAAGTAGCCACATTTGTCGACGACACGGCCATACTTGCCATCGGTAAAACTATAGAAGAATCGAGCAGAAAACTTCAACATGCAACTAATAAAATCTATGAGTGGACAAAAAGATAGCGCATTAAGCTCAACGAAACTAAAACAGTTCAGGTTAACTTCACTAATAAAATCGCAGTAGAATACCTACCAGTGACATTAAATAATACTAGAATACCATATTCTAATTCGGCGAAATACTTGGGAATGGACATAGATATTAAATTAAAGTGGAAAGAACACATAAAGAAAAAACGGGAAGAGTTGGGTATTAAATAAAAAAAATTATACTGGTTGATGAATAGAAAATCAAAACTTTCAATCTAAAATAAACTTTTAATATCTAAACAAGTACTGAAGCCAGTATGGACTTACGGCATACAGCTCTGGGGGTGTGCCAGTAAAACATAAATATAATACAACGTTTCCAGAACAAAATATTAAGGGCAATAGTGAACGCCCCTTGGTATGTTAGAAACTCAGACCTACACAGAGATCTGAGAATGCCTACAGTAGAAAAAGAGAGGAAAACTATCGCAAAAAACATGAGAAAAGACTGCATGATCATGTCAACATCGAAGTTCTACAGTTCCTGGACAACCGATACCTAATGAGAAGGCTCAGAAGGACCAAACCATTTGAATTAGTGATGTGAAAGTGTGTTAAAGCAGAGCACAGTGCGCGTGTGCAGTGTATAGTTATCAGAACAGAAAGGAGAAGATACCAGTGGGCGAACTCTTAGTTTTAAGCTTCTTAAGTTTACTTAAGTTTATAATAAAAAAACATTACTGGTTGGCTGAAATATAGCTAGGTGCAATGCAAACTACCAAAAACATTTTGCTTTCGCAAGAGGTCCGGTTCGCTCTTAAAACGACTAATTACCTTGAATTTTGCAAGCAAGATTTCGTGTTTTTAGTGGTATTTAACTAATTTTAGAGTTTTTTTTGATTTTTCGGTATTTTGCATTTTCTCACAATTTAAGCTTAAATTAGGTTTTTGGTTATTTTTTGTATTTATTTTTATCTACATCTATTATTTTGTGTTATTATCTTGATATATTTGTTATAAAAACTGCAAAAATAAAATAAATTTATTAAATAAATGTTTCCGAAAAAGCTAAGACTACAAGATAAAAATACAAAGCATTGTTGATAAGAAATTGTTCAAAATGTCCAACATTTTTATTTATACACTTTCTAGCGCATTTAATGATACCTTTATCTATCCTTCGCTCTGTGAAGCAGTTTTTCTCTAGTGTTAAAATATAATATTCACGATGCCAAGATTAATTCGACAATCGATACACTCTAGTTGTAGGAACGGGGCGAGGCGACGAAAGGTGAGAAGTAAGAGAAGGGATAAAGAGAATAATTTTACGTAGATACAACTTATTTTATTAATGAATAAATGTGTAAGCCGCTATGCGCTTATAATAAACAACGTAAATATCCATGCCGGTGTAAGCCCTGTTGCCACTTCCAACCTAACATCACTAGGTTCTGTAATTTATTGAAAATTATTACATCTAATTTAGTTAAATTACATCTAATTTAGTTAAATTACATCTAATATAGTTAAATTACATCTAATTTAGTTAAATTACATCTAATTTAGTTAAATTACATCTAATTTAGTTAACTTTAATATAACTATTGATTTAAAAATTTTTGGGTTCAGTTGCAATAAAATAGGTTAAATTATTTTACCTTTTTTAATATATGTAAATAATTTTGTAAACAAAACAAGAATAATGAAATATAGGCATATAACAACAGTGGATATTATACCCGCCTGTGTCCCTTAGAATATGTCTTATTCAGGACCCCACGATATTTGTTAGTAGTTACATCTCCTCGTTATATTTTAAGTATCCCCAAATAGCATAAGCAAGTTGGTTGAAATCTGGGAATCTTGAAGGCCAGTTGTAAGGTTCACCTCTTCTTATCCACATTTATTGGGAAAATATTCATCTAAAAAGTTTCTAACAACATCTCAAAAATATTGGGAGACTCCATCTTGCCTTAAATATTTTCAATATGCGGCAAAACTGGTAACTCATTTTGTAGAAAACTACCAATTAATCTTCTCGGTAACACCTTTTATGGTCCGATTAGATGACTATTTAAGTCACCACACCAAAATAATAACAAGAGTAAATGAAACACATTTAAAAATAAGTTTGAAAATATGTTCAAAAATTACGTATAAACCTGTAAATACACTGTAGAGTGGTCTACGGTATAAACATAGAAAAGTGTGCAAGCAATAATTATTTAATAACGTAGGTAGATGGTAAAAAAGTCCCCTCTGTCTCACAAGTTATTCATTAGCGACTTTATTATTTAATGAGTTCAGAATAGGTTTCCATTAGATAATTTTCATTATTAAACATTAAAATTTATTAATATTCCATTTTTAACTCACCAAATGCGAAAAACTTTTGATGTACAGTGTGTGGTTTTGAAAAATCAATGATTTATTGTTCATCCAGTCATGGTTAGTATGTTAGTCGTTTGGAAAATGCAAGGAAAAAATGAGGCGATTTATTAAAAGAAAACAAAAGACAAATTTGAATGTCCTATGTTTAGTTTGAAATAATTTTTGAGGAAAAACTAGGTGCGGGCAAAAGTCAGAATGATTGATAATTTATTTGTATGAGTAAAATTTTAAACGTCAATTTAATTTGTTATAAGTCCCTTATACTGGATGGAGCATCAAGTAAGAATCCGAAGAATTGGACATTATAAATATAAGTGAATAGTTAGATAAGACAAAAATAAAAATTTGATATTATTTTTCCAGCGGCTAGATTGATGTTACAAGGAAGAAGACGAATTGCTTTCATATAAATTTAATTTTTTTCAATATTAAAATTAAAAAATTGTGATTAGACTAAACATAGAGCGATTGGTAAAAAAAAATTGATAAATTTCTTTTGCCATTTTTTCTCTGTTCTGATTTCTCAAAATAATTAAAGTGTGATCCCAAGATATGTGGGTAAACTAAAAATTTAATTTTTGCTTTCAATTTGGTTTTTCACCTCTGTCCTATTTTTTAACTTATTCTATGTATTCACCTTGTCCTATTCTTTTTCTCCCTCTTAAATTCACTATGACTTATTATTTAAATTTATTTCAATAATTAGGTATATTATTATCTAATTTTTTTGTTTAGCACAATATAATTTATTTTTTTACTAACATGAGAAATCACCATTATTTACTTCATTTCTCTAATGAGAAGTAATATTTCTCACCCTATTAACAATAAAAAAACACCTAGGTAGATAATGAAACTCTGTCTATTTTTTTAATGAAACGAAAAGAAATTGTTATATTAACCATCTATTGCATGAATTAATTATAGTTTTTAAAACGGCTTCAAAAAATTTTTAATTTTCTTAATGTAGAAAATAAGAACAACATAATTAACACTTTTTTTGGAACCCCCACTTCCCCCATTTTTTTCTATTCCCTTTTGGGTATATTATGCATTCAAAGATACAAAACCCATTGGTATTAAACGTTTATTGAAAAAATTTTGCATAAAAAAATTATTCATTCACGAAACCGCACGAAACAATTTTTTTTTAATTAAAGCTTAAAAAATGAACTTGGCACTTTTGGCATTTTACACGAGATTTTCCTTTGCATTCAAGTAGTTTACACCTTTCCCTTTCAACTATCCATGCTGGCCAATGAGCTATACTATCAGTCTGTATAAAAGGATTTGATCTAGGTTCTATACATCTTCTGTTCACTGGTGGTTCAGGAGTTGACGAGCTTGGGCGACCTCGCTTCTGAGATGTTGTGAGCCCTTTGTTGCATAACTCTTCAGCTAAGATGGTTTTGAATGATAGGAGAGGTATTACTTTATCCTTCGCTCCAAGTTGTCGGTTTATTCTTTTATGTAAGAGCCAAGAATTGATAACCACGACATCTACCATATGATAAAATATCATATGATACCATTTTCGGCTTTTTAATTTTATTGGGTAAAGTCCTATTAGCAAGTCTTGTAAGTCAACTCCACCCATATGGCGATTATATTGTTAAATAAACTACGTCAGGGCATTCTATCTCCTTCAGTACAGTTTTGTGAAAAACTTCAAAACTACAGAGCTGGGCTGCAAGAAAGAATGGAGCCAAGAATCCATCACGCTTGCATCCGAAAGACGTGCTATTCAGTGGTATACGGACGGTTCCAAAACCATAGAAGGAACTGGAATAGGAGTGTATGGGCCGAGAACCAAGCACTCCGAAAGCTTGAGAAAATACCCAAACATCTTCCAGTCGGAAATTCACGCCATCGAGAAGTGTACCCAGTTTAACAGCGAGAGAAACTATCATAGACAAGAGATTATCATCATGTCCGATAGTCAAGCAGCCATCAAAGCGCTGAGCTCTCACGTAATCAGCTCAAAAATGGTCTGGAGATGCCTAGAACAATTGAATCAGCTAGGCGAGAAAAATAGAGTTACTCTCACTTGTGTCCCGGGACATAACGGGGTACAGGGTAACGAGATTGCAGATAGTCTTGCAAGGAAAGGGGCCCAAACACCCTTTGTAGGACATGAGCCGTTCTGCGGTATCAGCAGTAACATAATATTAGGAGAGATTAAAAAAGAATTGGGCAGTAGAAGAACCGATAATTGGAACACTCTCTTGGGGCTGAGACCGACCAAGATACTTCTGGGTGAATATAACCAGAAAAGATCGGAAGCCTGCATCTGCCTGAGCAAGAACAGGCTACGTATTGCAACAGGGATCCTTACCAGGCATTGCCCACTAAAAGGACATCTAAGTAAACTGAAAGTAGTAGATTCTATGAGGAGCAGGACGAAACCTCCTTTCACATCCTAACTGAATGTGTAGCACTCCAGAATCCAAGGGCACTATATCTAGGAGGATATCAAATAGAAGAGGTAGATTTACCTAACTTGAAGCCACTTCAAATCCTATACTTCCTTGAGAAAATAGGATTGGAAGAGTCGTTATAGGCATTGAGACATTTCCTTAGTGCATTGGCGACTTTCGTAAGGCAAATTTTCCGATGTTGTATGACATGATTTACAAAATTGACTGGACTTTCCTGGAAAGCTTTTATGAAGTTAATGATGCCTGTACATACTTTTATGGGAAATTATACAATGTGTTAGATAAATGTGTACCTAGGTATACAGTCGACAGTAAGAAAAATTATCCTCCCTGGTATAATGGCGCTATTATAAATTTAATTCGCAAAAAATCCAAACTCTGGCGACAGTATAAGAGAGAGAATGATATTCATGCTTTTGAGGAGTTTAGACGCATAAGAAGTCAAATTAAAGTTGATGTCAATAGAGCCTATAAACAATATCTTGAAAAAGCTGAATCAGAAATAACGATTAATTCCAATAAATTCTGGGCTTACATCAGTAATAAAAAATGCTCCAATAAAATTGGTAATACCATGATCTATAAAGGTATCTTTCTTCGTAATCCATCAGATATATTAAATGGCTTTGCTACTTTTTTTAGTAAATCTTATGTGCAGTCTTCAGCCACAAATGTCCCGATAAACGAAAGCCACATGTATCACTTAAACATTACTAGCTTTTTAGAAAACCAAGTATTAGATACCTTAAAATCAGTAAAGCCTAAGCGGACTACGGGGCCTGACCATATTCCTGCTTTCCTTTTAAAAGACTGTGCTGTAGCACTGGCTCCTCCTTTAACTATACTTATAAATACCTGCATCCGGACTAAAACCATACCGTCAGTGTGGCAAGAGTCTAAGGTTTGTCCCATATATAAAAAAGGAAATAAAACTGAGGTGGAAAACTATCGGCCTATCTCTATCATCTGTAACTTTAGTAAAGTGTTTGAAATGTTGCTGGAAGGTACAGTTTACCAACACGTCCGCAACATAATATCGGATCAACAACATGGCTTTGTAAAAGGTCGTTCAACAGTCACAAATCTCTCCATAATTACGCAGTATATTTCAGAAAACATTGACAACCGAACTCAGACAGATGTTATTTATACGGACATGACAAAGGCATTTGATCAGCTTGACCATGGTATTTTGGTAAAAAAACTAGCCTCTTTTGGACTTTCAAACAATCTTATTCAGCTTCTTATATCATATCTCACCAACAGAACACAATACGTTCAATTAAATGGATTTAGGTCTGATCAATATTCTGCCACCTCCGGTGTTCCTCAGGGATCAAATCTAGGCCCGTTACTGTTTAATATTTTCGTGAATGACATCGTGGATGTAGTTGATGTTGACTCTTTAATTTACGCCGACGACTTTAAATTTTACACAACAATTAAGAACGTCGCGGATTGTGAAAGGCTATCTGAAAATCTTCTAAGAGTTATCGAATAGTGTCGGGAAAATAACCTTAATTTGAACCCCTTTAAGTGTAATGTCATGTCTTATTCACTAAGCTCTGATCCAATTGCTTACAATTGCCGTATAGACAACACTTTATTATGCAGACCGAATAACTTTTTGGATTTGGGCGTTACTTTTGATTCAGCACTATCCTTCAATGACCACATTGACGGTATATTAACTGCGGCAAGCCGCATGTACGGATTCATAATTCCACTAAGAACCCACATCTTGTAACCCCATTTATGGGCATTCTTAGGGTTATAAGTTTTTATGTTTATTCTGCAATGGAATTATTTCATCACATGACAGGTGTTCTTCGAAAGCAGGCTTTTGTAATCTAAGGACTCTGAAACGTGAAAATTTGGTATAATCTCGGAGGGTGACTTTTTCACGATTATAATACTTTCCTTTTATTGAGGGAAGTAAAAATAAAAGTAAAATTGTGATCACTAATCACACATATGGAGGGTGGCAAAAACACAAGAATTGATGTTTTCTAATGTTAACTGTTAGACCGTCAGATAGTGACCGATTTAGGTGCCCCACTTTTGCAAATATTACACATAAGGTAAGCTTCTCAAACTTCAAATTCAAAATAATTATGGATCATTTCTTTAAATGTATAATTTTAATATAAAAATATCGCAGTCATATGTGGATATCCAAATACATTACAAAACTTATCTTTTTACGTATCTAGTAGTAAGCGCTGCACTTCTAATCAACATAAGTGCTTAATTGAATTAAGTAATACGTAATTGTCAAACTGTTTGCCGAAAAACTAGGATTCCCATAGCAAAACCGACAATAATTTCCAACCGCTAACATCCATGACCAAATTCAAAAGACAAACAAAATAAATATAAATGTTAATTTTATTTTTAACTTTTTAACAATATAAGTCTCAACGAAAATTACAAAAATAAAACTTTAGAAAGAAAGATATTAGTCTCCTTTTCATAACTTTTATTGAACTGCTCCTTCTTAATCAACTTATATGTTTCAACAAGTGTTAACATTTCTGATTTTGTGTTCGTATAATCTCAAAATTTACTAGAATTTATTTATTTATAAATCTATCAATTGACCCATTAGAATTTGTAAAAAAATCACTTATTTTTATTATTATAATTTTTCTTAGGAGAAACGAATTCCACAGAAATGTTAAATGTATGCAATGACATTAACAACAAAACTGCATCATAATATTATGATGGAATGTTAGTAAATTTTTTAAAATTTTCCTAATTCTGCGTTACACTTTTTATCCATTTTAATGAATAAAAGTTTTTCTGAAGGAACTTTCTAACTTTTTCTTAAAAGGTGTCTTTATCTAAGGAGGAGACTTCACTGAACTGTCTAATTTTAGGTCTCAAATTCCGATATTGGAAAAATGATTGAAAAACTTATTGAAGTTAGATAATATCTAAATCATAAATGTATTTTCTATTCGTATTGGAGGTATTTGTTGAATTGGACCCTTTATTTTTTTGACAGCTTTCCATAATGAGTAATCAGTAATTTGGTCACCTGTGAGCTCTCTCGCAGCTGTTGTGTAAATCTATTTAATTTGTTTTTATTCTCTTCAGTTATCATTTTTTTGCCACTCTTTTCTAGCCTTTCTTTTGTTTTGTATTAAATCCCTTATTTCTTTGGGATAATTTTTATCTATGGTTTTCCTTTGTATTAATGGTGTATTATTCCATGCAGCTTGTTGGATATTGACCATAAATAATTCCGTTTCTGTATCTTTCACTGTCCTAATTGGGACATTTAATTCAATTTTTTCACCAAGTCTGTATGTTTGTTCGTCACTATGGGACTGAGTTATTTAGTGATTTTTATTATATAATTTAGATATTAATTCCTCAACATCTTCTATCTTTATAAAATTTACTGTAATACTTCTGGTATTTTGTTTAAATCGCTTGACCAATACGTAGGGTTTATTAATTTCTTTATAAAAGTACATGACCTAAAACCTACTAAAATTTTGAACTATATATAAAGGAGGTAAAAATATGAATTTAGCTCAAGAGTAAACAGTTTATTTTTTAAAACAGAAAAACTGCATATTATGCGCTAATTGACTTCCATTTACGAAACATTGTTCAGTATTGGGAGTTTGTTCTTCCAATTTACTCGGTAACAAATTTTGTTCTTTTGTTAACATAAATTAAAAGGGTTTTGTTTACAATAGTTGACAAGATATATAGTCAATAAACAATAAAGAGCAAATCTTTCGTGGCAAAATTATTAATATTTAAAGTTTCCTGACTATTGAATTTGGCATCTACTTCCAAGCAAGATGCTAATTTTTTCGCCATCTACAAAAATGTCATTGAAACCTAAATCTGATCGATATTCGTAACAGAGTCATGGTATCGATGACAATAATTTTAGAATGGCACTTTATTTTTTGTGTAATTATTTTGTTTTAAATTAACTTCTCTCATTACCTCATTTCATTTGATCGTTCTCATTTGAAAGACAGAAGAATACAAAAATAAAACTTTATTTTTTAAAGCAGATTTCATTAAAAAAGCGAAAAATTACGGTCTGAATTTCCCTGATGGAAACAGGAAACGCCATTATCTCAAAAGGATATAATAATTTATCCAATTTGAATGCGGACATTGCACGTTCCGTGGGTCAGATCATCAATTTTGATTTGCGATTAAAAGGGATAGGCGGTAATGCATCCGGCATATCCCCGAACCCGGTATACAATTATCTCCAGATTTTTTCTTCTTTCATCTCCGACGCGATTCCCTCAGAATCATTAATATTGGAAGTAATTGATTTCCATTCAGCAAACGTAACATACGACTTAACAAAGGGAGCAGGACATAAAAGGTTCTTTTTTTTTCGAATAATGATCTAGACGTCAGATACAGACGTTATCGATAGAGAAGGATAATAATAATAATGATGTGCGAACCAACTAGCAAATATAGATGCGTGAATGATTGATATTCCGAACTCTTTATTTATCTATCAACATGAAGCAGGTTCTAATATAAATAAAAATATAGCTAAGATTAATTTAAATAAGACAAAAAAATAAACTCTGGATCATACCTTAATATAATACGAGTGGTATTTTTTCTAACCATCGAAGGCTTTTCTAAATGGCCTAGTAAGGTGGAGTTTCTTGCAACAAGTCTGACATCCCTTCCACTAGACTAAGAATTAGTGTAATACCAGTGAGCTAAACAAAAACAAACCATTCTGTCATTAATCTTGACATAAACGTTTAGATATTGTTTGCAGGTCGTAAAAAAGTAGTTAAGAGGTAAGTAAAGTACGATAACAAATTAAAAAAGAGAGGTTGACAACCGGTTTCGACAAAAAAAACATCATCAGGCCTACAAACAGGTTTAAATTGGTAATACAAATAATAATAAAAAACAAATATTGTAACGTTATTTTTTTTAAATAGTTTCTCATTTAATTTATTTACACTAAAACACTCATTTATTTTAATTTATTTGTACAAAATACAACACTAATTTATATATCTTTTACTAATACACTAATTTATATTAACAATATTTATCTTAACAGAACGACGTCTTTAAACACCAACGGCAAAATAGTTTATTTATACACATACATGGCTTTTAGAATATTCAAGACATTTTTCGCCTATGAATCAGTACACCCGCCAGAAATTAATACTGTAGCTCCTTCACCAAAATTGTTGTCTCCAGATGCTTTGTCGACGGTCTAATATTTTCTAGAATAATGATTCACTTCCACTAATGGAAATGAAACTAATGGCCGTATCATAGAGGTTTCGGAGGTTAACTTATTTAATAGAATATTCTTGGTAACCGAAAGAATGGAGGTCGTAAAAGATCCAAATTAGGTAGAGATGCATTTTAGTGACTAGAGCAGGACCAGACTGGTCGAAAATGGCTCGCATGACAATTTGCATATCTTAACACTAATTTATTATCATGATTATTCCATCATTTAACTTTAGATGTCATGTTTTCGTTCTGTTAAATAACAAGATGGCGGAACGTGCGAAGCTCAAAAAATGTTCTCCCTGCCGTTATTGAAGAAATAAACTATACTAAGAAACAATTTAAATGCTGTCAAACAAAAACAACTAAAAACATAGTATATGTAAACTGTGATAACATATTCCACTTATCATGTGCAGTGAAAAATAAACTCAAATGTGAACAAATATGTGACACCAGAATAGTGTGCTGTCAGCCAGTCAAGCAAAGCGCAAAAACACCTAGTCCCAACAACTGGTCAGAAGATAAGGTAAAAATTAACATTTTAGAAAAATAAATTGATCTACTTAAACAACTATTACATGAAAAAGAACAAAAATACTCTCTAATCCATGAAAACAATTTACTTTTGAAACAAAAAATTAATTTCTTAGAGGAAAAGATAAAGAAGAAACAAAAATTGAACCCAACACGAAACAAGTCGCACTATCTTTCCAGTCACTACAATCATCTACGACAACAAACAATAACGAAAAGAAAACCAGTATAACTCCGGCGTTGCCACTTTTACTTAAAATTTCTGAAAACCCAATAGCACAGGTTCAACATAATATAATGAAGGATATCGTTAACCTAAATACGGAATTTGGAGCAACAGAAAAGCTTGGATTTATCTGTATCGTGTCAATCGTCTTGTTACTTCTGATAAAATCAATAATTATCTAAAAACCCAAGATGTCTTTAAGGGTGCTGATATCTCTATAAGGGAGCTCCCAACAAATGAAACCCAAAATAAGTGTTAGGTATAGATTTTGACCTCAAAGATGAAATCTATAAGCCTTCCACTTGGCCTAAATCTGTTGCCTATAAAAGGTTCGACTTTAGAAAATACAATCAATATGACAGACAGAATGAGGATTTTTAAGAAATCCTCCACCTACCTCAGATCGCAACAAAAAAAATCAATGACAGAGAAAATTCATCGTGTGACAATGAGACTCATTCAAAAAGCAAACAAGATCACAATAATACTTCAATCGGACCAGTTGCCAAACTAAAAGTTATGCACTTAAATATTCAAGGTGTCTCTAACAAGGGGCCACAGATAGAAGTCCTACTGAACTTAAGCCCGGCTGATGTCATCTGTTTCTCAGAATACTGGCTTACAAGCGATGAATTGAAATACATGAGTTTGAATGGTTACACACTCGTAAATTCATACTGCAGAAAAGAATTGATACGGGGAGGGGTATGTATGTTCGCCAAAAATGAAATTTTCTATAAACCACTCAAGAATAACGATTGTTTAGAAAAAAATTTTGAAGTAACACTAGCTTTTCTTGATTTGACTAATGATAGGTTACTATATATCATCACAGTCTACAGAACACCTAATACAAATACTGATATTTTTATCGATAAATTGTATGAATTGTAGAATTTACAAATCTAATTGTTACTACATTTTATGTGGAGACTTAAACGTTAACTTCTTACTAAACAATACAATCAAAAAAAATAGTAAACATGTTTAAAGAATTTGACATGCACAATTACATTGACAAACCTATACGTATAAATAACAGCATTGATGCTATATTCTCAAATATAACTGCTGTCTCTACATTTCAAATGTGTGAATTCAAAATAGATATTGCAAAAACAAGCACCAAACAGATGTATGGACGGGTTTATTCTGACGCAAACTTGAATACATTCAGAGATCTGCTACTGCACGAATCTTGAGAAAAATTTACAATCCAATCACTGATATTAACAATGCTTTTAATAAGTTCTATTCTATTTTTAATTTTCACTATTTAAATGCTTTTCCACTGGTAGAAATAAAAACTAAAACAAAAACAAGGCCACTCGACCATTCACTGTTGGGTTCTAATTAACAGTGCTGTTCCTAAAGTGGCGCTGGGAAACAGTAACAAAGCCTATACAGAACATGAGGCTAATGACCTTAGTAGTCGATGCCAATGACACCAAATTAAAAAAAAAACAATGAAATTATTAAAAATAGATATAAAGACTTAAAAATAATAAAATAATATATAAATATATAGTAAAGAAGCAAAAATTAGAATATAAAAACAGTAGAATCAAAAACTCTAAAAATGTCAGTAAAGAAAGCTGGAAAATTATCAATGAAACAAGAAATATTACTAATAATAATAGAAACTATACTCCAAAAATTTTAATTGATAAAAAAGTCACTGACAAAAATATATTATGTAATCACTTTAATGATTTTTTTCTGGATAATAAAGCACAGAATTCAGTCACAGTCACACATGTGTTGAATCTACATCCTCATTCAATTTTTACTTTCTTTCTTACTCCAACCACACCTTATGAGATAGAGAAAATCATATCTAAAACAACTAAAAAAACAACACCAGGGAATGATGGAGTTCATGGGAAAGCTCTAAAAGCAGTAAGTGACATTATATCATATCCACTTTCACACATAATTAATAAGTCTTTTTGTATGGGCATCTATCCGAATGTACTGAAAATATCAAAGTCAATATCCATATTTAAGAATAAAGGGTCCGTAAACGAGGTTAGCAACTACGGAAATATTAGTCTACAGTCGCAATTTGTTAAAATCATTGACTATAGCTACAATATGAGATTTACCAACTTTTTAGAACAGAAGGAAGTAATACCCAACTGGCAACATGGCTTTAGACAAAAAAGAGAAACTGCAATAAGTGAACTCTGCAATAATGTCTATAATCACCTAAATAATAAAAAAATATCCACTAGCTCTTTATTTCGATCTTAGTAGAGCATTTGACACTATAGATCATGATTTTCTCTTAGAAAAGCTCTATCGCATAGGCGTTCGAGGTGTCACGAATGACTGGGCTGCATCCTATCTGCGAGGAAGATCTCAGATTGTAGCTATAGAAGATGCTAAATCCGCTCCCGGGCTAATAACAGAAGGAGTTCCCCATGGCTCAGTTTTAGCCCCACTATTTTTCATCTTGTTTATGAGCATCTAACACCTAGAGTAACTACCGTTGGTTATGCTGATGACACTAATCAACTTATTGCTTAAAACAATCTGTCTGATATAGTTTCTGCCTCAAATATTGGCGCAAACGAATTCCAACATTGGTGCTCAAATAATGGCCTATTGCTTAATTCTAATAAAACAATATTTATGCTTTTCCAACCAAAAAATTCAAGCCTCGACGAAAGTCAATTAATAAAAATTGAACATAAATCTCTACACCAGGTAAGGGAGGTCAAGTTTTTAGATCTCACAATCGATCACAAGTTCACATGGGAAAGCCACATAGATAATCTTGCATCTAAGCTATGTAGCATTTGCATTGTCATCAGACAACTTAAACCAACTGTGACTTTGGATGTACTAAAACTAACCTACTATGGACTTGTGCATTCGGTACTTTGATATGGCTTGATTTTTTGGGGAAATTCGGCCCATGTGAATAAAGTCTTTCTCTTGGAAAAAAGAATTATTAGATGCATGATAGGAGCCTATCCTTCGGAACATTGTCAGCAACATTTTATCAAGTTATCAATAATAACTCTTCCATGCTTGTTTTTTTATCTATCGGTGTTATATATTAAAAAAAAATATTTCACATCAAACTACTAATAATATGATACACCCCTATCCTACTCGAAGAGGTGGCGAACTTCGTACACCCTTCTCAAGCTTAACAGTGGGTCATCTCCGTATTATCAAGATGCCATCTTGTTTAACCATTGTGTTAGAATTTTAGGCAATGTAGAAAACTTTAAAAAATTCAAATTTATGCTGTTTCAGTTTCTTGCAGGTAAAGCCTTTTACTCTGTTGATGAACTTTTAGCATATTAATTTTATAACTTAAAATATATTTTACCTAATGTTAATTTTAACTGTCTTTTGTGTTAGTTTTCTGTATATTATCTATTATCTTAGCTCTAGAATTTTAAACTTGTATGAATTGGACAGTGTGGTGTTTTTGTTTTTTGTATGGACATACTGTGCATGAGCTGACTAGTCTTTTTAAACATTGTAAAAATATATAAAAAAAATACTTTATTGACTAATAAATTCTATTCCATTCTATCGTTGGCGCCAAGACGTTATTCGGAACGGCCGTAGGGTTTTTAACGTCAACGGTGACCAGATTTGAAAATTTGGGATTTGTTTGAGAGAATTGTCAAATTAATATTTTTTTGAAATTTAAATTTTTAATTTGAATTTTAGTGAGTTTATGTTAGGTTTTCGAAGAAAGTTGCAAAAATTAAGATTTGTGTATGATAGAGATGAAATAAATGAAGAATAAATAAGAGGTAATGATATAGCAGGAAGGAGATTTAAGCAGAAAGAGGAGTAAGACACTTTTCTCTAAAATGTGAAACAGGAACAAGAGACAGGAGTTACATTAAATGACCAAATAAATAAAATAAAAGTTTTGTACTTACTAGATTTCTGATTTAAACAAAAATCGATGGCAACACCTTTTCTCAAATTTTTAATATTTACTTATACTTATCTTGATTTTGTTAACTTATATACTTTATGAGAAATAAAGGATCTGTTTTTCTACGTCCTGCAACTCACATATGGTTACCCTCACCTTTAATAAAAAATAATAATTTATGTGACAAATGGATTAGATCTGCTGCCAGTCTACCACTGGACATAAATAACTATAAAACTTCTTATTAATAATTAACAAAAATATTTGAATGCAAATAGCTTTAATGTGAACTGGCATATGACGTAGAAAAAGTTTAAATTTAAAGCATAATTAACGATATTATAAAAAAAAACGTAATAAAACATTAACAAATTATATATGTGTCAAAGTCAAAACCCCAATAAAAATAAGTTGCCAATGTTTTTAATCTACTTAGTCGAAACCAACCTTTGCTATAAAACGTTTTGTTAATTATTACTAATTTTCCTAGCGTGTTTCATTGCAAGATGTACATCTAATAACCGCAGACAGAGGTGATTCCAAAGAAACCTATATTTAATAGGTCTAACCCCTTTCCTAACTGAGGTGCGGAGTGTTTGATCAATTTTGGCAATTTGTTTCTAGATTCCTAATTTACGAATTATCGATACTCTACGTCGCTACAAGGACTAAAAATCCACTACCGTGGCAGAATTCTGGTACAGTTGGCAACAGTGGAACATGCTTAGTTACAAACATCTTTTCAAAATGTTCTGCAAAAGGCGTGTCACTTAGCTTGAATCTCTGATAAATAATTTCATAATTTGCTCTTTAAATGTGTGTGTGATTAAATTTAGGTTTCCCTTGGCTACGGATACTAAGTCCATTCGCCAGCTCAACAATTTGCTCAAGGATGAACATCCTTTGTGTTATATACATTTTTTAAACATTATTATTACATTATTTTATATTATATCTTTTATATATATATAACTGGTCTGATCTACTATATACATCGTTTATATTTACTTTTAATT
Source organism: Psylliodes chrysocephalus (assembly GCA_927349885.1). Taxonomy (NCBI): domain Eukaryota; kingdom Metazoa; phylum Arthropoda; class Insecta; order Coleoptera; family Chrysomelidae; genus Psylliodes; species Psylliodes chrysocephalus. The sequence continues at coordinate 28,318,831 of OV651819.1, read as the reverse complement.
ACAATTTTTTTGTTTTTTTGTTTTTTTTTTGTTTTTTTTCTTTTTTTTTGACACTGCGCTCAGGGGTCGATCAGAGCGACTACAACAAACAAGAGGACCACGGATTGTTTGGGATGCACAATAGGGATGGACATTATGGACATACATATATGGATATATTTTTATAATGCGTCAATATTTATCTATTTTTACATGTATGCGAGTTTAATTTTTTGTATAATTCAAAATTATTGGAACGAATTGTGTTAGATTATAGGGAACCACTATTTCATTGTTCTTATTATAAATAAAGATATTTAGCTCATTAACATAATTTTAAATTAATAAACATCCTAAAATTTTATGTTCTGCATTTCCTTCCTCTCCGCAATCACACAAAGGCTTATCCTGAAGATTAATTTTAAATAAATGTAACTCAACTAATGTATGATTAAATCTACGTCTACAAATTTTCGATATCACTACCTCATCTAATTCTGATTTTTGGAACCAGGGTTTACTGGGAATATCCGGTTGAATGCTTTTATAAAACTGGCCTTTCGTTGAATTTTGGTATTCCTTCTTCCAATTGCTTACGATCATAGACTTTGCCCACGCGTTCATATCTTCTTTTAAACATTTATAGTTTGTCTTCTTTCCTTCTTCTATGACGCTTTTTGCTAGCTCATCTACTTTTTCATTGCCAACTATACCACAATGAGCTTTAAGCCACACAAATTTTACATGTTTCTGAGATAATTCCAAATTGTATACCGTTCTTATTATATCCGCAATTATGTTATTAATTTTTGATTTGTCTGTTACATTTTTGATTTTTTCCAAGGCACTTCTAGAATCGGAGATAATCACAAATTGGTTATTGTCCAATTCTTGGATATAGTGTAAGGCTTCCAATATGGCTATTAGTTCAGCTGAGTATGTAGAAGATTTGTCGTTCAATCGGCTTTGTCTTCTTGCATTGTTGACCGGATCCCAACAAGCGATACCCACTTGCGATTTTATTTTTGAAGCATCGGTATACAACTGATGATGATATGGAAAAAGTGTTAGCATATCATCTCTAAACATCAAATTTCTTATCTTGTCTGGATATTCCGAGTAGTTTCTTAAATAATTTACCTTTAGATCCTTATCTACCTCTAAGTGATTGCTTGTTTTTATTTCTATTTCAAATAATATACTACTTTACTATAGTGATTAAAAATAATGTCTAAATACACAATTATAATTTGTATTTTAGCACCGCTTGTACAGTTATCAGTTTGTTTCCATTAAAACGATAAGGTATTCTCGGGCATTGAAATGTTTACAATAATATCTAAATGCAGCATAATGATGGCTTAATTCTAACAAGCCGCAACCCACAATATTTACGGATTAACATTTTTACGTTTTCTAAAACCTCTTATCCCAAACAAAATTCGAGAGACGCTAAAATGGTAGTTCCCACCTTATCGAGACTGAGGCCCACAAGGGTAAACTCGTAGCGTAACAAAAACGAGAAATGACAACTTGGAACGAAAGACCGAAAGCTGATAGTAGTATTAGGACGTTGAATTTTTTGTTTCGTGAAGCATTGGTATTACTTAGGTTAAACCGTGTGATGATTTTTACAAGCCTTGATTTTTAAAACCATTCTATATCGCCCTTTGATTAGGGTTTAAAAACTTGTGCGAGCAATTTATTCAATAATAATTGGCCCCTTTACCTCTTAGCCTGCTCATGTAAAATATTTGGGCTCCGTACTTCGCCTATTTATATTCTATTAATAAAGGACAGAAGGATGAGTATTGCAACTATGTTAAAAGAAATAAATTGGTTTTCAGTTCAGAATTATGTTCAGTACATGACTGATATTTATTTATAAAATAAAAATGTCATAGTACCATCGCATCAGATCTATTAGATAAAATTCAATATAATTCACAATATCACAACTATAATACAAGAAGCCAATCTGACTTTCATGTACGGCAAGCCATCACTAAAAGTTCCCAAAATACAATTTTTATTAAAGGTTTAAAAAATTTAATAGACTGCCTACAGAAATTAAAAAAAAAACAACGATAAATGTATTCAGAAGTAACCTCAAACAATACTTGATAAATAAACAGAACGGATATGCTTTCTTGTGATAATACCCTTAATTTATTGTTATTTTACTCCTCATTTTACCTCGTTTTACTTATAAGCCACAAAACTATTTTTGTGTTAAAGTAGATCCATAGAGAGCAATGTAATTTACAAAGGTATTCTTTCAACATACAAATAAATGACAACTTTATAATTAAAATGAAAAACACAACAAAATACCTCGGTATCATAATTGATCAAAATTTGAAATGGGTTGATCACATTACGTCATTAAAATCCCAAGGTAAGAAGATTCATTTTTAAATTTTATGAATTGAGGAAATTTATGACTAGGAGTTTACTATTTATTATTTACAATTCGCTGGTTGAATATGTAATCCAAAAATGTATAATTAAAATTATCTACAAAAAACCAGCATTATATCCTTACTCTCTTTTATATAATAAAAAAGTGCTTTGTATAAGAACATTATATTATTTTTCTTGCTGTACCTCTATTTATGGAAAGCCTGAATTTAGATACACTACAAATTATTTGCAATAAATATCAAAAGAAGCATACATTTTTAAATAATTTGACATTTAAGAGCCATTCACACATCACAGTTAACATCTTGATACTTGACAGGTACAGACAAGCATTATTCTGCTTTTTGCCAAATACAATAGACGGTTAATTATTATATGGGGTTCCGACAGAGAGCCAGTAAATTTGATGAAGGTATTTTTGTGGCTAGGGACGAAATAGTAGTACGCTTAAGTTAGCACCACCATAAAAAAGTAATTTTTAAGAAACTGAATAAAAATAGCCTTCAAAATGTCTATGGTTGCAAGTATGAAGGTCGCAACCCGCCTTAGAAATTTCACCTTTACTATCAACAGCTTATTATCAACAGCTGTTATTTGACAGGTCGTTAGAGAATGTTTGCAATTTATGGAATGTTGAGAATGTTAGGAATGTTGACGTTAGAAATAATTGGAATTCCTTAAATTGTCACATAAGAATTGCATAGGCGGATTTTAAGAAAATTGATATTAAAGTAGTTTTTCCAGATAACCTAAAAATAGCTAGAGTAACTCCCATCTTTAAAAAAGGTGATAAAAAAGCAGTTGAAAACTACAGACCCATCTCTGTGATACCAGTTCTTTCCAAATTAATTGAAAAAACGTTAAAAGCCAGATTACTTAATTATCTTGAAACACATAATCTTTTCAATGCACAACAATTTGGTTTTAGACCGGGAAGATCTACAGTTTCAGCTTTGGTAGATTTAGTTTCAGCGATCTTCGAAGAACTACAAATTGGTAACAAGATAATAGTCTCTTATCTAGATTTATCGAAGGCATTTGACTGTGTTTCACATAAACTAATTTTATCGAAGCTGGAAATGTATAGTATAAGAGGAACTCCTTTAAAACTTTTAAGTAGCTACTTGTCGGAACGTAGTCAGTATGTCCAAGTAAATGGTGATAAGTCAAAAGTAAGGAGTATAGAACATGGATTCCCACAGGGCTCAGTTCTGGGTCTGCTATTTTTTAAAATCTTCATTAACGATATTTTCGAGTATATCAAGAAAAAAGAAGTTATTTATGCTGATGACGTTACCGTCTTGGACATCGCCAGTTCTTTAAATGATCTATACTGCTCGCATAATGAAACCATTTTGGAATATTCTAATTATTTTAAGACGGTAAATTTAAAACTAAATGAGGATAAAACTCAAAATTTAATATTTAATTTAAATCCATTAGAAAACAATGAGAGATGTTCAATTAAATATTTGGGTATTCAGGTTGACAATAGTTTTTCTAGGGAACCACATATAAATAATCTTCTAACTCGGTTATCTAGTTATTCATATTTATTGAGAAATCTTGCATATCACGTAAATGACAAGGTCTTATTTATGGCTTATCATGGTTTATTTCACAGCATTATGACATACGGTATACTTGTTTGGGGAGGCTCATGTCATCTAGGTAAAATATTGATTGCACAAAAGAAAGCTATTCGAATAATAATTAAAAAAATTAGGAATTCTGACGTGTAAATCAATATATCTATGAATGTTTAATTTATGCAAAGAGGAATATTATTAACTTATGCAACGCCTATAAAACAAGAAATATGCAAGTAAGATTGCCATTTTTTCGACTAACAAGGAATCAAAACTCTTTTCAATTTTTACATGTTAAGTTGTTAAATCTGCTTCCCCTTGAGTGGCGCCTGCTTAACGAGATAAAATTTTCCAAAAAAATAAAAACTTTTCTGAAGGAGAATGTTTTCTACGATATCCATGAATTTTATCAACATTTTGAATTGACTTACATAATTTTTTAATTTGTTCTTCAGTCTATATGTATTGTAGTTATAGTCTTCAATTTATTGTAAATGTTTTTGTTTTTATACTATTAGTGACATAAGTATTAATTGTAATTGAAATTGACGAATTTATACAAAACAATTTTTTGTCTTAACATAATAAAAAGTAACAGTAACACTAACAGGATGAACCGAAACATACACACAGACGACCAGACGAATTTTTTTTTTGCATTTTCCTATTCAGAATGATCGGAAACATGAAAAAAAGTTTTAAAAAATGGGGGTAAGAAAATTTTGAGGCGCCATAGGAAGGGCCTCAGTAATTATTTCTGGTTGGTTCCCGCGATTTACAACCAGTCCTAACCCGCACTATACATGGTCAGGAGAGAGTTATGAGGTGTTAGAATTAAGCCATCGATAAGAGACATGTGTTTCACCTGTGGACTGTCCCAACATCTATTGTTATCTAATAATTCAATGCCTGTTGCGGATTAAGCGGAATTGTTACCCCTTATTTGACAATCAATTAATTGAGTCCGTAAGCATCTTAAACAATCGTTTCCACCCCGTCCGTACAGCCTTCACCCCTTCGGCCCATTTAAAAAGCGTGTTCATCTTCCCATAAACACTTCAAAATGCATCCAGTGTAGCAGGGGGATTACAAATAATTCCATTTCTACATCACGGTTGAACATTGAAGAGTTCATTATAATGTTAAGGATTCAGCGATTCAACCATGCAGAAGAGACACCAGGGGTTTCGGAATTCTTGGTTTATTGCCCTCCCGCTTTAGTTTGCAATATAGTAGGTACACATAATAGATGCATGTTTGTTGTGATTTAATTAAGACTGAAATGGGAAAACATAATTTTGTCCGATATTAAATGCATTTAAAGTGCCGTCTCTGCCATTTATTTTGGATGCAATGTTGGAGATGAGTATGGTAATTGTATTTGTTTAGTCAAGTTTTGAATGAGTTTCAGCGGACTGGAAATATTTTACGTTGGTACTTATAGGACCGATCTGTCGAGTAATCGTTAAGTTAGGAGCTTATTAAAAGTTTTTAAAGTTCACTTTTAAAAGTTGTTTGTCGTTTTGTTTTCTATTTATTTTTATTAAACTTCTTAGCAACTGAAAAGTTTGTAGAATGATGACTAGGTACTTATCTTCAATTATCTTCGATGCTTTTTAATATCATGTGTAAAACTTTTAATAAATTCAGTAGCAAATAAATAAATAAATAAAACAGGAAAAGTTGCTTCAGTATAGAATATGACTAGTTAGAAAAAACATTATGGAACGATTTATATATTTAATACAAAACGGCTAGCAAACGAATAGTGGCAAACACACAGTCCTCAACAATACCCGTATCCTATAGGGGGTGTCCATTAATTACGTGAGGTGTTCAAGGGGGGGAGGGGATCAAGCTAAATCTTTCTAAATCTCACTTGGGGGAGAGCGGGGTCTTTGTAAATCTGACGTATTTTTTTTTCTAGTAGAAAACGGTGTAAAATTGCGTGAAAATTAAATTAAAGTAAAGAATGTTTCTAGAAATTTTTAGTCTTAAATAAAAGTAATAAAACATATTGGGTCTATTGAATAAAAAGAAGTATTGGCTTCTACTTCCTCTTATTTAAGTATTTTCTCAGTATAAATTGAATAAAAGTTCAGTGACTACTTCATGTAAAAGAGGTTACTCATGACCATAAGTAAACTCTTATGGTTTCAAGTAGTTACTTAAAATATAAGGATTTACTTATATTTTTCCAGTACTGGCTTATTTTTATTTGAATAAAAATAAGATCTGTCTTAAATTAGTCAGTTATAACTTGATGATTTTTAAGCTATAAAGCATCCTTTTTTCTCTACGGTAGTTGCTAGTATACTTTGTTAAACACGGTGGACTTCATAAATGTTCGTAACAGGAAGAACTATAGTAAGAGAAGCATCAGCCCAAGCAAATCTAAGCTCTTGTTGCGTTTTGAAAGTGAAAGTGTAGACTTTTCAACAGTAGTATTTTTCCCAGACATTTTGATAAATTCGTCTTTGAGATCTTTCCATGCCTTTTCTTAAGCTTGAACTATAGTAGGAATCATTGATTTATTCAAAAGAACCTTATACTTTTTTAGCAATTTAACAAACATAAGTCTGTAACCGCCAATTTTTACTGGCAATTAATTTTTTCTCACTCGAAAACAAATGCTTACTTGTGGTTGCATACAATCCTGTCACGACTTAAATCAATTAGTATCAATTTTTGTTTAGAGGGTTGTGTTCGCGTTCCCATGTCTTTCATTCATCATACGCAACGAAAGTAAGTACTTACAAGTAATTACTCAAAATTCAAAAGATTTTTCCGATATTTACTTTCGAGAGAGTTCTAGTTTTTATTCAAATAAAAATAAGTACTAGCTTCTACTTAGAAGTTTTAGCTTTTTCTTATAAGTTATGACTTGCAAGGTAATACTTTTCTTTATTCAATAGACCCATTGTGTTTGTTTTTTTAATAATCCAACGCATTTACATCTTACGAAATCTCACCAGGGGGTGAGTGGGGGTCAAAAAATCCTCAAAAATACCTCACGTAATTAATGGACGCCCCCATATGACCAATTGACATTTAAAATAGTTGGTTAAAACAAAAGTAAAGATCCCTAGATGTGGGTCAGTACCGTAGATATTTTAATACAAAATACAATATAATGAAAATAACCTAACCAAGAAGAATATTATGAATAATTAAAGCTGCTTTATATTATTAAATTTTTTTGCAACTCATTATTTTAATTTAATTTGGTCGAATGCAAATAACCTAACAAAAAAAGCATATTATGAATAATTAAAGCTGCTTTATTATGCAATTTTTTTGCAACTCATTATTTTAATTCAAATCAGTCGGATGCAAAAAGTGTACAAATCTCATCTTTTGAAGTTTTTTATGTTTACAATGACTATTGAATAATAAAACTATTATTTAGAAATATGTTGCGTACTAGATACCTAACTCTTATTGCTAAAATCATTAAATCACATCCAAATCAGTGCGCATCAGGAAAAAGAAAATATCCTGAGAGGAGACTGTAGAATCAAATCTAATCATAAATGAAATAGCTGTAGAGGATTAAAACGTTTTACAAGAATGTCTGTGAACACTTTTTTTGTAGATTTAATTTCAAACGTAAAATGAAAACAATTTTGATATCGTGTTGTACATAAATTTGTTAAATAAAGATCTTTTATTATTATTAGAGTGTATATCGGTCAAAACAAGGTAGCATTAATATTTTATGCACAATTTATGAATAAAATTAATTATTTTTTATTTTAAACTGATATTTGGCTGAAAGTTTGTAACGGTTGGAACCGTTATTTCGTTATTTCGGCACAATCACTTCTTACTCAAATGTCATTTGTCGTCTATATGCTTTGTGTCAGAGAAAGTGACATTGATTTTAATCTAACACACTTATCCACAAGATAAAGTGTTCTTTCTTCTGCGACACAGCGAAGAATAGGTCACTTATATTTTGACTAATCTTGGTCATCCGATGTATTAAATTATATTTATTTACGTTAATGACCTGTCTGATTTTATAAGCCCATTGCTAACTCTAGACGGTTCATCTCTAGTCGGTTTTGAGTTCGAATACCATTTATCTTGAAGATCGGTTCCATCCTACTATCCTGAGGTGATAATTTAGAAGTTTTAGCACTAGTATCTTGAAGTAACTTACTTTTTACAATGTTTTAACTGAAATTACGTTTCTAAAATTATATTTCACTTGTTAGTTTCATTTATAGTATTATAAAATGCGATTTTTGTCTGTTTTAACCTAACATTTTTAGAATTATTTCACAATGTCAATCCACAAAATATAAAAGAAATTAATTCATGAGATTCTCAATTGTTGACACATACGGTGTTTGATTTTACAACGTTGCCAAACATTAGAATTTAAAATCGCTGTCAAATAATGTTTAAGTTGGTATTTAAGAATTGTGTTTGGAAGAAAAGAATTAGAAGAAAATATTGTTACGCAGTACACTGAAGTAGCCTGCGGCTGTTATAGGAAACGTACGAATACAAAAAGAAGTGCAATGTTACTCATCGCCCTACAGTTTGCTGCGGTCGTCATAAATAAAAGTACGAGTAAAAGAAGAAGAGAATAGTCCCGAAATGTCTGGAAATGTTATTACTTGTCAAGAAAAAACTAGATGACAATTCGAGAAGGTTCGAAAAGGGCCAAACATGCTATATAAGTCGATGATCCTGATGTCAGTTTTCAGTTGTATAGTTATTGTAAAAGTTGAATTGAAATAAATTGAACCCCACACAGCAAATTTTATTATTGTTTTGTGATTGATACAAAAAAATGGAAATTAAAAGGGTTGTAATGTCATGAAAATAAATCTAAAAAATGATGAATATTTGTTAGAATGGCTACAAAATAAAAAATTAATAAAATAAATATTTAAGTGCAAGACCTGTAGAAGAGATTGTGTGTTTCAAAGAAGACCAAGAAGTAACTCTCGTCCTGGTACCGAAATATGGACGGACAAGTTTCAAAGTTACAACAATTTACAAAGTTGGGCGATGTCCACAAAAGTGTGAACCACTCAAAATTTTTTAAAGACCCTGAAACTGGTGTATGTACCATGTAGAAGGGTACTGGTCGTAACTTAAACAATACTTAAGAAGATTAGGTGTAATGTCCAGTCCCTTTCTACCTTTCTACATAGATCAGTTTATGTGGGAAGAAACATATGATAGTGATGCAGCTGTAAAAATGCACAATTTGTTGGTACAAATTGCAGAAAAGTATTAATTTTTTGATTAAAATTTTGTTTATTTTTTAGAATTATTTATTTTTTGTTTTTTAGAATTATTTGTTTATTTTTTGTTAATGTTAGTCTGTTTTTTTGAAATATATTTTATTTATTTATTTTTTTATTTATTTATAAGAGTCCTTACAATATAGCCGAGAGATCAGAGCGAATCCAGAGTATGTTTTAAAATGTTCACGGGTTGAAAAGTAGTAACCTGAGTCTTGTCCCGTTGCTTCAGGGTTGCTGGTGCTTAGGCCATTGGTGTTTATGTCGGCAGGGGTTGGCCTAATTTTGTTCGAAACATGTTTGTTCGAAAACCTTAAGTGTTTCGAAAAATTCTAGTTCGAAAAGTCTTAGTTCGAAAATTGTAGCTCGAAAATACACGTTTAATTTTCCCATTTTATACATAAGTTTTTCGCGAGCAACCCGCGACTGCAGGCCGCACAGATTAGGTAAATTAGTTAAGTTTTTTTTTTTAGTTTTAATTAGAACGCTAGGAAAATATTTCTATTTTTTTTTTTAATATATTTTACATTTAGATTTAATTAAAAAATCGCTTTTTCTAATTTTTTCAAATACTTACTTATTGTTCGTAATGAAGGAAACTATTTTCGAATATAACGTTTCCGATTAGAAGTATTTTCGAATAATAGTTTTTCAAACAACCTCTCATTCGAACAAACGTATTTCGAACTAAAAGGGTTTTCGAACAAACGTGTTTCGAACAAAATTTCGCCAACCGCCGGTAGGTGTAGCTAGGTATGGGTTGATATTTCCTGGTGGTGGCTTCTACAAGAAGTCGTTGCTTCGTCTTCTTGTTTTTTTTTAGACAGTGACTAGCAGTACATCGGATGTACGCGTTTTATTTGTACATCGGTCTCCTTTTGACAGAGTAGGTGAGCTGTGTCCAGGCCGTTGGTGTTTATGCCTGTCGGCGTAGCCAGGTATGGATTGATATTTTCTGGTGGCGTTGAAACCGCCACCCTACGAGAAGTCGTTGCGTCGTCTTCTTGTTGTCACGGCATTATTATTATTTGTTCATGTATGTGAAATTTGCTTCTAAGGTTTATAAAATACTACTTCAATGCAAACATTAACCATTCTTTACATTTTTTTTTGGAACACACTGTGCAGTTATATCATTGTATTTAGATAGCCTAGTCGAACAATCTCAATGTAAATTATCTTGGAGGACAATGGACAGTACCAATAGATGGCAAGCTCCATCGTGTCCCAGTCATGTCTTTGATAATTTTGTCATCTTCTACCGAACCATCGAAATCTAATAACAAACTAAATTTCTCTATTTAATGGTAGATGGACCCATTGTCGATTAAGTATGAACCGAATATTTGTTTTAAAAATGAGATATATGAGTTTTATTATTTTTGATGAACATTTATTTACGATTTATCATCATTTTAGAAAATATAACAATATTAATTTAAATTTGGCAATCTACCCAAATGAATTTAAAAATAAAGGAAACTTTATATATACAATTCTATACTCAATGATCGAGGAAGCGCTAACGAACGGGCCATTTTGATGAAGTTCTGCACTTGTACTGCGAACCGAGTACCTCCTGTGAAACGTCCATAAGGTTGTATTACTTAATTATCTAAATACATATTGTTTTTTTTTCATGAAAGCCTTAATTTCCATCTCTTTACCAAACAGGGTCACGTATTCCTTAACGATTTGAGTTAGTGCAGCAGATTTCTTCTTTTTCATTGCTGGAATTTGAGATTTCTCGAATCTCTGGAAATGCTACGACTCTTTCAGCGATAAACATCATCTCGCTAGTCACATCTTCGCTACCTTCTTGTTCACTATCTGTACCAGACATTGTAATTTTTTTATCTTTCAACACTGCACAAATAAATTAGGATCAACTACACATCAGTTCACTTGCGAATAGTTTTTAAGTATAAAACAAAATAAACACTGTCGCAGAACACACACGTTGATTGCACACTGCAAGTTTAAACTAGTTATCGAAATCGCTATCGGCTAATCTCTGTACCTTTTACTTCATTTATCCGAAGCATTTCCTTGCAAGGAAAAGGTAGAGATTATGAATACGAATTGTAGCAAAACCTTTTACTTCTACCTTTTGCTTCTACCTTTTACTTGAAAGTAAATGCTTCATTTTTATAAATACGGACTAATGGTTATATTTTGTATTTCATTTAATATAGCTGCTCCCGTTCATAAAAATCATGCAAACGATTTTGAATTGAATCATCTGCAATATTCCATAAGTTTAACAAAATCTAAGTGAAGCAATTTATTCTTGCAGTTCCTTATAGGGATGCATTTCTAGATATTTTTTTAATACTTTATGGCTAGTTCCTACCGACACATCAGAAACTTTGATTTTTAATATTTCACTTGGAGGAGAGTTAGTCTTCGAGAAACTGTTCCTGTTTGAGTTGCTGTTTTTTTCACTTATTTATTGGGACTTTGCACCATGTGAATTCGCACATCAACAGTAACAGTTTCTGTTTTTCCTGAGGGCCGTTCAGTGCTTTTTTTTGCAAAACTTTCAACAAGTATTTGTTTATGACGACAAAAATTATCATATTCTATTCAGGTGAAAACGTTCCTCAAATTATCGAATACAACAATGAATTAAATATGAGGAGTTTCAATCAATATTCTGAATACCACTTCAAAAAAGAGCCATAGAAATAAAATAATTTTGTTCCGATGTAAATTATATAAGTACCTAGTCCATTAAATTTTACGAGGGTAAATAAATTTGTACTTACCAATAGAAAAGGATCAATACAAAAGAACTAATTGGTTTAATATTAAAGGAAAAATTGAATAAAAGTACACTTATAAAATTTAAACAAATCCCAAATGAACACCAATGACATTTCTGACAGAATTCACAAGGACAGTTGATGTTTAAGTAACCAAATCAGGCCCTTTCGATGCATTTTGTGATGTTACTATACTCTGTTTTTAAACTAGGAGGAGCGAATTGAAAAGACGCATTTACACAGGGAAAAGTAACTAGATTTGTTACTAAGAGCGAGTTTCGAAATATAGTCGTGTTCAAAATTTATGAAATAATTATCTTTATCGGCCTTAGTCGGCGAACGGCCAATGAGCGGTTAAGAAACGAATAAATGTCATAGAAATAATTTTTTAATTGGTCCCAGACAACGGTCGCAAATTTCACATTATTGTGATGTGAAATGTGTGTCTAAAACGAAATGTCACTGTCAAATTAAAGTCAATATGGTTGTTGATTGATGTCAGAAATACTTTTTTCTTACTTTTGAAATCGACTTTTTGAGAATAACTATGATCTTTTTCAAATGGATATTAAATATTTAAGAAAATTGTTAATGGAATATCCAGATGTAGCCAGGTTAGTATAAAATATAAAGATCTGTTTACATTTTTAAGGATAATTTGTTATAGGTATAAAAAGTAAAAGTTAATCAGTGAATGACAAGTGGATCACACAGTAACTGGTATCTCTTCTATGAGTAATGTGGATAATATGGCTTATTTAGTGTTAACCCATGGTTAATGCGCTAGAGGGCAAATAAAGGCATTCAAAAGTTTACAGGCCTATGAGTCAGAATTTGTTTTGAAAACTGGAACCAACATTTTCATAACACTACATGTCAACATATATTTTTCAAAGTGAACTATTCATACATACCTATGTATTAATTTTCAGTATTTTTAAAATATTTTTTGTGAAAGTAATGTTAACTCATTGTGCCAAATTAAGATTATCCCTAAAGTAGTAGATGGTGTTTTAAATGTTATAACAATTTTGTAAATAGTTTTATTATATTCTAATAAATAAAATTTGCTTAAATATTTAGTTACATTTTAATATTTTGGTTAGAAATTCATCAATTTTTAGTTTTAAAAAATCAGTAATAAAATTATTTTTTCTAAAATACTTCGGAATTCATCTCTTCATGGTAATCTCCCATCTTTTTACCTTCAAAAACCAATAATGCATTTTCTACAAAACCTTCAGAATCAGCATGTAAAATAATAAGGTGTCTTCCCTTTCTTGTAAGGCTTTTCAGGAATTGCTACCTTTAATAGTACTCAGTGTAGAAGGATCCATAATTGTAGATTTTCAATACAATTGCTTACTGAAGAACTATTATTTACGAAATAAAGTAAAAAACTAAGTAATGGATGAGATATCAAAATATAAAATGTCAGAACTGTCAACAATATCAATTATTAGCTGATGTTCATGCTAAAAAGTAATGTGTGAAACTGACTGTAATCTGACCAATCAGAAGGCTACAGAATTGCCAACTTAAATACAAATCGCTCCTCTTAGTTTAAAAACAGAGTATAGATCAAATGGGATACTGGTATTATTAAAGATCCTGTAAAATGTAGCATTCCTAAGTACCTAGAAATTAAGTAAAATTTAAATTCATATTTACATTATAATTAAGATAAAGACGTGTGAATTACATACATTTTTTTCTTCAGTGAGTAATACCAAACAAAACAGAAAATAGCTATAAACATATTTTTTAAAGCCTTTTTAAAATGCAATTAAGTTTGTTGAACAAATATATAAATTATTAAAGTTGAATTAAATGATCTTTTTCGTACAATAAGGGACAAACAATTAAAATTTGCTATGTAGTAAGTCAACATAGTTATTTATTAATTAATAAATTAAGCATACATCTAGAAATTGACGTCTAATATTTAGTTTTTCTATATTGTAAAAAGTTAAAATTTTTGCGTAAGTAAAATAATGGCATTGTTTATTAAATCTAATTAGCCTTTTTTGAACACTATACCTAGCTAGCCCAAAAACATCCCATCTACGTTAAGTTGCAATTTTAGGCTCTTTAAGCTTGCATGCAATGTACTTTTAATGTAACCCTAATATCCCTGCAACCGCCGAATGTCCGCAACGGCAAGACTTTTATAGCACATCTCACAGAGGTTACAAAGTGAAGTTCGGAAAACATCACACTAGCACTTTTTCGGTACTTTCTCCGAAAATTGTTCTGAAACTTCTTATAGATGTTATAATGTGAATTCATTCTATCTAAATATTTATTTTAAATTTAAAAAAAGTAATTTTCATAATTTCTTTTGCTTGTTAAATAAGAAATAAATGAGAAATTATGAAAAATAAATTTTTTGGAAAAATTGTGTCCTTGTATACACTATATGTAAAATAGCATATTGAGGATATAGTAAAATCTGAATAAAACAAAATAAAAAATTGAATAAATTTATTATTAAAAAGCCTTTGAAATCAAGTACCAATATCACACAAGTAGACGTAGGTATTAATAATATAGGTATATCACAAGGTGACACAATTACAAATATGTAATACCATGAGGTAGCTATAAAACACTGAACAATTGGACTAAAGTAGGTATAAAGAGTATATCAGGAATATCTCAAAGGTTTACTAGAATCGAAAACACTGAACGATTGCACGAAAGAGTATAATAATGTACCTATATTGCAAAGGTTCACTAGTAGCTAAAATGGTGAACGATTGTACAAAAGTAGTAAAAAGTGTATTTATATAAGGTATATTTCAAAGGTCACTAGACTTTTATTAAGATGGCAGTTGTACCATGCTAAAAAAGATATTTACCTACAACCGGTACTAATCATAGTTTCAATATAAATGTGAACTTAATTGTATAGTTTCTTCTGCGAAAAATAACTTTGGAGATAATAAATTTACTTGTTTAACTATTATTAAAGAAAATAATATGTATAAAGAAAATGAAAAATATGCTCGTTTAAATCGTTGCACCTATTTTTAGTTGATTTTTACTTCCTTTGTTATTTTAAATAAATAATGAAATTTATTTTGATTTTTACAAATTTGATGCATAATAATGGATGTCCAACTTATACAGAGCTTTTTAATAAAAAATTATGTTTTTTAGCACGATATTCTGCTATGAAAGAAAAAGAAATAATTTCAGATGTTATATATTCTTCTTTAACCAATTCTGTATTATTTACTTTAGATTCTAAAATTCCTGAGATTTTTACTAGAATTATAATCCAACACAAAGGAAACTTACAACATAATATTTTTAAAATGTGTTTTTAGTGATTAAGAATATTATTACACTAGGACGACCATATGTACAGCATTTTGCTGTATTGTACAGCATTTTTAAAGTCTGTCCAATGGTAATTTACTGAAATGTAACAAATTAACATGTTATTGATCTTTACTGAGCTACATGAGCACATCTAAATTAGCAGTTTTTTTTATATATACGTGCATTTGTGTACATTTTATCTTTCTTGATACCAAAACGGAATGTCCTATTTGCATCGTAAAGGTAGTAAAATGTTAAAAAGTTATGTCTGCTAATTATGTCTGCTAATAGTTAAAAACTGATTATTTCGAAACAACAAATTTTCAGATAGGGCCTTTCTTGCTAGGACGGCAGTACATGACTACTCTGTTTTGTATTTTTATAGTTGAGAGCTAAAAAAATGTTCACCTGCGAAAGTTTATTACCAATTGTTGTATTCGTGTTCAGCGTCAAGCAATGGATCAAAATAAATTCTACACATTTCAGTGTTGATGAAAAAATCTCAAAAATTGAAAAGACGAAAAAATTCTCAAAATTTAAAAGTCGAAAAAAATGTTTGATAAAAAAAAATTAATAAATTTTAAGATAACAAAAAATTTTCAAAGGGGGACCCTTCTACACATTTCAGTGTTGAAAAAATCTCAAAAATTGAAAAGACGAAAAAATTTTCAAAATTTAAAAGTCGAAAAAAAAATTAATAAATTTTAAGATAACAAAAATTTTCAACATATTTCAGTGTTCATGAAAAAATCTCAAAAATTGAAAAGACGAAAAAATTCTCAAAATTTAAAAGTTGAAAAAATGTTTGATAAAAAAATTAATAAATTTTAAGCTAACAAAACATTTTCAAAGGGGGGGGACCCTTCTACATATTTCAGTGTTGATGAAAAAATCTCAAAAATTGAGAAGACGAAAAAATTCTCAAAATATAAAAGTTGAAAAAAATGTCTGATAAAAAAATTAATAAATTTTAAGATAACAAAAAATTTTCAATTCTACACATTTCAGTGTTGATGAAAAAATCTCAAAAATTGAAAAGACGAAAAAATTCTCAAAATATGGTCACCTTATATTATGCAGAAGTTAGTTTTGTAAATTTCTATTAAAAGTATTTCCTGTAAAATGTAGGCAGTCATTTAATTGTATGTTTTCCTTTACAATGATTAATATTTTATTGTAGTTGGAAACTGAAATATTGCAATCTAAAATAGCAGACAATAAATAATTAGAAAATATGTTTCTATTTTATTAAAAAGAACTTACTAAACTTATTCAAACGTATTAGTTTACAAATTCTTTAAAATCTCAAATACATACCACAAGAAAAAGTGACAAGTGACATTTTTTCAAGGTTTTGTGGTTTTGTTATGACTTATGACAAACGAACGGCTACGTTTGAAAACAATGTGATGTTCACAGTACTTCTCGTGGATACTTTTTTAGCAAATTACTTTATTACGTTGTGTTATCATAATAGATATTTTGCGAGGTTTTGATTTCCCTCAACAACTTCTCATAAACGTTGCATTTACGTTGTATAGTAATATTATTACGTTGCCTTAAAACAACATCGTCGAAAGGCTTGTCAACGTTATGTGCTAGCTGGTTATGTTTTAAATAAATATTATAGTAATGATTGCAGAGAATAGATGCATATTTCAAAGTTATTCTTATCATAAAGTTGTAAGGTACAAGAATCCCACATGATTTGACAACAATTTTTTTTTAATTCCAAGAATATAATCAAGGGTTCTTAGACTCCTCTTGATTATTTTATCGACGTATATATATCAAAAAGAAGTTTAGTATCCAAAAATAATCTCTGTTCTTTAACCAGATTAGTATCGTTTAGAGATTCTCCAAATAAATATAGACTGGAATTGTTTGGAAATATGTTACGTGTAAAGAGTATTTTACAGTACTTATCCAGATTTAAATGTAGTCCAAGATCCGTAAGTAGAGTCAACCTTCATCTGTTTAATGGATAAAAGTTTTTTTTTTATTAGATAACATATGTTTTTAAATCAAGCAAATGGGTTGCCTAAGAAAATACGGTCACGGCCATTTTTTGCTTTCCTTTCTGTGTACAGATAAGGAAAGTATACGAATCATGATAAAAGTTGCTTATGATGTCATTCTCTATTATTTTGTCTCTGCACATGATTTCCCTAAAATGGACCTAATTCGAGATATTTGAGGAAAAGTGCAAATTTCTAATTTTGAAGACAATTCAAAAAAGAGAAAAACACCAAATTTTAAACTTAAGCTTAAATCTATCCTACGGTGAGCTGATTAAAGTTTGGGCATAGTCGAAGCATCTGCGGAATACTTTATAGGGTGTTGTTTTTTTATTTTAAGAAAATAAACAGTCTGGACCATGTTTTTTTATTTTAAGAAAATAAACAGTCTGGACCATATTTTCTTAGGCAACCCTTTTGCGGTATACTTATAAACATATTTATTTAATAAAAAGAAACTTTCATCCATTAAACAGATGGGTGAAGGTCGACCTTACTTCTGCTGTAATCATAAAAAGAATCAAGATCAATTTGAAAATCTTAATAATCGGTATAAGATACTATATTTTTAAGTCATCTGCCTAAGGTACAATATTATTATTTTAGAAATATTTACTGATGTCATTTAAAAATATATTAAAAATCAGGGGCCCAAATGAAACAGTTAAACTGGCCATTCACGATGAGAGTTGTTTCGCTGCGTGCAGCGCTAGGTCTCGGAGACTAATTTCATCGTGAATGGCATTGAGACTGAGACAAGCGGTGAGGCAAGTATCACAGAAATCACCATGAGCCGCAAATTGTGAAACGGCAGTGTTAATTTATGGAAAGTATAGAGGACCCTGAGGACAGTACTAAAAGTACTTTGTTTTTTATTTAAATATTAAATTAATTAAATAGTTCGTTATATAAAATTTATTAACAACTAAAAATTTCAATTTAGATGGATAGCAGCAAATTAGTAGGCAAATTGCTGCACCAATTGCAATATATTGCTCATTACAAAGCCGATAGGAAGTCCCCATAATAAACGCTGATGACTGAAATCTCAAGCGGCGTGTGTGGCCTTATCTGTCTTGAGACTGTTTTTAGTAAAAAACGGGCGATAACACACGTCTCAAGAAACACAAGGCAACACACGTTGAGACGGCCTCACGGCACCACTTGAGATTTCAGTCGATTGCGGTTTACTGCCAGTTTCTTTATTCGTACTAAAGGTAACATGACAATTTTCTCAATGCACGAAACAGTGTGGAATAATATTTCCGATAAATGTGTACGGAATTGCTTACTTTGATGATTTAAAAACAATACGGAATATGCGATTTTGGGTGGTAGTCGTCGAAAAAGAACTTATAATACTTATCTCTATATTTTCCATCACTGCCAATTCACAATATACGGCGATATCTACCCACTCACGGTGATTACTGTGAAACTTCCCACGCGGCTTGTCTCATATTTACCGCCGACGTCGGTCTCGGTGATACCGTCTCAGCGATGCATGCGGCAGCTGATACAAAGCCATCCGCGATGAAATTTGTCTCTGAGACCTGAGTATCGCGGCATGCGGTGGCACAAGTTACACCTATGAAGCACCGCATGCGGCGAGGCAAGTCTCATTCTGAATGGGCCGTTTTACTGGAAGAGTTTTAAACTTTGATCCAATTATCGCAACATACTGACTTCTATGATATAAATTTGAAACAAGAGGTTATAAGTATTATGTACCTATGTGTCTTCTAACTTTCTCAATACGATGTACTTAAATAAAGTATCTTTAAATTGAATATAATATTACAACACACCAGTGGCGGCTCGTGGGCACTAGCGGCAGTGGGGCACACAGTGGAAAGGAATCCCGGGATTCGTTTTTCCCTTAGGAAAACAAGTTTTCCGCTTACTGAAAATTAAATATATTTCAAAACAAATAATATTACAATATTAAAGACTAACTGCTAGGTACCGCTGCAGTTGTATACGATTTCTTATAGTTGAAGTCCATTCTTCTGGATTTTTGGCTAGCGAAGTGATCGATGACCAGATTATTAAAATTTGGATTGGACCGAATAAGTTTTTTTTCGATGGATAACATGGCTAACGCGCATAATCTATCTTGACACATTGTTCCTTAAAAATGTTTTAATACGTTTTAGTGTCGAAAAACATCTTCCACTCTCCACTGTGGTCATGGGAATTGTACACAGGATAGTTAGCAGCTCCACAGATTCCGAAAATGTAATTGTCAAATTGTTCTCAAAAACATTTGTAATAACGGTACGGCCCCATTGTGTTACACAAAGTCATCCCGGGTGTAAAGTGTGGACAGTTCGTTTTTTGAATTTTAAGCTGTTTACGTTTGGAAATAAACTACACACAGTTTTAACGTCCTCATTTGGAAAACAACCTTGGTAGTCTTTAAATTTTTACTTGCAATTGTTAGGTGGGTAGTAAAACTAAATCGTTTATTTACCTGCACTACTATTGGGTCACAAATTTCCTTACATATCCTTAAATTAGGAATGGGGTCCTCCTTTTCAACAAACCGTCTCTTCTTGCTTGTACTTGGACCTGATTGGGTGTTGTCGTTTAAGTTTAGTTCTTGTGGGTCTTGTTGTGATTGCCATGCTTCATGAATTAGCGTGTCTATATTATTTCTCATATTTTGAATAGCTGCTGCAAAATTTGAGAGCATCGAGCTGTCTACTCTGTAGTTGATCAAAAAGTATATCGCAATTTGGCATTATTTTGCTGAAGAAAAATAACCAGAAACTAAAATCTGTCATTCAAAATTTATCAACCCTTTAGTCTGATTAATAGTTTTTTTTTTATCGATTTCTGTGTTCATAATTTCTTCGAGACATTTAATCAAATCCTCTTTATAAACATAAATAATATTGACACACTTCGATGTAAAATTCCTTCGTGTAGGAGCATTTTAAAGCATACGACGAAAGAAAAGGTGTTTGGCAATTTAAAATCTACCAGCGAAAAATTTCTCTTTTATATTTTCAAATTGGAAAAAATATTTAAATCTCTATTTGATAGTTTGTCAACTAAGCCTGGAATTTCCAGCGCATACCTTTTTGAGATGAGCAAAATAGAATTTGGTCATCCTTGCCAACAATTTGCGAAAATGTACACCATTAAATTATTTATAAGACTCAGAATTTTTTATACTCTTAAATATGCATACAGAGATTTGAAATCCTTGAAAAAGTCAGACAAAACCAAAAGAAAAATTAAAATTTTGTCTCATTTATAAATATTATTGATTTTTTTTTCATCATATTTTTGACTGCTTTATAAACAAAAAGTTATTTTTCTTTCTAGTTTTATTTCTTAACTATTCCAATAGTCCAACTAACTTTTTTTCTTAATGACAATAAATAAATGCTTATAATGGCCCAACAAACCACTTTAACCCGAAACCGGCATCGCCTTTATGAGGGAGCCGGTAAAGATGCTGCTGCGTACATTCGTATCTGGTCTAGGTAATCTGTGCCGTGGGTACAGCACGTCACGATGAGAAAGGACAGCGCCCCGCTTGTGACGTATAATCCATCACATGTGTTCATCTTTTGCTAAGCGATATTGTCGTTGTCTTTGTCCTTGTTTTTCGCATCATAATGAGAGAGAAAACAACAGAGGCACACATTTACTGTGCCCTGTGCCATCTTCCATTTAATTTCGGAATTCTCGCTCAACGCCCGGTCGTTCAGTGTCGTGTCAACGCGGTTTTCCCTGAATATTAGATAAAATAATAATAGGCATTGAGGAAAATATAAAATATGTAAGTTATTTTTTTTTTTTGATTTATTATACTAGGGCACGAGCCCAAGTGCCCTTACGGGCAAACCGCCACTGCAACACACTGAATTAAGTATGAGAACATACCGGAAAATACCGTAAAGCGGAGAAAGAGTTGAACAAAAATAAATTTAGCCGTCTTCTGGTGGTCCAACCAGAAGTAGGGATCTTTCCCGAGTCCAATATTAATGGACTGGGGATCAACGAAAAATGGCGCAACCCACGCTATATTCGTACTTATTAATATAACGCCGGCCAGCTGTGGTACCCAACTACGCGGACTTTATAGGTATGTCAACTTTTATTATGATAGGTAAAAAAGGTACTTTAAAATAGTACGGCTTAAGGGTAAAGCTTAAAATCTACTAAAAGGAAAAACTAAAACCGCAAGTCTATATTGAGAACACAATTAATAATAATAAAAAAAGATGAAACAATTTTAGGACTACTCTCTGAGATAAAATACCTATTTAATTAAACCACGCCTCGAAGATTAACTAACTTTTAACTACTGAGATCCGTTGCGGAAATTTTCTGAACGAATTCATTCTATACTTATCGCCCCAATGCGCTCGATAAAAAAATTTGCGTGTTCAGATTCGACATTGAAATTCCCCTTTATTATTCAGGTAAAAAAATGTAAATTTTTTAGCATTTACCTTTTTGGAGTCTTTGCATTTCAGATTCGCTCGCGTTCCATTCCCAGAAAGATGAGAAAACACTTTTTTCTTTTTCGGAATCGAGGGGATAAAAAAATATTAGAGATTTTCCAACAATTTTTTTAAAAATTAAAATTAGTTACTGTTTAGCTAATAAGTTCAATGCACATGATATAATGTTTATTCATTTATATCTGAAGAAAAATAACAACTTAAACCCCATAAACTCATAACCCCATAATGCAATACAACCTTAAAAAAACTTTATAATTTACAGATACACAAAAATTTTTTTTTCGGAACTGGGGATCAGACAAGGTTTTCTATATGTTTTTGCGGTCGCTGAATTCGAATTCGGGGTCTGTTTAACCCTATCACGTCAGTGTTTTGATATAACCTCGAAAACACAATAATTGAGGTTTTTCAGTACTTTTTAATGCATATAAGCCTGTAACTCAAACTTTAAACACAAAAGCCAAGCGGTTAACTCCAAATCCATAACCCTATAACCTCATAAACTCATAAATTACTAATTCACAGCCACACAAAAAAAATGTTTTTGTCAAGTTTGTCACAGTTTTATATGCGTTAAAAAGTGCTGAAAAGTGGGTTTTTTGAGGTTATGGTAAAACCCTGACGTGTTAGTGTAAAATGGACCCCGGATTTGAATTTAGCGACCTCAAAAACATGGAAAACATGGTCTGATCCCCAGACCCAAAAATATTTTGTTGCATGGCTTTGTAATCAAAGTAAATTAAACTCATGGCCATTGACAAAATCTTAAACATCAACAAAACGATTACAAAACTTTTTCTACGATCATTATTCCAAGTGGCAAAGAATTAGAACTGAAGAGAAGAAAACCAAAGTAAATAGACATACACAACAGCTACAAAGAGAGAAAAAAATCAATACCAAAATTAACGAATACCTGAAAGAGCTCACAGTTGACTGATTACTCATTGTGGAAAGCTGACAAAAAGAAAGAAAAACAATCCAACACGTATGAACAGAAAACGGGATGTGGACAAAAAGTTGCAAACAAAAAGTTGATGCTTTCGCCAACTATTTATAATGTATCTTCAACTCAAATTAAGGGGAATGTGGAATGGATAACTAAGAGGAAGTTAGTGATATTTAAACAATTTTATTATAGTCTTAAAGAAGTACAAAGAAAAATAAAAAATATTAATAATAATAATGCAAAAAGCTGCTGGGTTTGATTACAGGAGAGACACTAAAGAAATTACCACGAAAAGGTTTAGTAAAATTGACCAATATACGAGCGTAAATCTCTATGCTCCGTCCCTGGCCTATTTCTAAGTGATGGCTTAATTATTGTTTTTAACAGTCAGTTAACTAACGTTTGTAGATCATATCTACAAAATATCAGCTTTGTATCTCAAAGCGTTGTTGTGCTGTGGCTAATTATTGAATTGTGTGTCATGATTGTTCATAAAAATGGATCCTGTAGTCAAATAGCCGTAATAAAATATCTCCAAAAATAGGCATGACGCCAACTAAAATTCACGAAGACATTGTGGCAACTATTGGAGAATCTGCAGTTTCTTATGACATAGTGAAACGATGGTATCGAAATTTTAAATGCAGAAGAACTTTCTGTGAAAACCAGCATGCTGGTGGTCCTCTCAAAACGGTAACAACAGAGGAAGTACGCATTAGGGACATTGTGGAAGATACGGGCTTATCATATATTCAATAAAGAATTAGATATGAGAAAGAGTGTAAGATGGGTGCCCCGAAAGTTAACCATTGATCAAAAAAGAAATTGGGTGTTGACTTGTGAGCGACTTTTGGAAAGGTATCAATCAAACAAAGATAACTTTTTTACTCGGTATCTTACCATGGACCAGACATGGGTGGACCACTATGATTCCAAAACGAAAGCGCAAAGTAAAGAGTAGAAATATTCCTATTTACGCAAATTCAAAGTCTGCTGGAAAAAGTTTTGCCGTCGGTGTTCTGGGATGCTCAAGGAATCATCCTGACTGACTATTTGCAAAAAAGGACAGAGCAGTATAGAGACCCATTACGCACAAGTGATTTCTAATTTGCAAGACGCTCTTAAAGAGAAACGTCGAGAAAAGTTAAGGAACGGTGTGCTGTTCCATCAGGATAGTACTCCCAGCCAGTGTTGCCAGAATATATTTTTGTAATGTACCAGATTTATCTAAAAAATGTACCAGATTTCATAAAAATGTACTAGATTCTATAAAATTACTAGATTTTTCTAATTATGAAGTATGATCATTAAAGACCAAAAAAAGATTTATAGAGAACACAAACACAACAATTTTAAACAATATTTTATCTCTCGACAAATTTCTGACACTATTTTATATCTCGAGCAGTTTTTGAATAAGATTTTAATACCTTTTGATACTCTTCTTTTATCTCTCGAACAGTTTTTAAATCTTTTTTTAACTCTTGAGCTATTTTGATACAATATTTTATCTCTCGATAAATTTCTAACAGTATTCTATCTCTCAAGCAATTTTTAACAACTTTTTTTTATCCCTCGAGCAATGTTTGTACAATTTTTTTTGTAAAATGTTTTACTATTTTTAACAGTTTTTTTATATTTCAAGCTATTTTTGAACAATATTTGATCTCTTGTGCAATTTTTGAAAAAGATATTAATACCTTTTGATATCATTTTTATCTCTCAAACAGTTTTTACAAAAACCTTTTTTATCTCTTGAGCTATTTTTAAAAAATATTTTATCTCTGGATAAATTTCCAACAGTATTCTATCTCTCGAGCAATTTTTAACAATTTCTTTTATCTCTCGAGCAATGTTTGTACAATATTTTTTTAACACTATTTAATCACTCGAGCAATTTTTAACAGCCTTTTTTTTATTTCAAGCTATTTTTGATCCATATTTGATCTCTCGTGCAATTTTTTAGCGAAATTTTAACAATTTTTAACACTATTTTATCTCTCGAGCAATTTTTGAAAAAGATTTAACAACTTTTGATAATCATTTATCTCTCGAACAGTTTTTAAACAATTTTAAACAAATTTGTAACAGTATTTTATCTCTCGAGCAATTTTTAACAACTTTTTTATCCCTCGAGAAATTTTTGTACAAAATTTTTTGTACAATTTTTAACACTATTTAATCACTCGAGCAATTTTTAACAGCTTTTTTACCTTTCAAGCTATTTTTGAACAATATTTGATCTCTCCTGCAATTTTTGAGTAAAATTTTAATAATTTCTAACACTATTTTATCTCTCGAGCAATTTTTATTAACATTTTTTATCTTTCTAACAATTTTTAAACAATGTTTTATCTCTCGAGAAATGTTTAACACTATTTTTTAATTTTCGAGTAATTTTTGAATAAGATATTAATAACTTATGATACTATTTTATCTCTCGAACAATTTTTAAACCTTTTTTTATCTCCTGAGCTATATTTAAACAATATTTTATCTTTCGATAAATTTCTAACATTATTCTATCTCTCTAGCAATTTTTAACAACTTTTTATCTCTTTAGCAAACTGCACAATATTTTAACTCTCTACAAATTTATAAAAATATTTTAACTCTCGATAAATTTTTGACAATGTTTTATATCTCGAGCATTTTTTAATAGTATTTTATCCCTCGAGCAATTTTTGAACAAGGGTTTACCATTTTGTAATACTATTTTACCTCGAGCAATTTTTGAACACGATTTTAACAATTTCTAACACTATTTAATCTCTGGAAAAATTATTAAATATTTTTATCTCTCATTAAAATTCTAACAATATTTTTATCCCTGGAGCAATTTTTGAACAATAGTTTACCTCTCAAGCAATTTCTAATACTATTTTATACTTTGATCAATTTTTAACACTTTTTTACCTCTCAAGCCATTTTTGAACAATATTTGATCTGTCGTACAATTTTTAAACAATGTTTTATTTCTCGAGAAATATCTACTATTTTATCTCTGAAGTAATTTTTAACAACTATTTTAATTTCTCTTGCAATTTTTGACCAATATATTTTACACTTCAAATGGAAACATACGCTGAAAAAAGTACTAGATATTGTGTCGAGTGTACTAGAGTACCAGATTCTCAGAGAATGTACTAGATCTAGTACAATTGTACTAGACTGGCAACACTGCTCCCAGCTACATATCCTGTATTGCTGTGGCTGCTATACACCAAGCAGGCTTTGAATTAGTGGAACATCTACCATATTCGTCATATCTTCCCTCTGGTGTTTACTGGCTGTTCTTTAATTTAAAAGAAAACTTACATAGGAAAAAAATTTCCAGTCATGATTAACTGATACAAGTTGTAGAGAGGTGGTTTGCAGAGGTCAAATAATTTTTTTCCAAGAGGCTGTTGAGATATTAGAGCATCAATGGACCAAGTGCATTAGCGTAGAGAGAGACTATGTCAAAACCTAAAAAATATAATGCCACTGTATTTTTACAGTAAGGGGTTCAGCGGGGCAGCATAGGGATCTTCGTAATAAACGCAGCATTTAGGCTTCAACATGTTTCTAATGTTTAACATGTTTGTCAAAAAATCCAATAGGAAAAGGAAATCGTTTAATAATAACCCACATTGGATGCACCGATGGATGTTTTCCAGCTGGTTTATTAATGTTCGAGTCAAAGAAAACAAAAAACTACCATGAAGAAATGGATAGTCCTATGGTTGAAAATTGGTTTCAGAACATTATTAAAAAAATCCAGCCATCTCAAGTAGATTAAAGGAGTCACTATCTACAACAAGATGGAAAAAAGAAGATATTTTAAATTGGCTTCGTTCTAAAAGTATTATCAGTCCTCCTAAATTCTTGAAGGCAGAATTACTCGTAATAGCAAGGCAATATAAAAACAAATTCAAACAATATCTTATAGAGGAGATGTCCTGAGAAAAAGGAATTGGAATTCTCAGATTGAGATAAATTCCATTAAACTGATCTGGACAGGGATTCTTATGGGGCGAACTCAATACGTAACGAAGCGAATAGAGAGAGAGACATTACATAAGAATCGCATTCTGTGGAACGAAGATAGGCGTCTCAGCACTTACCGTATTGAAAGATGAGAATTCAAATGTAGGTCACAATTAAAAGGTTATGTTTCCCGAAACAATACAACATTTAAATTATCTGATGTGCAAAATTTGTTTTTAAAGGCTATTTCAAATGTAAATGGAGAACATTGGAGAAAATGCATTGATCATGTTAAAAAGGTGAAAAATTCGTTTAAGAAAGTGGATATAGCAATTGAAAACTTAAGTACGCGTTTAGAATATGACCCGAGAATACCGATCAAGGAGAAGCGACAGCTTGGTGTTTTCAGTGTACCGTTTTGTAACGCGCATGTGCGAAACTAAGTTGTGTATCACTCAAAATTATGTTATCTGTCAAAGTCAGTCCAAGTTGTGTTTAGTACGTGAGCAATGTTAAGTGATATTTTTTGGTGTTTGTTTTGTGTAGTAATAAGATGAAGATTTTTACACACTTAGGTGTTCTAATACAGATATAAAATGTGCCAAAAAAGTTATTAGGAAACTAAGAATTTTATCACATGCATAAATATTAAGTATAATGATTTAATCATTTTTGACATTTTATTTTTCATATGTATTGTATTTTGTAAAATATATGTTTTTCTTCTTATAAATAAATTTAATAAACAATGAACTGCAGATTTTGTTTATTTTATTTTGAAATTATATTTAAAAAAATATAATAAATTCGCGTGTTTCAATTAGGATTGATCAAAGTGGGCGAAATCCCTTTATTATGGCTAAATTGCAAGTTACAATTATGTCAATATAAAGATGTTTTCCCATTCATATTTACATTTATTGAATGAATCATACTGGAGTTGATTTTGGAAATATTGGTGCATACTTAAATAAATACTATTTCTAAAAATTCGTCTATGCACATAGTCCAATGGACGTCCACTTTAGATCTATTTGAGGGTCAAGACGTCCATATCCGGGCATCCAGTGTACGTCCGTTTATGCTAATTAAATTGACAGCTGAATATCGATACCCAGAGAACGTCTCTTTTTGGACTTAATTTTAAGTTTAGTAGTATTTTGACGTCCATCTTAGGTCATTATTTATTAAGCCTACCAGATAATACCCATCTATATATACTTCTTTTTTTTTAATATAACTGGTCATTAAAAATTGACAAATTGAATATATTGCATTTCATTCTATCAGCGGAAGTTTGAAATCTTGGTCGAGCTCGTCTAGCGATTGAAAGCGTAAAACGATAATGGCTGTGTCGTGAGTTCGAATCCTGCTCAGGTCAAGCAATTTTTATTAAAAAATAAATAAATGGTGTATAGCGGTTTGCGAAAATAATAAACAAATTATTAATAATATAAAATAGTGTTTGGTGAGTTGCGGTTCTGTAAAAAAAAAATGGGGATGTGGTCTCAATGGAAACATAATCCTGGGCGTTTTTGACTGTCCAGTATTCGACGTCCAAATGTATTCCAGAATTGGACGTCCTCTGAATGGTCAAAAGTGTGCCATTTGTATACTTCACTGGACATCCATTGGATGTCGGAAGTCCAGAAAACTAATTTTTGGACGTCTAGACATCCAAAATTGTATATCGAATGGACGTCCAATGGACATATTTGTATTGTCTGGGTGATAGCCAGGCCAGGTGTTTAACTCTAAATACATAAACCTTAAATGACATTTCGTTTAACTTGGCGAGAAAACATTTGTTTCTACAGAAATGAGTGATAAACTTGAAAGTCCTTTTAATATATAAACCTAGAAATTCTAAAAATATGTAAGTACTTTTTAAACCTAAAAGCTTTGAAAATATATGCACATTGCAAATATTTAGTTAAACCTCTCAAACTTAATGTCTTTTTAATTGTTTCCTAATTTTTTTTTGGCACCCTTAATTTTATTTACCTTATTTTTACCTAAGGAAAAGGTAATTTAATTTAAATATGGGGCTTTTATTACATTTTTAACAATAAATAAACCAAATATTGAATAAATTTTATAGATAAATTATAAATAATAAACGTCTTTTACTTTTATAACAAATAATTAATTATTACATAATGAATTATATTTTGGTGCCGAAATTTCACCATTGCTATTAACCCTAACTACTTCAATGTAATTAAATCACATTGCAACATTTGCGCATGGACTATAACAATAATTTCAGATAATTTGCCAAACTATTTCGCTCAGTGTAGAAAATAAACATGTTTTCTCAGGGTGCTAAGTTGTGTATCAATCAAAGTCATGCTGTGAAAAAGGTACATCCGATATCAAAGGCACCGACAGCTACTGTCGCTTCTCCTTGATCGGTATTCTCGGGTTATATTATCCCAACTTTTACTGCACTCCTATTTTATTCAGACTATAGTAACGAACACAAGTGAAATCTAGATTTTAAATTTGGTAGTAAATTGGGTTACTATACATTCAAAGTATGATATTGCTATAAATTATTTTATTTTATCGCAAACTGAAGCTGTTAGAACGTATCATAATGGGCGCTTTCAACTTGGCAACGTGCTTGAATAAGACAATTAAAAACGAGGGATTTCCCCCTTCGGGGGAGTAGATGTTGAATACACAATGTAGCGCGGGGCAGAGAGTTAAACTCTCTCTAGATAAGTATTTGCTGAGTATTCTCATATAAACAAATGGAGTATTTACCCACCTATGGCTTACCATAACTACGAAATAGAATTTCTACAATACAAAACAAACATCTATCAATTAATAGTCGTCGTGAAAATTAATAATTCTACAACCATGAATATCTCTAAAAATAGACGATGAAGAGATACTATCAAGAAAAACTTAGACGAAGCAATAGTTGAAAGTGCTTCACTAAAAACAGAGGTGACCAAAGAAGTATTTCTTGAAAACAATTTATGGAATTTTATTTTTATTTGGATTACACAATTAAACAAATAACATCAATTCGGAATATGAATACTAAATTATTACAACAAAAATTTTATCAGAACTTTCAAATCAAATTTAATTCGTGGGCCAGTTGCAGAACAAAAAGAACTCCAACGAATTTCTAACAAAGTGCTAAAGATTTTTATCGAGTGAATTAGAAAATATAACATTTTTGCTATTTTAATTGTTATTATTATTTTTATGAAATACTAATTATGCTTATTTGTTACAGGTATGTAAATTGTAACCATTTCTTGAAGTGAAATAAGTAGGTAAGTCGAAATAGATTTATAGTGTTATCTAATTATTATTGTGAAATATAAATATGATTCGCTAAAGAAAGAATGAGCTGAGAGAAAGAAATGCTTCTGAATAAAACCCAATATTAGGCAAAACCGAACAAGGAGGCGCAAGTAGAAAATGTTGATCTCTACATTATTAAAAAATTAGTTACAATATTGTCACCGAAAGATAGCCTTGCAAGCAATCCTTTTTTAATAAAATTTACATAAAGAATTGAATAAAAAACTTCATGTGGGAATTACAGAGTTATTAACCTACTTTGGTTGGGGAAACCATTCCTTCTGCGGAGGAGGTGAAATATCTGGGTATTATCCTAGATAAGAAACTTTCCTGGAACCGCAATTGGAACAAACTATCGACAAAGCCAGATAATCCCTCTGGACCCTCAAAAGGTTATGCGGCAAAACATGGGAGATCAGTCCTCAACTGATCTGGATTTACCAAACAGTGCTAAAACCCATGGTTACGTATGGTTCCGTCGTCTGGGATTTCAACGAACAGATAGAGCAAAGCTGGCTGGAATCCAGCGGCTTGCGTGCGTCGCTATCACTGGGGAAATATCAACCACACAGACAGGAGCTATGGAGACCATGCTGGACCTAACACATCTCCACATTTTGCTGGAAATGGAGATCAGGGTTCTCCTATAGACTCCTGAAAGTGGGTAGTTATTGCAGCGAAACACTGTGATGGGACAAGACGAGGCTAATGAGTAAGATTAATAACCACCACATCTGCGGCATGGTCTCAGACTCGCTAGTTCCCAGACAGCACATAAAAATCCATACAGAGTCCTCATTCCAGAGAGAGACGTACAGAGCAAGGGAGATAAAACCCTCTCCCAGGCGGACTATACGCTGTACACGGATAGCTCCAAAACTGAAAAAAAGAATTAGGAGTGGCCACAGTTGACACATAAATAAACGTAGGCTCACTGGCCACGATCTTCCAAGCAGCAATGAATTGCTATAGAATTGAGAGCAAGAGAGTTGATTAATTTTCGCCCCGCAAACAAGACTATACAGATATTTTATTTTCTAATAGCCAGGCAGCCCTCAAGACTCTTGGTTCTGTTTAATGCTTGTAAGAAACCATCTTATCTGCTTTTAAATGTAGGATGGACAAAGCTGCAATTAATTTAATAATTGAGAATGATAATTGTAGAATATTATTCTAAAATCTGGCTATTAGTATTTAAGTTTAGTTTAGGTTCAGTATCTTTTCTACTGATGATTTTTGTTTGTAATTTTTTTTGCAAAAAGTGATACTACAGTTCTCTCCAAGCATGCTAAATTTTCAAATTATTTTAGGATATAAACAAAATGTTGTCCGAGTTCGGCTCGGAGGCCGTGCCCTAACCCAAAATGTTTAAAATAAATCATTCACACAATACTATTTCTCTTTATAATTTAAATAAAAAGTAATTAATTTGAAATTTTATGGAAATCATTACTCGATTTTTACTTGCTGTTTTGTAGCTTATCTTTCAAAAAATCAAACAGACGATATTATAAAACCTTCAACACTGTAAAATATTACAAAAATAAAAATATAAACATCACTTATTTCTTTAGTGTACCTCGTAATAAAGATTATTTTTTATAAAATATGTTTCAGTAAGAGTCAAATACCAACAGAGGTAAACCAAAGAACGCCTAAAACGTTTTTGCAAACTGAGAAATATTTCACCCGATTTGAAAATCAAATCACGCATTTCCCTGAGATTAATCAAATACCTTAGGTATCGTCTTTAAGTCTTCAGTAGCATTCGAAGGCGGAAGATGCATTGTGGGTTTTTGAATCGGAATTTAATATAATGGAATCTAGAATTTAATTAATTTAATGGACAAAGACCGATCCCTGAGAGGCACGTGACGACATGAGACTTATCGCAATCTCATCAATCTACAATTTCATTAACCCACGCTGTAATTATCTTCCACCTGTTTTAAAACTTTATAAGAATTTGACTTACATATACAGGGTATCCCATAAATATACTGAAAAAATTAAGGATCGAAGAGTATTGGTTAAAATGCAAAAAATCTTTTATTGTTCAATAAATACAAAAATTTCGAGCCAGATGGCCATTGGACGAGTCAAATACGATTTAAAAATAATAATAAAGAAGGCAAACAACATAATCCAATAAGACGTATAGGTATTAGTATTTAAGATGATAATAAAAGTACTGGAGTATAAGGAGTTAGGTCCAAAGGCTTTTAATTCACTTTCCGCTTAAACAAATTTAGAGTGACATTTTTCAAACCATTAGGTATAGTATTATAAACATAGGATCGTCAATAATTAAACGAATTCACTTAAATTATCATTCTAAATTTAATTTAATTAAACAAACGCAATATATTCGATCAAAAGTGTCCCTCATAATGTAAAAATGTCGCTACCATTTTTGATATATCTGAGAGTCTAGAAGAGGCACTCATAGTCAGTTAGTCAGTAGCCGAACCCAGACCATGTTAACAATTAAGAGTAAACCGAACACCTTGAAAATTTATAATTTCGTCTCAGCCTTTTTTTTTGGTCCGATTTTTGTGACATTTTCAGGAAATACCAATAATAACAAAACTTAGGGTGGAAACCATGAATTTTTTGTAAACCTTTAAAAAGTATTTATTTTGAAAAATGTTAAAGGAAGTTAAAAAAAAAACATTTACGCTGCATTCTGTATTAAATCTATGAAGATTTGCTGTTTTTTGTTTTAATAAATCAAGTAGTTTTTAAATGGGAGAAACTACGAGCACAGAATTGGCTTGGTATAAATAGCCGACTTATCGACGCACAGTTTAGAACATTGTAATGAAAAGTTAAAGTGTAATAAATAAATTAGAATTGTTAGTTAGTGTCTAAGTATTATATAAATTAATTAGTAAGTCCGAAATAAATTGTAAATAGTGTGTTTAAATAATTAGACTATCGTTACATTGGTGCCAGCAGTGGGATTCCTACATCCATATGGGGACAGTACCGTGCCAGTTGTTGTACAGGAGAATATGGTGGTACCTGGCAGAAGTGAAACCGTTATAGTAGCATGGCTTCAAGAAACTATGGAAGAAGGAACACCTGTCATGATGGAACCTTGAAACCACGATGAAGAGGTTGGACAAGGAATTCTGATCGGAAAGGGGTTGGTCACGACTGCTAAAGAGATTCCAGTTCGTCTTATAAACGTTAGTGATCACCCAATTACCATCAAGAAAGAGACCAGAATTGGAACTTGTGTACCAGTAACTTTCACAATTCGTCAGACAACTTCTGATAATTCCAATGACAAATTCGAGCAAATGTTTGCAGTTGCTGGTCAATCTCTGAATCAATTAGAGAAAAAGAAAATAACGGAATTTCTTCGACGATATCGTGATATTTTTGTACCAAAAGGAGGAAAAACAGGAAGAACTTCTATTGTAAAACACAAAATTGACACTGATGACGCCAAGCCCATTCGTCAATCAGCTCGAAGATTACCAAAGACCAAGAGAGAGGAAGCTGAAAGGATTGTTCAGGAAATGAAGAAAGACAGGGTGATAGAACCTTCTACCAGCCCATGGGTCTCTCCGGTAGTCCTGGTTCAGAAAAAGGATGGAAATACGAGGTTCTGTGTGGATTACTGTCAGTTGAACAATGTTACCAAAAAAGACAGTTACCCTCTGCCTCGTATCGACACATTGGCCGGAAGTAAACTATTTTCTACCTTGGACTTGAAGTCTGGATATTGGCAGGTGGAAATGGACCCAGTAGACAAAGAAAAGACAGTTTTTATCACCGGATCTGGATTGTGGCAGTTTAATGTTATGCAATTTGGATTATGTAATGCCCCCGCGACAGTTGAAAGACTTATAGAAAATGTATTGAGAAGGTTATCTTGGAAAACATGCCTGTTGTATTTAGACGACATCATAGTCTTGGGGAAAACATTTGATGAACATCTAAAATATGTTTTTAAAAGACTTCAAGCTGCCCAACTGATGCTAAACCCCAAGAAGTGCCAACTATTTAAAAATTAAGTTAATTACCTGGGTCATGTAGTCAGCAAGGATGGCGTGGCTGTAGATAAGGAAAAAGTCGCTTCTATCAAAGAGTGGCAGACTTCCAAGGTAGCGCTTACACAGGGTTGGCTTCGCGTCACATTATCGTTGCAAAAATTCAAAGCTCTCTATATTATCGAAAAACATATTATTGCGAAGTTTTCCTAATGACACGCTTATAAATACAATTTTATAACAGAAAATCCTTAAAACATTTTTGTTCTTAACGTTGTTACTGAAGCCAACCTGTCATATATTCTATCATGGAAAGATAAATTTTGTATTAGGTACAACAGCCGTCCGACTTCTTAGATAAAAACTTGTTTCGCGTATTCGCTTAAATTTGTTAAGAAGTTAGATTTAATTTAAAACCGACTTTTGAATTTTATTTTCGCGTTTTTAATTTAGCCTAGAAACAAAATTTTGTTTGCAGCATTTGTGCTTGCATTTGATCTATGCCCACCTATTTCACAATTTTTGATCAATGCCGTGACAAATCCACAATTTATTCTATTTTGTTTCAAAATAAACTATTTTCGACATAGAAAACGAAAATCATATTTGTTATTGGTACAAAACCACGAAAAATTTATACATAACCATAGGTGAAATAGGTCCTTCTGGTTAACATCCTGGTAAAGGCAACCAACTGTAAGAGTTTAGCACCGATTATAAAACTGGCTGTAAGTGTTCCTTTTTGCCAAATTGGGGAAGGAACACTAAAAAATGAAGGCTCACAAACAAAATCCATTTTTGCTATTAAAATACTACCGCTTGAACAAAATGAAAATTATGCAGATTCTTTAAGTTTAACTTAAATATTACATACATTTCTAAGTTTCCAACGGTTATTTTTTACAGAATTTATGATAAAAATCGAAAGTAATCTTATTGAACATCTGGAACTCTTTATAATATTGAGATGCCTGCCTCAAACTTTGTCTAAAGTAAAAACTGATTTCCTTTTTAAGAAGTATTACTGTGGAGTGTGATAAATTTAAAGACGGTCAAAATTTGGAGCGTTATGTGATTCATTTTTCAACCAAATGTGTTGTCGGGTGGTTCATGAAAGCTCGACATTATCTAGAATTAATAGTAGTGGTTTATCCTAACTTATGTACATAAGCATGATATATCACTGAATGAGTATTTTTTCTGTACTGTTGGTGTATTATTGACTTTTTTCGCAAACTACAAAATAAATGTGGGCTTGCTTTTTTAAAACTAGCACAAAAATGAAGGTTAACCAAAAGAATGACATGTGACGAAGTAATCGTGTAAGGGAAAGTATGTACTGTGTACAAATCCCTACACAATGTTCCATAAAATAGTCAGCTTCGTATCTGTAACGATTTAGAATATTGGCACATCAAAAAAGGAAAAATGTATGTTAGAATACATTTTTATTAATTTTGTATTGTGTAAGTCTAGTTCCTTTTAGTATATTTATTTTCTAGTTTCGTTAGAATATTTTCTAGATCTTTAACTTCTTAGTCTGTAAATATACTCTTAAATCTTTAATAACATAATTTGTACATTTGCCCTACACCAGTCAATGTTGTGAGGGCCAAAAAATGTCTAGGTACAATTTGGGCACTATTCAAGTAAACTGTACTTAAAATTGTACTCGGGTACTCAAAGTACTCACTAATTGGTACTCGTAAATACTTTGGAGTAGTTTACATTTTAGAGTACTCATTACTTCTGATTCCTACAACTGACGAGTAACGAGTACGAGTACCGACGCGCACATTTAAATTATAATGGTTCCACACCAGAAAGGTTAAACATTTCATATCCTAGAGCTTATAGAATTGTGACTCCTTTAGATTCATACAAAAATTTCAAAAAATAATTAAAACTAATACTAATTTTTAATTTGAAAATGTTCCGCTTTGATTCTGTCTTGTTTCTTCCGGTTCTTCAGCTTTCTGCTCTAACTATCTGACTTTCTATACCTCCTGTTCTTCTGCCTGGTCTCGTCTTGCTGTTTTCCTCTATTTTCTCCTCTTACTCCTTCTTCGGCTGAACTCTCTTTCCTGCTATTCGATTCACATTATCTTCATTTTAAATAAAACTTTTCTTTCTTTTTTTATTATATTTTCTACGATATAAAATTTTTAACTTTCTGACAATCTTCCCAAAATTATCAGACAATAAATTTTCACAATCCGACTATCAGAGATCAGGGACATAAAGATAGAAAAAGCAACGACCGCAGCACAGCAACGATGGCATCATCTATGCGTCTCAGATGTTAATTAAAGGTACACGTCGTTTGTCGACAGACAGTAGACGTGAACAGCAGAAATGTCAATTAGTTGTATTTATATCCTAGAATCCTTAGATAATATTACTCTGAGGTAGAATCCTGAATTTGAATGTTAAATTTTGAATTCATGATTGTGTTATCCTCTAGATCAGTGATGCTCAAAGTATGCTCCGCAAAGACTTTGTGGGGCTCCGCGAAGAAAATAATAGTCTTAATAAAAAAAAAATCAGTACTATGGTCACAAAAGGGAGGAACCTGGCTTGAGGACCTTTTTTTTAGACGTCACTAAGAGGAAGGATGATATAATTTTGCTTGGAGGACCTTTTTTTTAGGGCTCCGTCAAATATTTTGCTTTTCAAAAAGTTTGAGAACTACTGCTCTAGATGAACTAAGCGAAACGGTTGTGGCTGTTTTTGTGTGAAATTTGAGGACAATAAATATATTTTGTAATATAACAATAAGTCGGAGAATGTATTGCATTAGTAACACATGCCACATGAATAAATGTAACAACCCCAATGTGGCGTTCTTTAATTAACCAAAGTAAGATCTATTCATGTACGTAACACAAATAGTAGCTAACTTTTTTTACAAAATAGTTTTTATTTATTATTTATTGTTATAGAACAAGAAAAGGGTTTAAATGGTTAGAAAAAAGATTTAATATAGGAAGAAAAATATCTGAATTCCCATTATCGAGATTGTATTCAACATTTTTAAATAAGACACCATCGGCCATATGTTTGAAAAATAAGAAAATGATGTTACAAACAACGATCAAAAATTAAAAAATATTTGTCATGAATTGATTTACAATAATTAATCGATAATAGACTGACTGTAAGTGTAGTATTCTTTTTAATAAATAATTTAGCGTAATTATATTATTTAATTTTATTTACCAGAATGTGAGAGTGCCGTCGATATTTATACAATTTATATTATCAGGTTTTTAAATTTCCCGATGCGTTATTTGTTTGATATTGATGAAAGCGTCACATAGTGGGTCAAATATTAACTGCGTTAAAGCTGGTCGCAGAAATGGTCGTTGTTAATCATTGGCTTCTTACGAGCGTTTCCTATCTTTATCTCATTTATCTCTGCAACATACTTTGATTACTATACCCCAGTATAACGACAGTTCACTGTTTATGAGGGTTCCATATTTTTCTGCGCATGTCCTTAAATAAGCGGCAAATACGTCAAACTGACATATGTGAATTGTCAATGGATTAATGGTAGTTGATTGTTTTGATTATTTGATTGGTTTTAATGCACGTTTTAATACATTTTTATTAAATTTGGACTTAGTTTTCATCTTTTATTTATTGTGTGATATTTTATTCAAACCAACAAAGAGACAAGATATTTTAAAGTTACTTTTTTCAGTATAGAAATAAATGGCAAAAATGTCAACTGTCAATAAAATTCGTTTTAATCATCCGCTTCTGCTTTGGAATTGTCGGTTTTCTTATTTTAATCTGACAGGTTAAAACGACTAAACCGACAATTCCGGAAGCAGAAGCAGATGATTAAAACGCACCTGTCAGTGTCAGTGAATATTATTTTTGAAGTCACAGTTTATTGCTAAAGAATCAGTTAGCTCACTCGGACCAGTTGAAAGTTCCAAAATAATATCCACTCCAGGGATACAAATTCAGGATACGCAGAAGACTGCTGTTTTATTATAGGCGGTTATCATATATTGTATTATCCGAGTTGCACAGTGTATAAACTGAAACATTGAGATCAAAAGTGCCGACGCAGAGTGAGCGATCTGATTCTTTAGCTGTAAACTGTGTCACAGGGTTCAAAATGGCCGCGCCCTATGTTGGGCGTGTCGGACCTCTCTCTTGCCTCGTATAGTAATCAAAGTATGTGCCGACATCAAAGGAGCCACTCAAGCTGTCGCTACTGTATTATTAATTATACTGGGACCAGAGATTAGGGACATAAAGATAGGAAACGCAATGACCGCAGCAACGATGGCGTCATCTATGCGTCTCAGATGTTAACTAAAAGTATACTTCGTTTGCAGAGATTAGGTACATAAAGATAGGAAACGCAACGACCGCAGCCAGTATCTCTGACTGGGACTATACCCCAGTATAAGTAATTATACTGGGACTATACGGTGCAAGAAAGACGTCCGAAAAAATCGAAGTATGTGAGCTCTGCCCACTATAATTGCGTCACAACCCTAAGGCAATTTCAAATAACTTATCGACATATTATGTCAATTAACGGAATCATAACAATATACGCGTGTATATACGTTTTAAAATATATGACAGTTCTTTTTTAGCATTCTCTATCTGTAATTCTCCCCCTACCTAATACTTTCATTACTTTACATTAACTTTAAAATACACGTTAATGGTAAGTTCTAACTTATTGATAAAAGATAGATAAGTGATACTCTCGTTTTTGTTTGTTACTTATTGACTTACTTAGAAATTACTATAATTTCTTCTTTCTAAACTTAAGTCACTAACTAGAATTATTTAAAATACGCATACTTGTTACTTGATTATTTCACGAGTACTCTCTAAAATATGCAAAACTACTCACTTCTTTGAGTAGTATTCAGATAGTTAGGAATACTTTGTAAAGCTACTCATGACGTGTAGTACTCATAAGTGATTTAATGCAGTACTCATAATGTGTAGTACTCATAAGTGATTTAATGCAGTACTCTGCTCAGCTTCACATAGAAAATATTCATGGCGAATTTTGACCACACTTAAAACGTATTGAACCACTAATGCCGATGCCAGGTTTTATGATTTTAAAAATTGATTGAAACTTTGTGTGCACGCAGACTTTCGCAAAAACTTCTCGAAATTAGTTTTTGCTTCAACGATATTGGTTAATGACAAAAAATAAGAAATATCATCGTAATTTTAACTCGAAGATGTAAATTGATGAGAGTAAGTTGAGAACTTCCTTGACACAATGTAATAAAAACACGAGGCTATACATATACAGGACGAATCAAATGATGGGACACAAAGTAATTTTGAGATAATTGGATATAAATAACTTTTTTAATTTAAGATAGCAGGCGCTCGACCCGACGGTGCCGTCGATCACAGCTCGACTTTGCCCTTATAGACGGCGCATCCCTGCAGATGTTGCCTCATTCTTATTTTTAATCCTTAGGATGTTCTTATGTCGGAGTACCGTGACCATGACAAGCCTAAAATCGAGTAGCCCATTACTCTCAAATTCCTCGTAAACCTCAATGTTTTAGATTGTTAAAGGAGGTATTTGAAGATAATATAATATTACAAAATCAAGATTTTGAATGATGATTTTTAGTAGGTTGGGAGGAAGTTAAAGATTATAAACATTCTGGTCGACCTGTGATAAAAAGAATTTATGAAACCATTCAGAAAATTAATGAAATTGTACGGAGAGACCAACGTTCGAGTCTTCTAATGATGACAGATTGACGAACATTGACAGATGTAATAAGAACAATATTGTTTTGAAGATTTGCAAATGAAAGTTTTCTCAAAAATGATACTAAAAACCTCCCACAAAAATAAAATAGGAAAAACATCTACTCTGATTGTATTCAACGGATCTTACTCTTTAACCTGTTCTCAAAAGTGAAATGCATATTAAATGGAAACATGTTCAGTCTGTAGAAGAGGTCAATCAAAAACGGCAAACTTGCTGACGAGCGTAACATTTGATGACCTGTAGCACTAATTTAGATAATGGCAAACACATATCTAGCGGTGTATAGATAGGGAAGGGATGATATTCAAAATTATGCAATTTTAAAATATATTTTTTATTTATAAATTACTTTTAACACTAAAGACATTACATATTATGCTAAAATAAGGTGGATAATTTAAAGTAACAGCTCCATTTTATTATTTGTTCACATTGAAGACAAACGTCTAACATATCCAAAAAGGGATACTCTATGAACTTTTTATTTGTTTGTCTATAAATGAAAATATTTGTAGGTATTTCTGGTCTGCGCACAAATAAGCAATTTTTTTACAGAATATACAATATTACTACCAATATATATGTTACAATATATTTTGTAAATCCCGATAACGTGGGGTTTGGTAAACAATTATTATGATCATACTCAGTATTGTCTAGCACACTATCGTAACTTTTTAATAAGCCAAGAGCTCTATAGACTCTTGAAGATTCGTTGAGAAATACAATAAAAGAACAACTCTGTGTTAATATCTGTATTAATATCTTATTTTTTCAGAAGCTTCCATTAATGCGAGTGATGCGTCGCATCCCTTCAAAGTGTTGTCAGTTTATATTTTTTTATTTGAAATATAATCAATATCTTACAATTAATTGAAACTCTCAGTGAATTTATTCAAATTATTAAATTCAATTTCAATTATTTATATGTGTACCTATTTGTCGAGCTTGATAGAAAACGCTACTACAAATAGACATATATCAATACCGCTATAATGCGAGATGCGATATATCTCATTACATCTTGATCACCTGGTGGTTCTAGCCGAGGTCAGCGACCTTTCCGGCCGTGATTCCGTGTTTTCGCGTTCAGTCCACTCTTTCCGCTGGTGGCTAATGCGTTTTCTTAAATGCATCTCGTTTGTGTTATTAATACGCGAATGAGAGTATCGTAATCGCATTCTTCTCCTTCATTGGAAGAAAATGTAATATATGTTTCCGCAATTCTGCACATTATTGGATTGATCTTAATTTTATGATTTAAAATCTAACAGGTAAGTATCAAATTTTTGTTTTTTTTTTCATAAACTTTAATTTAGTTCACTCTTTTTTTAATATTTTGATTATTTGCTGTATACTTTAATAAGTCCAAAATTACTATGTTTACTATGTTGTATACTTTAACATCTCATTACCTTTTACCTCCATGTTTCGGAGTCATTCATATCTATTCAGTACGCCCTCATTAAAATGTTGTCATATCAGACGATCTTGACAATGAACTTGTCTAAACTTAATCGAATTAATGAATATATTGTATTTGCCATCGAACAAGTGCGAGTGAAAGCTACAGATAGTTGGCATTGGAGCAAGCGGAAAAAGAATGATGTCAACGTTGTCATTAATACTGAAACGAAAAAGGGTTATATAAAACAACTTTATTTCCCAACATCTCAACTTATCTGCCGGATTCCATTAAACGATTTCATAGCCATTGGCGTAACACTGTTCCCCTTCTTGGGATTCATTCGTCTCGAATAAATTAATTTCCATCTTCTGGTTTAAGCCACTTGGGAGTATTTTTACCATCATATTTGGCTAGACACCCTATATAAACAACCTTTGGTTTGTTCCTTGGTGATAATTGGATACGATAGACCAAGTCATTGATTCGCTTTATTATAACGTAGGGACCTTCCCAGTTACGCTGAAATTTTGGACTTCGACCTTTATTTCTTCTCGGATTATAGAAACACACTGCATCACCTCTTTCGAATTTTGATCCATTTGTTTTGCAGTCTAACTTTGTCTTCATTCTGTCACTTGTGATTTTAAGAGGTTTCCTTACAAATTCCTGAATCTGATTAAGTCGATCCTGTAATTCTTGGACAAATTTAGGAATTTTGACTTTGTCTAAATTTGGAGGATCCGAACCGATTAAAATGTCGATGAGTAACCTTATTTCTCTGCCAGTTGTCAACACAGCTGGAGTATATCCTGTTGATTCTTGCATCGAACTGCGATATGCTAGAATAGATAGATAGATAGAATATATAGGTATCAGTTTATCCCAGTCATTTTGATTGTCATACACAAATATTGATAGATACTGACAGATTGTTCTATTATATCGTTCTACCATACCATCGGATTGGGGATGAAAAGGGGTTGTTCTTGTCTTCTTTGTACCCAGTCTATTCATTACGGCAGACCACAATTTGGACTCAAAATTACTACCTTGCTCAGAGTAAACTTCTAGTGGGACCCCATGTCTTGAAATAACGTTTTTAATAAATCCTCAGCGACTGTTTTAGCTTCTTGATTGGGTAAGGCAGCTACTTCGGGCTATTTTAAAAAGTAATCCATCACGACCATTAAAAATTTATTTCCAGAATCCGTTGTTGGCAACGGTCCAAGAATATCGACCGCTACTCTTTGGAAAGGCGTTCCAGAGAGATACTGGGTCATTTTGCCTCTACTTCTTGTCGTCGGTCCTTTCTTCGATGTACATAAATCACAGCTTCTACACCAATCTTCCACATCTCCTTTACAGTTTATTCAGTAAAATCGTTCTCTTATTCTGGCTAAAGTTTTTCTTACTTCAAAATGACCCAAAGTTGGACTATCATGAAGTTGCTTCAAAACTTCCTTCTTCGCTATATGAGGCACGATCAATTGGTAAACTACCGATGTTCCAT
Source organism: Psylliodes chrysocephalus (assembly GCA_927349885.1). NCBI lineage: Eukaryota > Metazoa > Arthropoda > Insecta > Coleoptera > Chrysomelidae > Psylliodes > Psylliodes chrysocephalus. The sequence goes on along the minus strand of OV651819.1, from coordinate 28,276,032 downwards.
CAGGGCTCTCCACTTGTGATGCAGTAGGTCATCGCGAAGACACAAAGAATCCCACTGAGCCCAATAGCTTTGTACATATCTACCATTTCTTAACAAATTGCCAATGTAGTGGATATAGCACCCAATTTTGCGGGTCCATTTGCTCAAACAATTCATATGACCGCAAGTTTTCTTAGTCCTTTGGTAACATTCCATATGTTTGAAGGTCAGGATCAAAATATGTCAGCATGTAGAAACGTGTTCTATGTTACTGCTTTTATGGCTCGTTCAACATACATTAGTTTTCATATCTGAGGGATAGGAGAAGTGCAAACGTAGAACTACAATAATCTTAATATAAAATTACCAGAACAAGAAGAATTAATTAACAACAAAACTGCAAAAAACCAGTACTTAAAAGTAACACCCAGCTAGATCAAAATACTTCCAGTTCAAAGTTCTTCCATTTGGCCTCTGCAACGCACCAGCTACCTTCGAAAGACTAATGGAATTAGTTCTCCGAGGTTTAACCTGGTCTACGTGTCTCTTGTATCTGGACGACGTCATGGAACTAGGAACTGACTTTGGCAACCACCTTACAAACCTAAACGAAGTTTTCTCGAGATTAAGAAACGCCAATCTTCAGTTTAATCCTAAAAAATATTTATTTTTCCAAAAAGAGGTGTTGTACCTTGGTCAAGTTGTATCTGCAGAAGGAATAAAAATGGATTCATCTAAAATGCAAGCAATAAGAGACTGACCTCGACTCGAAGATAAACACCAACTGCGAAGCTTCCTTGGATTATGTACTTACTATAGAAAATTTGTAAAAGATTTCGGAAAAATTACCAAACCCCTCTATCGGCTAACAGATTGCCAGCAAGCTTTTACGAAGTTAAAGAAGAGGTTAATTATTGCACCCATTTTGGCGTCTCCTCGAGAGAATCGTAAATTCATATTAGATTGCGATGCCTCGCAATATGTACAGTTCATCAAATTTCTAGAGGCTTTCGACGGCTAGACAGAGAAAGCACTACTGACAGGCATCCCGACGGATTTACGCAATGAAAGTACACTCTGCGCATCAAGTATTTCACTATTTCATTCAGACGTAAATGTCAGATGTAAATTTCGCTAAAACATTTCTTTTATTTTCGTTTGTGTTTTTTGCTCATTACAGTTTAATAGAACCTAAGTATGGAGTTTAATAGCAAATTAAGAGGCCGCGTGATTAACAGTCAATCTCGCGAAATAATAGCCAATGTTATAGAGTTTATGAGAAGAGAAGGAAACTTTAATTCACCTTCAATACCATTTAAAAATGTAAATGATCGTGTTGCTGCAGCCACAGGAGTATCTAAAAACACTGTCGTCCGCATTTCTGGAGAGAAAAAAAGAATCGATAACCGTGAGATATCGGAATTTTTATCACCAAAAAAAACCATTAAAAAACCAAAAACAGTTAATGATATAGATGAAGCTGCACAAGAATCAAATTTTATTTTTTTATTATTAGATAGCTATTTTTGTTTCTGAGTTGTGTTCATTTACAGGCTCAATTTTTTTCCGTTTCTCCTTTTTGATTTTATATGGGGTTTCAAGTTGTTTTTGACTTATTTCGACGTAAATCACAACAACACACTTTTTTAATAAAGCAAACAAGTGTTAAGAGGTATATGTACGTGTAAACTACAATTACAAAAAATTGATATGAAACCCATGAAACCACCAACAAAAATGTAAAGCTAGCTTCCGTACTAGAACATGGTGTCATTCGTCGAGATAATTTATCGTTTTGTTTAATAGATCAAGAAATGTAAATATTCCCCTGTTATTTTTTATAAAATTATAAGAGAAATAAATTTTTTTCTAAATAGTATAGTTTATTATTTTGTAGAAAAACAAAATTTCGAAAATTTTAGTAATGTTTCAGAAACAACCGTTATTAATAATAGGTACCATTTTCCTTAATAAGGTAGAAATAAAATATAAACTATTTCCACGATTTACAAAGGCCTACAAAAAAATTATAGGTATTTTCCGCTATCCTATAAAATTTATATTTTCTCACTCAATTTCAAAAGGTTGAAGGAATTCCAAAACACCTTTTATGGCATAATAATTATTTTCAATTCTACATACTATCTTTAGCTGCTTTTAAAAACGTTCTAAGAAAGTCCAATCAGACCAATTTAATCCCTAAACTATTCCACACTTTTAAAATTTAATTACCTAAAAATATTAAAAACTATTTAAAATAACTTGTTTAGCAGACTGTACAATAGCTATCTTAGTCACACGTAGCGCGTTCTCTGTCTGGGCGTCGAACACCTCTAGAAATTTGATGAACTGTACTGGGAGCCGTCCTATCTCAGGAACAAGATGGCGAAGAGAGAGTAATTGAATATTTCAGTAAGACCTTGGGAAAATAAGAGAGAAATTATTGCGTTACTTCTTGCAGTTATCAAAGCTTTAGAACATTTTCATACGTACCTCCTCGGCAGGCATTTTACTATCCGGAGTGATCACGGCAGTCTACAATGGATAATGAAATTTAAGAAACCTGAAGGACAAATGGGTAGGTGGATCGAAAGATTGCAACAATACGATTTCCGTATATTACACCGAAGAGGCCGTAACCATGGAAACGTAGACGGGCTATTCAGAAAAGACACTGCTCGAAACAAAAATGTCGTTACTGTCTTCGATTGGAAGAAGAAATATCCAGTCATGAGAATTCTACTGTCGAATTACTTCAAAAATCTACAGTAAGATATGAAACAACAGTTGTCTCAAGAAGAGGTGCTAAAAAGACAGAAGTCAGACAGTGATATGAGAATGGTTCAAAATTGGTTAAGAAATGGAGTAAGACCAGAGCGACAAAAAGTGTCTAAATTCAGTAGAGATGATATATGGGACCACCCCTGAAGTACCCCCTTTCTAACAAAAAAAGAATCATTGAAATCGGACACCGTGTTAAAGAATTATCGCTGAACATACATAAAACAAAAAAATATCGCGACGAATTGAGAACCTCCTCTTTTTTTGAAGTCGGTTAAAAATAATGAGTAACCTAGCAACAACGTTCTAAATTTACATAGCTTGGAAATCGTAAAATTAATTACATAAACAGTAATACTTGGTTAGGATAAATCAAAAACGTACCAATATATGGTCAGGAGAGACCCATGATTTTTTTATTGATTTACGCGTAATTTGAGAGGAAATGTCACTTCATAAACAATCGGTTTGTGTAGTGATTAGCTCGAACTACTCCCATGTATTCCCCAATGTTTCCTGCCTATAATAGAATGATAATGGTCTTCCAGCTTCGGATGACAGTTATTGTCAGCCATAAATATGTTATGCCATTTCATACTGTAACCATCAGCATTGAGTAGTAAATCAATCAAAGCATTGGAGACTAAACTGCGCGTTTAGAGTTGTTTAGTGTAAGTATATACATAATCCAGTCTAGTCTAAGATTTATACTAATTTAATTATGAGTTATTATGACGTATTCCGGATTTATATCACGAGCTACGATTTTGTGAAAATTATGAATCCTAACATGCAACAGATGTGGTGGATATTTTCGTTTAACTATTGTTAATAATGAGCAATAAAAAAAATTGTTATTTGCTATATAAATAAATATATAAATTTAATGTATTAAAGAGTTGTTGACCATTCAAAATATATTTTAAAGTTTTGATAAAAACACGGGTTTCTTTGCAAAATAAATTATTAAAAAACTCTGGGATAATAAGGCATAAAACTTTGTTAGAACATGCAAAACATTTTTTAAAATGATATGGAAGTTAATATTTTGTTTTTTATCTTCCATTGGCGTACTTTTAATATTAAGTAAAATTTTTATTAAAATATAGAAAAATTAGATGATGCATTAAACAGTTTGAGGTAAAAATGAAAAATACTCCTTCGTGCTGGGGCCGATGTTGTATGTAGCATATATTGACTCAATTTTAAGGTTTAGAGGCTCTGGCAAAATCACCAGTTTTGCAGATGATACCATTGTCTTCTATCAGGCAGTAGTGATGCCGCGAGATGAGATGAGAGAGATGCCGCGAGATGAGATGAGAGAGATGCCTTATAGAGCGAGAGAAAACTCTTTTCTCGTCTCGACGAGAAGGCGCTTCTCTCGAGAAACTGAATTGACAGTAAAAATACCTTCAATACAAAAAATCGTAGAACATGAATATATTTCTTGTAGATTACATAATAATTTGCCAATACAAATAAAACAAATTAAGTCGCTCTTTCTTTTTAAAAGACGTAAAAAATCTTATTTATTCAGTACTGACCGTAAAATCCACAGTTTAATTAATCCGTAAAAAAATAGGAAACATAAATATAATAAAATTATAAGCAGGTAGGGTTAGGTTTAGTCCAGAACACTGCGGCCTCTTGGGTCTATTGTATTTCCCTGCTTTCCCCGTATTCAGGTACTATCTTTGGAATAGTCCTGTGTCTTTGGTTAGTTTTAATACCAAGTGTTTCTGGATCGTTCTTTCTGGTTCTAGGCCAAAAAGAATAAAACGTCGCCTAGTAAAAGCTTTGAATTCAAAGATCGCATGGTAGGAGGTTCCTTCCTCTTCCATGCAGAGTTTACACGTAGTGGGATCATTACGAAATCTTATCACATGAAGGTATTTCAGCAAGAAATGCCTCTTAGTAATCCCACAATGGTGGATATCTGAGGCCCTGTCACTGAATTTGGTATTTTGTGGTTATCCGAATGTTCACTGCCTGTCGAGCAGAGGTTTTGCTTGTTCCAAATACAGGTTCGGATCCTGTGAATGGTAGTTTTGATCCCTATTTGGCGAGTTCATTGGCCTTTTCCTTTCCTTGGATATCTTTGTGCCCTGGTACCCATGCTAGTTTTACCTTGTTGTGGATTGCCAGATCAGTTAGTATTCCAAGGCAGTTCCAGACAAGCTTTGACTTGATTCTGTTTGAATCAAGAGCCTTTAAGGCTGCTTAGCTATCTGAAAGAATTAGGATAGTTTGTTTTTTGTACTTCCTTCTTAAATTCTCTCGTACACACAATTCGATTGTACGTATTTCAGCCTGAAATACAGTGGTATGTTTTCCCAGTGAGACGATGATATCGTATTTTGGTTTAACTCCATGTATGCCAGAGCCTGTTCCCTTTTAGATCCATCCGTATACCATACGAGACCGCTAAGCAAGTATTTCTCTACCTCCTTATTTACCTCGTTCCAGTTGCAGTTGACCTGGAAGGGTCTGTGAAATTTATTTAAGAATTTACTTGCCCATATTCAGGTACACCTTAGTGGGTTTTGTAGATATGTTTTATAAATTGTCAAACTGAGAAGTACAATTATTAATTATTGTGAAATAAAATTGTTATTATTATAATTACTTCATTAATATTATTCAACGTAGCCGGTATACCGGGTGTAACTTTTGTTAAGATACTTATATTTTCTAATGAATTCCGCGATGATTTTGGGACGACGAATGCTTTCTTCGTGTTTTTATATTTATTTAATGCTTTATCTCTAAGATGCATCATTTGCTTAATGTTGTAAGTAAACCAGGGCTCAGGGGGTTTATTTACTCTTTTAATAACTATAGACGCATGTGGTTCGAACATTTCTATAATATTTTTGTTGAGAAATAGTAGCATTTTGTCAACATTCTTCAATTGCAAACTTGGATCTTAGTTAATTTTGTAAGGATCTGCTCTAAATTCATTATCGACGAAGATATAACAATTCCTGTAAGCTATAATATTATTGTTTATTATGGGCTGAAAAGTGTTAATAAATCAGAAATATATCTATGGAAGAAATGTGCTTATGTTCACTTAAAATAAGAACATACAATAAAATATAAGTAGAAGAGGTTATTCTTGTGGGTCTGCCAACTAGATGTGCTAAATTAAATGTGTTTAGATTATCGAGGCGGTTATTTTGAGTAAGACAGTCAATGTGGAAATCTCTTACAACAATAAAGAGATCATTGGTCTGACGGAGGTTAGAGAGTATGTCTTCTAGTTCATTTAAACAAGCAATTACACTTGATTTAGATGGTCTATAAACAACAGTAATAATATATTCTTTACTATGAAATTCAACCGACATCCACAGTTGTTTTAGATTTGCGTTGACTTGAGAATAAATAACTTTGTAGTGAATCCTATGATTAATGCAAAACGCTAAACCTCCTACCTCATACTCTCTACATCTTATCATATTAAATTAAAAGAATCGTCTTGAACAACACTAGAATTCAACATTATTAGCAAACCAAGTTTCGGTCAGACCAAAACATAAAATTATCTCTTTGGTCTTAAGAGAGAGACATTTACAAAGGCATATGTTTTGGTAGTGGATTATCAAAAAAGAACCTGTCACCTCTCAATTTATTTTAGTCCAAACACGAATAATTCTACTTTTTAACCAAGATCCTCAATTCGTCGGAATATTTTTTTTATGTATATTCACCGATAATTCTTTACTACGTTGTCCGATTTCTATGATTCTTTTTTTTTTGTTAGAAAAGGGACACCTCAGGGATAGTTCCATATACAATTGTTCAGGATCGGATGATCTTTGAGATTTTAAAAAATCTCAATTTTGAAGGACATGCACACGATTTTAAAGTCGGTTTTTTAAAATTACTTTTATTGCTATTATAACTACTGAAATGTAGTAAAATTGCCCTTTACATTAATGAATAATCCAATTAAAGAAACAAAACAATAGTATTTGACTGATAACCCCATAACTTTAAACAGAACGCGAAACCCTAGTTTTTCGTATAATCCTCGGTAAGGCTACTTTTTACCCTTTAAAATTGTTAAATCCTTAAAGGGGCTCACAATCACCCAATTAGCTTTATGTGGAGATCGAGACGGATCGGGTCGTTTCCCCTAAACAACCCTTCACGGTGGAAAATGCTATGAACAAATCCTATTAGTATAAATTGCCCTTGTGATGTCCCTACAATGACGTGCCGTATATCTCCAATGAATCGGTATGTTACAAGTCACAACTACATCAACATAAATCTTGGTGTAGAACGGATCTGATGCACTTGCTTATAAACGTCTTTAAATGTAATTTATGTCGCAAAGTTTTCCAGAAGTTGCAAGTGCAAACAGTAAGTAACCTCGTTTGTATAAATATTTACATTAGATGATTATCAAGCATTTTATTTGTAACACAAATTATTTATTTTCGTTTATTTTTTTTTCGTTATACTGTGTTAGCTATTTGGACCCTAAATTATAATAATGATGTTAAGAATCAACTAATAAGTATAACTCATTTAAAAAGAAAATAATCCAATGGATTCTAAGTTTAACATAAAATTAAAGCATCTTTTGTGGTAGTCTGAAAGATTACTGTGAAACTCTTAGCGCTTATTCTTAAGTAAATAAATATTTAATGTTCCTCATTTTATTTTTTCTGTCTTATTTAAATATTCTCGTTATTGTAGCATAGAAAAATAAATAAAATTTCTCACCCACGCTCAGGATTTTCTTTTTGTGTGGTTTCATTTAATTTACTTATTATTTTACGTTTTTATTTAGATACTATTCTCTTTTTAAGGTAAATAAAAATTACACTATTAATATTACTACTATTAGTAAGGGAAGTAAAGTATGTGCTGCCATCTATCAAATTGGAATGGTACTTAATCAATATGGCCGCTAGGACCGGGCATTTTGAAATTTAACTTTCTATTTGGCAAAAATGTAATGAAGAAAATAAATAAAAAAAATGGGTTTATTTGGTTTCAAATCATAAAATAATCAATATTTGCCAATTTTTAATTTTATTTGATTTTATTTCATTTCATTATATTTTTGCAGTAATTTCAAATTTGAAAAAAAGGGCCATTCATCGTATATAATTTGTCTATTTCTACCTCTTGGTTGTGTTTAATGCTTATAAGAAACCATCTCATCTCTTTTTAAATATAGGGTGGACAAAGCTGCAATTAATTTAATAACTAAATGATAATTGCAGAATAATATTCTAAAATCTTACCATTATCGTTTAATTTCAGTTTAGGTTCAGTCCTTTTCTTCTAATAATTTTGATTTGTGAAAATTGTGTTTGCAAACAGCAACACTACAGCTCGCTACAGGCATGCTAAAATTTCAAATTATTTCAGGTTATAAACAAAATGTGGTTCGAGTTTAAAATAAGCCATTCACACAATAATATTTTCCTTTATAATTCAAATAAAAAGTAATTTATTTGAAATTTTATTGAAATCATTATATTATGCTTTTTCCTTGCTGTTTTGTAGTTCGTCTCTCAAAAAATCAAATTACCGATATTATAAAAACTGTAACACTAGAAAATAGTCCAAAAATAAAAACGTGAACACCACTAAATAACAATAAAATATTAGATTTTTCAAAAAATAAAATTAATGTCAACTCGCTTTTACATTCGGTGACGTCGCTCCGTCCGTACCAACGTGGATGAGGCCTTCGAAGTGTCTATACGAACCATGTTCAACAGCTATTTTAATTATTTAAGCTTGAATTTTGAAATTTTGCACGAACTGACAACTGACTCTGACAATTGTCCGTTCGACACGAGCGCCATCCCGTTAATTGGAGTGGTACTATATTACTTTCCTCATGTTTTTCCATTTGAGTTGCTACCCCCTGATTATGCCTAAAGACTAGATATTTTACGAATTTAGGACATAACATCATTAAATAAGGAAAACAATAGGGAACCAATATGTGAACCTTGAGGAACACTGGACAGAACTGAACCGTCAGATGTTACGGAATTATGCACTAAGACACGTTGATACCGATAACTTAAATAAGATTTAATCCAGTAAGGATAAGAACCGAAAATACAGATTTCGGAAAGTTTTTTTAAGTAGCAATTTATAACACTGTCAAAAGCTTTTGACAAATCGTTGGAGATTGTGGCAACCTAGTAACCCTTTTTAATTGATAAAAGTAAGAAGTCGTGATAGATTTTCAGATTAGTTGTGACCTTGATAAAAGCCATGTTGTTAGGGTGAGATATAGTTTTTATACGTGTAAAACATTTCATCTGTTAGTATGGAATCAAATAGTTTTGGAATTATGGATATAATGGAAATACCTCTATAATTATTTATCGCTTTTATTACCTCTCTTATAAACTGGTATAACTTTCAAGCAGAGGGAAATATTCTATTACTAAATTATTTTGGAAAATTTGGAAAATTGGGATTGACAAAGAGTCGCAGCAACCTTTCAAAAACGACGATGGTAGCCCTTGAGGTACTGAGATATTGCCAGAGTCAAGACATTTATTTTAATAGATTCTTTATAAGGAGTTAAAAATTTGGTTGGCTAAAGTGGAATAAAATTTTATAGGGAGAAAAATAATTTTTCAGTTTGTGTCATCTTTACATATCACGTTTGGAAATGAGATGTGAAGGCATTTGCAATTTCTTCAGGATCACTGAGTTCATAGTTTGTTTAAATTTCATAATACATTCTTCAATTTAAACATACTATTTTGCAAACCGGCCCTGTGTACAACGGAAACCTGCCCAAAACCTCGCACTTAAAAATATATAATTTCCATTCCTTGGTAACGTAGACAACATTCCAATACATGTTGTCTTTTAATTCTCAGCGTCTTGCACTTGTCACTTTCAGTAAAAAAAAATTACTAATGATGTCATGCGCTTGACAGTTGGAGTCCATTCTACAATAACGAGGGAAGTACTGTGCTCGCGTTCCTTCACACATACAAGAACCAACGAGTTAACTTTTGAGATCCGACCACATCACATAATTTTCGACCCTCGCTATAAATTGTTGAACCATCGACATGCTTCCCATAGGCAAATATGGTTTTCTTTAATCATTCTCATTACTTCTCGCTTGACTTCTACCCAGGTCACATCTCTTTAAAATTGTAGTAGTGCATCCTTCTCTTCCTGCAGCACCCACCGAAATGCCGGGAATCGGTCAATTCATATCATTGTTATCTCGTCCTTAAGTGGTAAATTTCTTAAAGGAAGTACATCGTTTTTTTTTACAAGCGCAATCTATTGGAAAAACCTAGTTTTCAGTAGGTCTTTATGAATTTTGTGTACTTGATGTTATATGAACAGTCAATAAAAATTGTTTGAAGTCAACATCACGATTATTTTTCTACTATTTTTTTTTTGTCTGCAAAATCAGTATTCCTATAGGTTATGGGCCCAGAGTTATCCTATTAATGTTTCTGATAACGGGAAGAATAGAGAATTGAGTAGTTCTCATAAGAAGAGAAATAAAATTGTAATATTTTTTGAGTTCGTTGACCAATGACATGTCTCAGCAAATAGATTCAGTTAGAATCGTTAAATTTGATGCTAATAACTACCAGGTATAGAAATTTAGTGTTCTGATTGCACTAAAATCCCAAGAACTTATGGATGTAGTTTGCGGAAAAGAAACAAAACCAGAAGAAAAGCCTGAAAATGCTGTTCAATTAAAAAAATGGGACAAAAAAGATAATCAGGCAATGATGATATTTTTATATTTAATATGTGAAAATCAGTTAAATTATCTTATTAATTGTAGTACGTCTACAGAAATGTGAACCAAACTGATAACTATTCTTGAGCAAAAGACAGAAGTATCAAAAACGTATAGTTTACCAAAGGTTTTATGAAATGAAAATGCATAAAGGACAGAGAGTTGCATCTTTTATAGCAGAAATAGAAACTAGAGTAAAAGAAATGGAAGAAAATATATCAGATGCGACCATTATTTCAAAAATAATTAACAGTTTGCCTCCGAAATATGATATGTTCAGTAGATTCCAGTAACAGTCAATAAAATTTGTTTGAAGTCAACGTCACGATTATTTTTCTACTCTATTTTTTCATCTGCTAAATCAATATTCCTGTACAATCGTTTTTTACAAGTGAATTAAATCAATGTACTGTTCATCAGTGTTTGATTTTCCTGGATAAGAAGTTTATCTCCATGTTCATAACTACAGTTCACACCCGTACCGACCTAAGCCGATGAATAAACAAGGAGCCAAACCTTCAAAAGATTATAGTTTCCATCATTAATTTGGACAACTTGTAATCTCGTTGCAATTTTTAATAAATGTTCAAAAGTGCTCTATCTTTTGTGGAATGAATTTCTCAGAATTGGAAATCTCTAGTTTATATTGTTATTATAGTTTGTAGATCATAAATAAAAAAAAAATAAAGTGTAGGAAAGCTACAAAATTGGAATTGTTGTAAAAATGGACATTAAAAAAAAGTATTAATTTAACATTTTGATATGTTTAGACAGAAGATGCTAATTAATAAGTGAAAAATTATATATAATTAATAAATTCATTCCAAAGATAAATGCTTATTTTGATGACATTCCTCAACACCTTAAATGACTCACTTTCATTATTCATATTTTTAAAAAATATTGCCAAGGTATTTTTTGTATTGATATCACAAAATATTCTTACATAAAAGTCCTTTTTTAAATTATTTATCATTAGCACTTTGGCAAATTTCACAAAATAAGTTCGAAATATAATTGATTTGGATCAATTACCTATAATAACATTAAAACCTGGCTTAACCTCTTAATATTAAAATGACGCAAAATACGAATTTTTCCTACCTAAAAGGTATATACACCAAACTTAAAACAAAAGGAAAATACAGCTTTAAACTTCTTAAGTACCATTTTCTGGTTCGCCGAATTTTGACAAATTCTCTTACCTAACTTCTAAATATCTCACTGATAACAAAACAATTTTCAGAAGGGATGAAAGGGTTATACTTAAAAACTTTGCCATTAACATTAGAGGGTAAATCTGTTTTTGTTGAACCAATATCAGAACTTTTCATTATGTTACTTTTAATACGGTAGATAATGACCAAAGTTATTGCCAATTTATATCAAATAACGAAAATATTCTCAGCTAAATGATAAAGGATAAATTTATTGAAATTTTGTATACAAGGGTAAAGATTTATTGTGCGTAACATGAACATATTTTCTTTTCATTTATAAATATTTTTAAAAAGAATTTAAGACATTAACAGAAACTAGAAAATAGCCAGAAAAGTAATGGAAATAGAAAAATAAAGAAAAGGCAGTGGGGAAGGTACAGGAGTAAATGTATTTACCAGTTTGAAGAGATCAGAATTAATACTGGGAAATTTTTAATAGAGATGAAGAAACTAGAAATTATCATAAAACAATAAAAAAAATGTTACCCAAGAGGAGAAAGAATCCCAAAGCGACGACTGAAAAGGCAGGAGCATATATAAGTTTTAGGGGTCACAATGGAGCAAGTGGGTCCGCCAATCGAGGAAATTATATGGTTCTTCTAAGTTTTTTAGCAAAATACGATGATGCCTTAAAAAATCATTTTATTGATTCGACGACTTTCCGAGGTACCTCAAACAGAATCCAAAATGATTTAATTAAATGCACTGCCGACGTTGTGATGGATCACATTAAAAGGGAAATTAAATAAGCACCTTTCGTATTAATTGCGCTTGATGAAACCACAGATGTAGCAAACTTAAGTCATTTATCCATTGTTGTGCGATATGTATTGGATGGCATTCCTCAAGAGCCATTCTTAGGATTTTTGGACGTCACTAGCGAACGAACTGCAGATGCATTTTTTAAAATTGTTTGTGACATTATTTCAAGTTTAGAATGTGGGTCTAAGCTTGTTGCCCAAGCTACGATGGTGCTGCCGTAATGGCTGGGCATTTAGGAGGCCTTCAAACTAAAGTGAAAGAGAAGTTTAAACATGCAATTCTCGTTCACTGTATGGCACATAGACTAAATTTGTTTTTATCGCGAAGCATGGATAATATTAAAGATTGCAAAGTTTTCTTTTCGACGCTTAGTGGTTTGGCTTCCTTCGTTTCAAAGTCATCGAAAAGAACTCGCGCTTTGGACATTCACGTTCAAAAAAGGTTTCCAAAAGTTACTCCGACGCGATGGAACTACAATGGACGTTTAGTGCACACACTGTTTCAATACCGTGATTCTTTGATACACTTTTTTCAAGACGTTTGGGATAATAAAGAAACATGGGATGCTGAAACTGTTACTGCCGCTAAAGGGTATTTGCATTGGCTCAAACAAAACTTGGATTAAAATTTTTTGCTCTACATTTTTGCAGATATTTTCCCTTTTACTGACATTTTATTCGACATTTTACAAAGTCAAGTGACATTGGCTTTTGCATTAAACAAATTGATGATTTTAAAAATAAAATGAATAAAAAACGAGATCAGTTTGAACACTTTGGAATAAGACTCAAAACATTGGCTTAGAACTTGAAAGAAAAAGCAATTAGAATTGATAATGTCGGCGACAGAGAGACCTCCTATCGTCGATTATACGCCGAAATTTTTGATAATATTTTACAACAAATGAACTCTCGATTTCAAAACTTTAACGAATTAAAATTTTTTGAATTGTGCAATTTTAATATTAGTAACTACGATTCATAAAAATTTCTATAGGAAGCTTTTAACTCACTAAAATTAAATTATGGAATTTTATTCGATATTCCAGCATTAAAGTCCCAGTTAAGTGTTGTTTATGAAAAACTGAAATTAGTGATAAAAAGACGCCCATCAATATGTTAAATTTTCTTATAACAAATGGTCCTTTTGTGAAGTCGTCAAGTTGCGTGAATTAGTACTAACCATCCCAGCCACAAGTGCGTCAGTTGAGCGAAGTTTTTCAGATTTAAAGCGCATTAAAAGTTTTATATGAAATTCAACAAGTGAAGACATACTCTCTAATTTATCCCTAATATTCATTGAAAAACAGCTGGTTAAACATTTATCAGAAAATCCAAAATTTTACGACGATGTTATAGACAAATTTGCAGCCATTGAGCATAGGCGAATAGATCTAAGTATAAATAAATGTCAACTGCTGTGTCAACTGTGCAAAAAATGCTGGAAAAAATAAAAAAAACTTCAGTTAAATGTTTTTTTTTTACGTTTAAATAAACCAAGGAAGCTTTTCAATGGTAAGTTTTTTTATAGCTTCTAGTACTAAACTAGGTAATAAAGTAATAGTAACACTTCAAAAATCTCAATCTCGAATATCAGTAGTACTGAGGAAAAAGCAAGATTTTGAGAAAATTGTGAATATAAATTTTTTTTTATCAAAATAATTCGTCGATTATCTGAATTTTTCCTGGACCCCTTATCTCGAAAAACGCCGATATTGCAAATCCGCCAAGGTCTCCCGATTTATAACTGTTCCAGACTTTTGGTTATGGGGTTATCATAAAGATAGGGTATTTGTAAATAATCCTCGAACACTAGAAGCATTAAAAGATTACATCCGGGAAGAAATTGACAGAATACCACCTGAAATGTTGGAGAAAGATATGAAAAATGCTTTAAAAAGAGCTAATTATTGCATTAATGCTGGGGTAGCCATTTGGTCGATATTGTTTTTAATGTGTAACATAACAAATTTTTAGAGTTTAAATAATTATTTTTCATTTATAATATGACTGTTTTTTAATTAATCTTACTTTTATATAAAAAACAAATAAGGGACTTTATTTTACGCCACCTGGTATTTAAGGTGTGACAAAATTGGATTATCGATAGAAAGACCTTATACTGGCCGTTATTTAATTTTAAAACAAAGAAACAAAACTTAACATTCATTAAAAACAAAAAAGATACAGTATCAAGCGACAAACTAAAACCCACCTTAATAACTAATGAAATGGGGATGGATAAAAAAAAATAGTCATCAAGACCTTTTAAGGAGAAGGATAGTGTTGAGTATCACCCTTTATTATCATATTTTATTTTATTTTGTTAATCAAGTTAATCAAAAAACGAGAATTGTCAGTAGATTTGATACTGACCTGTAATTTGTTAATACATCTGTTAAAAGAAATAAAAAATGATGTGAGTTCTTTCTTGTTTAATTTGATTTGAATATTGATCTCGTAAGAGGAGGCAATAGGAGATAAAAAAAAATGAATGATAAGTTTAAATTAGAATATTTTCTCGTAAAAAATCGTAATTTTTATAAGGATTTTGTATGAAATAATTTGCAATAAAATCAAATCGAAATCTTGTTACAAAGTTGTCTCAAAACTCAAATCAAATAAACCAAGCCGCCAATAACAAATCGCTTCCCCATCTACCAATAAGATGTCACCACCTATAATTTGACTTGTAATTTCCTACGCAATTTTCAATTCTCAGGATATCGTATTAAAAGGGGCGTCGTGTATAATGTGCCTTAGGCGGTCCCCTGTTCACAATTGGCCAAATCCAATGTGTTTACCACGCTCGTCTTCGAGGTAAAAATTAAATTGGCGACGAGGAGATTCTAAAATTGTGGAAGTTGGGAGTGGTAATGAGTTCTGCAGACAGGATTTCCAAATATTTTCGAGATTAAAGCTGGAAATAAAGGTGGAAGACCTCATTTCCTATCGTTGTAACATATTTCGATTTTTTAAGCTTGATTAAAGATTTATCTTTTAAATCGCTCGGAAGTAATCTTTATTTAAATTGGGTATTAGTGTTTTGCATAAAAGCCCTTTACCCTTTAGATTTCCACCGAAGTGTAATTATCTTATTTTATTTGATTAGCTTTTTAGTTAAAATGAAAATATACCTATAAAAGGAAGGACAGTGTATTAAGCAGTTATTAATTAATAAAAAAGGTGACTAATTTTTAAATAATTGAAAGTTTACAACATAAAAAAAGTGATTTTTTTTTTGTAATTGCTACAAGTAACCAGTTGCATAATGATGAACATTATGAAACTAGTTTCAAAAAATTATGTTACCAGTTGCTAAAAGAAAACAAATACAAATAAACCTTTTTCGGTTTTAGAATCAATAATAATCATTATTACTGAAAGTTTATATCAAAGATGGTCTTATAAAAATAGAATTTGGTCCATATTTTCCATTCTAAATCAGCACAATATAATTAAAACAAAATACACGACAAAATAACCCACTTTTTTGAAAACTAAATAATTTTAATAAGCCATATAAACACACTACAAGTGATTAATAATATATTCTATTTGTCAATAAAATGATGCATATGTAACTAACAATACCAGAAAGTAATAATATCGGTTTCCAAGATGTCAGTAATGTTTTACCAAAAAACAATTTTATGAATAATAATAACAAGAGGTAGTATATAAGGAGTGATTTGTATAGGCCTTCTTCAAAGGGACTCGAACGATACTCTTCGGATAGCACCAAACTCCTAGGTATAAATCTTTATAAACTTAAATCTTCAGAAGCTTCCTTAGATGTAACTCGAACCAAACCTCTTGATATAGCTTGAAATAAACTTCTTGATAGGAATCACCATAAACAGTTTTAGATATATCTTGAATTAAACTTCTAAGATATGACTCGAAATAAACTTCTTCGATACAGCTTGAACTAAACTTCTAAACCGTCTAGATACAGCCAGGCTACAAGGAAAAGGTAAAAATATCAAGAAAGGAACTAGGAGATTTATATAGGAACCAGATAAAATGGTTTTTAAAAAACTAAAATTTTGGCAAAATATATTAGGCAATAATATCTAAAATATGCATATATTTTAAAATTTTAATTCCTTCCAGTTTCCGAGAAAAAAAATCAAAGGGCTTTAAATTTTGAAATATCATAATGAAAATAAATGCATTTCTCAACAGCACTATTCCTAATATAATCCCCAAATTTAAGCTCTTAATCTCTTGTAAATGATTTTTTAAAATTCGCCGAAATTAGTGGCTAAAACGCCTTGTTAAGTGCTATTTTCTGGTTTAAACTGGTGTAAACTGGTGTAAATCGTTGCAACAAACGAATGATGACTCAGAGTATACGATACGATAGTTACAGACGCGTTACACTAGAAAAAAGCACTTAACGAGGCGTTTTAGCCACTAATTTCGGCGAATTTTAAAAAATCATTAACAAGAGATTAAGAGTTTAAATTTGGGGATTATATTAGGAATAGTGCTGTTGAGGAATGCATTTATTTTTATTATGATATTTTAAAATTTTACGCCCTTTGATTTTTTTTCTCGGAAACTGAATAGAATTAAAACTTTAAAAAATATGCATATTCTAGATATTATTGCCTTATTTATTTTGCTCAAATTTAAATTTTCTAAAAAAATTACTTTTTGAGATATCCTTGTGCCAAAATTATAAGGGGGTGCTGTAATCACCTTAAGAAAATCTTGTACCAAATATATATTTTCAACAAAATATAGGTAATAAAACTTACCTAATAAAATCAGACGGCCTATACGATAGATAAAATTTATTTAGTACATCGGATGACCCAGATAATTAAAAATTTAAATCAACATATTCGTTGACAATTCGTTGACAATCAAAATGAAAATGAACTTTTGACGCAAGGCATAAACGACAAATGACATTAGAGTAGAGATGTTTGCGTCAAAATAATGAAAACGGTTCCAACCGTTACAATGTTTGGGTCTAAATAACGAAAACGGTTTCAACCTAAATATAAATTAGTTTTTCCTTATTTTATAGAACTTTTGAAAGGATCTGCAGAAGCACTTTCGTCATTGGTTTTATCTTTTATTTCACTAAAATCTATATTTGTTTTATCAAATTCATATTTAAAGCAAGGTGGATTTATTTAATCTTTTGATTTACTAATCATCTCCTTCCCTTCTCACTTTCCTGTTGTGATCTTACAAAGGATTTCGTTATTACCTACAG
Organism: Psylliodes chrysocephalus; assembly: GCA_927349885.1. Taxonomy (NCBI): domain Eukaryota; kingdom Metazoa; phylum Arthropoda; class Insecta; order Coleoptera; family Chrysomelidae; genus Psylliodes; species Psylliodes chrysocephalus. The sequence goes on along the minus strand of OV651819.1, from coordinate 28,258,290 downwards.
GTCCATTCACATATCAACAACACATACCTATTTTCTCGTTAAATATTCCTCTATGAAATTTCCCATTTTCTTAAACTGCCCCCATGTATTATAAATTTTCTAGCATCTCTCTATTTTATCCAACCTCAAGCGCGCTCCTTATTCTAAATTTAGATACTTGGGGTTCCCCAATCTCTGGCATCTGCGATTAGGAAGAGCTTTATACTCGAAGGAACGGATTACTGCGCTATTTCGAATTATTAATTGAATAGTTACTTTGATCGAATGCGTATCCAATATTCTGATTAATCCAATATCTTAAATAAGTTTTAGAACTAATGAACTAATGTGGATGGTTTAATTAAATGTCATCATCCTTTAATTAGAAAAATCTAAATTTACACATTTCAATTATTGATCAACTTTGCTGGTATATTACTTTTAGGCAGACACTGTTATGGGGAAGTAAAGAATTGTAGATTTGAAAAAGTGAACAGTCTATCTTCTAATCATATCTTGAAAAAAGACGCATGTATCTAAATATAAATTAGTTTTTCCTTATTTTATAGAACTTTTGAAAGGATCCACAGAAGCACTTTCATCATTGGTTTTAGCTTTTATTTCACTAAAATCTATATTTGTTTTATCTTGTGAAAGTAATTTGTATGGATTTTGCACCTTGATTTTCCGAATGTCCGAGATAAGAACAATGTAGTTATTAAATGTAAATATATTAAATGTAAGTTATTAAATTAATCTTGTGACTCAAGTTTCTTGTTTATAATTACATATTTTATATATTTACACCCACAATTTTTGTAGATGAGCACTGATGATGGCGTTATGCCGAAAGCGCTTTGTAATTTAAATAAATAAATATTTTGCACGAAATACAAATCTTTTGTTGCTATAACCACTTTTAGTTCTTTTTATCTAAAAAATATCTAAAACGTATCTAAAAAGTTTTTAAAAAGTATCTAAAAAATATCTAAAAAGTATCTAAAAAGTATCTAAAAAGTATCTAAAAAGTATCTAAAAAGTATCTAAAAAGTATCTAAAAAGTATCTAAAAAGTATCTAAAAAGTATCTAAAAAGTATCTAAAAAGTATCTAAAAAGTATCTAAAAAGTATCTAAAAAGTATCTAAAAAGTATCTAAAAAGTATCTAAAAAGTATCTAAAAAGTATCTAAAAAGTATCTAAAAAGTATCTAAAAAGTATCTAAAAAGTATCTAAAAAGTATCTAAAAAGTATCTAAAAAGTATCTAAAAAGTATCTAAAAAGTATCTAAAAAGTATCTAAAAAGTATCTAAAAAGTATCTAAAAAGTATCTAAAAAGTATCTAAAAAGTATCTAAAAAGTATCTAAAAAGTATCTAAAAAGTATCTAAAAAGTATCTAAAAAGTATCTAAAAAGTATCTAAAAAGTATCTAAAAAGTATCTAAAAAGTATCTAAAAAGTATCTAAAAAGTATCTAAAAAGTATCTAAAAAGTATCTAAAAAGTATCTAAAAAGTATCTAAAAAGTATCTAAAAAGTATCTAAAAAGTATCTAAAAAGTATCTAAAAAGTATCTAAAAAGTATCTAAAAAGTATCTAAAAAGTATCTAAAAAGTATCTAAAAAGTATCTAAAAAGTATCTAAAAAGTATCTAAAAAGTATCTAAAAAGTATCTAAAAAGTATCTAAAAAGTATCTAAAAAGTATCTAAAAAGTATCTAAAAAGTATCTAAAAAGCATCTAAAATGTATCTAAAAAGTGATGGTAGTTTGTGCAACAAGAGTAGATATAGACAATCCACTCGAGTTATACAGGATATTTTATTCTACGACCCACTAACGAAAATCTACTTTAGGTTATTAAAAAAAATAACAAATTAAAAATAATTTATGACTTTTTCAAATTTATAAAATAAAATAAAACATGAAAAGAAAATATTTATTTTAATTAGTCTCCATCCTAGATTTGAACCCGGGACCTCTTCGAAAATTAAATGCTCTACAGTGAGGCATATTTATTAAATCTAACTGTTATGATATACAGAGTGTTTAAAAAAAGTTTGGATCAAAATTATTTTCTGGGCTCCTTGTTCTACGCTAATGGGTTATCGTTATTTATCAAAATAAAGTGTATTAGATAATGGTGATTCTAACAAGTACATATTTTTAAGAAAATTCCACACCTGTAATTTTGAACCAATCAAAATACGTGTTTTTGACAGATCACCATGGCAACGGATGTATTTTAGTGGAAATTTTTTTCTCGTGGGGTACCCAACAGCGAATTATACTGGAAATTTTTTGACGTTTACAATAACAGACCATTTTTGACAGACTGGTTTTTATTTGTTCACATAATAGGTTTAGTTTTGATACATTTTAGTTACAATGCTAAGGTGTTTTCTATATTCTTCGGCCACTTCTTTTCTTCTTAATGGCGAAAATGCAGGACTTTGGATGCTTTGAATTATGTGTCTATGTCTAATAAAATATATATATAATATTTAGACACTAATTTATTCACCTTTTTCCCATTCAGCACTTTGAATTTTGCGTAGTTTAGGTGCAAATATTCGTGGACAATTCGGAACAAATTTTCGTTTTTCAAGTTGGAGTCACAATCCTCTATTAATCCGAGTAAGTAAGTCATGGTGCAATGATTGATCATTACATCAGACAATTTCACGCATATTTTGCATAGCGTATGATTTTCAAATCGATTCATTTTGACAATGACAACTCAACAATCAAGGCGACAACACCTTTTATGTTTCACTGGTGACTTGGAGAAAATAATTTGCATTGTTGAGAAACGAAAAATAAATTTTAAAAATATTTAATTTTCAACCATAATTCGGCGTGGAATTTTCTTACCGAATACCACGCGAGGTCAAATTATTATCAGGAAATTTTTTCTCGCTCATGAATATTTTTAGAAAATTTCCCTCGTCTGCGACTCGGGAAATTTTCAAAATATTCATGAGCTCGAAAAAATTTCCGGAAATAATTTGACCTCTAGTGGTATTACTAGTGATAATTTATTTAACTTAAAGGAAGGGTTTTAAAAAATTATAAATTTACAAATTTCACTTTATCGCCTTGTAGAATAGAAACTGGAATGTTTACAGGATAATACTATTTAGCATTTCTTACTGATTAGTTAAGATCTTTATATCCTTCAGTTTACCCTACTTTATTCAAAAATATTCAATAATAGTGAATTTGAACACCTGAGCTTGTATGGGGAAGGGACGGCTATTATTATTAGTTGCCGTGGCGTTCTTGAGTTACTTATGTCACTGATATTACTTTAGTTATGTTATAGTTATAGGTATTATTTACTGAATTTTTATCTTTGGTCGGTCGTACAGATAGCAAATTTAATAAATTTAATGATTTTAATGAAACATACATCCAAGGGGAGGGCAACACGCTTGGCTTTTGCATGCAGGCGGCCAACAACCTAGGATCGCCCCTGAGTATCTTGATAAAAGTTTGAAGTCAACACAGGTTCTACTGTTTTATACATTTAATTTTACTGAATAATTTGTGATTTCTCGTAATGGGGTTCTATATATTAACCCTCTTGTTCTCAACTATTAGGGCCAGTTTTTTAATGAAAGTTTAAACTAAGTTCAACAAATGAGCTAAGTTTAATTGAAAGATGGTGTATTTCAAATGTAGTTCACGTCTGAACTTAATTTAAACTATCCAAAAAATTGAACTGTCAAAGTTGGGCGTTTAAACTAAGGCTACGATCACATTAGAGACACGCTTGTGCAAGTAATTTGGTGGTGCGCGCATGCGCAAGCGTGCACATAGAAACAAAATCCTCAGGAGAGCGCCAGAAATAAGTGGTGCTTGTCCATCGTCGCTCACATTGCACGCAACAAGCAAGTGCACGCTTGTGCAATGTGCAAGCTTGATTCGAAACAAAAATATTTGTTTTTTAATTGCAAGCGTGCGTGATTAGGAGAAAAAAGAATGAAGAGTATCTTAAACAAAAATCTTTGTCACAGAGTCAAGAAGTTCAGGATGATGACTACCATTTTTTGATGAGCCTATTGCCCTCATTAAGAGCTATACCAGCTTACAGGAAACTTATGCTAAGGCGGACAATTGAGGACTTGTTTCTACAAGAAGAGGGGTACAGCACTGTGGTCGAGTTTAACTATAGTCCTCAACCATCAACAATTGCAGGATCTCATCAAAGCGTGGTGTCACCTGGTGGGCAATCAAATGTAAGCAGGAGGTCATATGAATGCAGGACCATAGGAAGATGCAGAGCTCACTTAGTTGATCGTAGGATATGAAGGAACTGTTTAAAATAAATTTGTATGACTTTAAATGTTACTTAATTGTATAACATTAAAATTCAAAACATTACTTTCTTATATTCTTTGATTTCATCTAATAAAGTTTTTGACCAAGCATATTAAAAACGAGTGTTTTATTTTCCAAACCTGCTATCCAGGTAATTTTCATAAACTATTCACAGAAAAAAATATATTCAATCGCCATTTTTTAATGTTCATAATTAATACGTAAGATTAACTTTTTTGGAAGAGAAAGGCCTAAAACATTTTTAATATTGGCAGATTGAATATCATTTTTAAATTCATCAAAAGCATATTTTAAAGTAAATAGTTAATAAATCTTTAAGTCTTACCTCAAAGTAACCATCAGCTTCTCTTCAGGTAATAAACAATTTCGAAAATTAGATTGCTTTCTTATTTTGGGAGTGATTTTGCCTAGTATATAACAAAAAGTGTCGGAATCATTCTCTGTCTAAAAAATACTCGTTAACCCACTCTTCTCTGATTTCCTGCTCATCCAAACATAAAAACTTTAAAACACCATTTTCAAAACAATGTCCTCATCGTCTGAAATCTCCATTTTGACTGACCTGTTTATAATAATTAACTTGCACCTGCTTGCTGTTCAGGCCAGCTTGCGCACGTGCGCGCCACCAAATTAGCTGCACAAGCGTGCCTTTAATGTTATCTAAGCCTAAGATCAATGTTTTGACACTGACATAATATAAATACATTTCACAATTTTTGTACATTTTATGTTTGAAGTAATAAGTAAAGACCATGGTGAAATTGCTACCTATTTAATGCATATTAATGTACCATGTACCCAAGAGAATATGCAAGTTTTTGTTTATTTAAGAAAACGGCTAACAGAATAATTAACAAAATAGAAGGAGGACTTTTAGATAAAAACATTTATAATAACATATATTTTATTTTCTGGAAATAATGCTTTAACTCCTAAAGTTATGGTTCTGTTTACTATACGATTTTTTGCATCGGTATCCTTCTTAATTACCACCAAGTAGAGTACAATAATAAAAATTTACCAACAATTCTTCGTTGCTCGAAAAATTAGCGGTCCGTCAATTTTTTCCATTTCATACAATTTTTCATCTTCACTGTTAATGAATATGTTTTTAAAAAGGTCAAACTGACATAGAGCATTCAGTTTTGTTGGAAGTCCCTCGATTCAGGACTATCAATATAAATTAAACTTATCACCTGAACTGTGATACTGACATGATTGAAAAACGCTATTGATGGTAATCTGGGTTCTATATTTGATCCAAGTTCAGGTGAACGAAAGTTTAAACTGTGACTGAAAAACTGGCTCTTAGTGTATAATATTTGACAAGAATCGATTTTAGTAATCTCTTACTATGTAAGACGAAAGCTCTTGAATTTTGTTTACCCTATACAATAATAATGCCATAATAACCTATATTCCCACTGACTGAAAACACTAACTATACTCCCTCAGGCGGTCTATTTCCAGGCAACTAGTTTTCCTTCTATCGCCCGAAGACGTCATCTGCAAATGATGAAGGTACGAAACGTCGTGTCGGCGTTTCTGAAATGTATGCCGGAAACGAGGCGGAAACGAAGATACTCCAAATGTTCATTTTATAAGTTATAAAATGGCATTTGCGTCCTTTCATCACAGATAGACCGTAATATTTACTAAAATGTCGTATAAAGTATTTAAGTTTCAATGATAACATGTTTGGATAAAGGTATATATTTAATAAAAGTATCGTTTTTCTTGTAAATCCTACATTCACTATACAAAACCTATTTTGTTCTGTACAGTGTGTTAAAAAAAAGTTATTCTACATAAAAAGTTCTGCATGGTCTAGAACCTAAAATACAATCACCAGATATAATTTTTTTACTCATGTGAGATGTTTGTCGAAAAACATGAACTTTAACAATATCTCTTTTAATAGGAGAGTCAGCGAAAAGCCAAATACTGACTACATTAAAACTTTAAGATGAGATGTTTATATTCGGCAAAATCAAATTAAAATATAAAATTCTAACATAATAATAAAATAATGCAAAACTCCTTTAATTAACAATTTTATTTTTTTGTTTTTGGCTTACTGTTAACTGTATTTTGTTCTCAGACACAGATCCAAAGGCGGCTCCAGGCCGAATTGTCGGGTGTTATGATGATTTGATCACGTGATATACAGGTATTGTTGAATACACTGCACAATATTTTTTTATGATCATTGTTTATTGTACAAAGATTCCTTTTGTTGTTTATTAAAGTTAAGCAAGTTGTAGAATATAATTTCATTTATAGGTAAGTCTGTTGTACTCTTTACATGCAACATACGAAAAATATCTTTTAAAAAGAGCCGTGTTATGATTAGGCACTACAATTATTCCATTCCTCGTAGATAATTAATTGTGGTTTCTCAAAATACCTTCGGCTAGTTTCCGTCATAGGAATTGCCAGCTTTGGGAACAATAACAATGATACCGAGCTAAGTTTTAAATTTTTCTTGAATCTCTTTTTCTCTTTGATTAACAATTTCTTTATCGATCTGTACTCTTATTTGTCACTTTTGTACAGTTATCCTCGAATTTATAATTTCATTCCTATCGAAATACAAAAAGAGAAAAGTCTTTAAAAAATGGATTTTATGTCAATCCAGGTCAAATATTGAGAACATAATAAATCAAAAATAAATTCATCCAAACAACATAAAAGTATATTCAAAAAATTATGTGAATAAACAAAATAATACTTACATACCGAGTCAAATTATTTATTATTTACTCTTATATATATTTTACTTACATACTGGTCTAAAGTAGTGTATCAATTTACACTATCAATTTAAATTTATATACCGATTTAGACATATATACTGTTTTAGACATATATACCGATTTAGACATGTATACCGATTTAGACATTTATTTATACCGATTTAGACATTTATTTATACCGATTTAGACATTTATTCATACTGATGTATTTATATTTACGTAATTAATTACCATTATTATATCGTGCCACGCACAAGTAGAATTTTTAAAATTCTCCTTCTGGTGGCTTTGTCTTTTGTTTGTTAGAAAATTATTATTGACTCTTAGTTGTAAATTTCTGTATTTTTTTGGCTAATAAACACATTATTATTATTATTATTTTTATTATTATCTTGTACGAAAGCAGAAGCAAAGTTTCAATAAATCTTATCCTTGCGTGTAAAACAGACAAGCCAAATATAAGAAAGATTGTTTGAGTGCACTTCTATTTCAACGGATCCCAAGCAAATATGGCAGTTTATAAAATAAAAAAAAAAAGGTAAAAAATCTGTTATTTCGGCTTTAAAAAATATTAATGCAATGATCACAGATGGTCAAATTATTTGTGATACTTTTTCTACCTATTTTAACCATGTATTCAACCCATCCAACTTAAACCAAACTTATGCCCCTTCTAATAAGTCACACAACAAATACATACCTAATTATTATATAACAATATCCACGATCATGAACAAAATTAAACAACTTCGTAACAAAGCTCTGGGCTTTGATAAAATCTCCACATGTCTGTTAAAGAATTGATGTCAAGAAATAGCGCAACCTCTATTTATCCTATTCAATAAATTGTTACAAGAAGGTCACTTTCCAGATATTTGGAAAACAGAATTAATTGTTCCTATTCTAAAATCTGGTAACAAATACTTAGCGGAAAATTACTGTCCTATTTCTAAAGTGTTTATTATTGCAAAATTGTTTGAATCTATCTTATGTGACTACTTTGATCTTAAAAATATTATTAATATCGTACAACACGGATTTATGAAAAAGCGGTCCATCGAAAGCAATCTTCTTATTTACACACAATACTTATTAGATGGAATGGACAGTGGATTGCAAATATATACCATTTTTACCGACTTCAGTAAAGCGTTTGATAAAATTGATCATAATATACTGCTACATAAACTTGCTGAGGTTGGTATTCATGGCAATTTGCTCAGATGGTTTTCGTCTTATATATGTAACAGGACTCAAGCTGTTAAAATTGTCATGTATAGTTTTGCATTTTCTATTATTACATCTGGCGTACCGCAGGGATCTCATCTGGGACCGCTTCAAAAAAATAAAAGCAATCCGTACACTTTTTATGTCTTACGTTAACAACGTGTTAAGTTTTGGATCTGTTATTTGGAATCCTCAGTATAACATTTACATAAGTCAGCTTGAAAAAGTGCAACAGAAATTTATTAAATATCTTAATAAAAAATTCTATTCGCATCAGGTCAATAATCGATCTGTTATTAGCGAAAATTTACGACTAATATCACTAGAAGATAGAAGACAAATGTACGATGTAAAATTTATTTACAAAATCTATTATAACTTGATTGACTCTACTTCAATCGTAAACATGAACTCATTTAATGTTCCAACCCACAATACTAGAAATCATATATTATTTAAGATTAAGCACAACATATAAATTCTTCTACAGTTAGGTGATGTAAATCATATAACTCATTATCAAACCTTTTAAATCTCGATATTTTTTCTTGTTCATTGTCATCGTTTACTAAGATTTTAAACAATTTTTTTTTAGACCATACAATTTAAATACTTTTGTTCTATTTATTATTGATTATTTGAAATTTTTGTATCTAATGTTAAGCTAATAGCAAAGAGTATAGTTAACACAAGAGATCGCACTTAAATGTCAATCGATCTGAAAGTCTGTGACCTTGAAAATTCAAAATATTTTACGCGGGTAAAATGTATCTAATCTAATATAACCTAGCTTTCTGATAATTTCTTTTATTGGTTCAAAAATTTATTTGTAATCGAATTTTGTTATAGATCTGTATTTTTTAATATAAATTACACCATGAAGGTCTGTGCAATAAAAAACTGCAAAAATACTAATCAATTTTCTAGATGTCATTTTTCTCATGTGACAGCAACTAATGTTGTGATTGGTGACGCCAGACTTGTCAAAAATACTTCAGACCAATAGGGAGGAGGCATCGAGGTCAACATTATTTTAAAAACCAGAAAAACATAAATTTTGTAATAATTACACTAATTTTGTCTTTAAGTGGCTTAAAACCAGAATATTTTTTTACTTTTAGATGTAATTTTTCTCATGTGTCAGCAACCAACGTGCTGATTGGTGACCCCAGACTTGTTAAAAATACCCTAGACCAATAGGGTCATTGAGATATGAGCCGAAATTTTACATGGGAAGTATAGGGAGTGACAAGCCTGTGCTAATAGTGATTACTGTTCTTGGGTTCGTCCCGTTTTGTATTCTATATTAAAATAATAAAATAAATAAGGACTTCTTATTTCTGCGGGTAAAGGATAAATTATTGCGTTTACGTATTATATTGGTCGATGAGGCGGCGAATGAAATAAACAGATTACGGTCAGAAGATTGGAGAAAATGTTTTCAAGAACGGAACGAAAATGCATTGACTGTGAAGAAACGTATTTTGAAAATCAATCAATCGTTCTTTTATTTAAATAAATTGTATTTTACTTTACTAGGCTCAACGAAAAGAGAATTATTCTCGGATGGTAAATTTTTCGAATTTCATAGGCAAAACGTAGACAACTGTACCGTTTTTTTGTACACGCGCGGATTCAGATTTTAGTAAAGCTGTACCATATACAGGGTGTCTGTAAAAGGTCTTTACAAAAACATACCACATATTCCTTAGACCAAAATAAGTCGATTTAAGTAAAATTACCTAAGTACAAAGTTGCTTCGTTTGGGCTCCAAAGGGCCTTGAAGTTACAATTTTTAAATCGTTTTTCCCATATAAATTTAAAACGGCATATGCGATTTTGCTGAAATTTGGTACATTGGTAGAGTTTTATGTGGCAAAAAAATGTTATTAAAATTTTGTCCGATAATAATACATAGGCGTAGAACTTGATTTTTTAAATAATTGCACCTTTAAAAATTCTACGCCAATGGAAGAAAAGAAGTATGAGTATGAAATTTAGATTACGCAACTCATTTACTTTAAAAAAGGTACTCTTGATAAGACTCGATTACTCTCATGGTTTTGACGAAATTTGCATTTTAGTAATTTTAGAACATAAACAATAATTATTAAAATACAAACTTTGTCAAAATTATGAGCGTAAATCGAGTGTTATCAAGGGTGCTTTTTTGTAGTAAATGAGTACCCAATCCAAATTTCATACTCAAACCCCTTTTTTGCCATTGGCGTAGAATTTTTAAAGGTGCAATTATTTAAAAAATCAAGTTCTACGCCTATGTATTATTATCGGACAAAATTTTATACGTTGAAAAACATAAAAATTAACTTTTTTCATATCTTCTTCAACACCTCCAATCGAGATTTTTAACAAAAATACTCGATTCTTGCCATGTACGATTTTTTGAGGAATAATAATTATTTGCCTGCAATACGTATACAAAAACATTTATTGTTGGTTTCCATAGTTTCATCTAAATAAAAATATTGTCAAGTTTTAACACCTAATCTCTTGTTAACGATTGATAGTGTTCTATCTGACTCAATAATTAAAAAAACAAATGTGTGGTGTATTAATATGGCTGTACAATATACCAATGCAGAATATACCGATATGTTACTGACATTAGGATTTTGTGAAGGAAATGCTCGAGAGAGTGTCAGGGTGTACTCTGAAAGGTTTCCAAATCGTCGTGTACCTAGCCACCCAACTTTTGCTGCTGTTGAGAGACGTCTTCGGGAGACCGGTTCCTTTACTCCCAACACTGTTGATAATGGAAGAGAACGTTTTGTAAGGATTCCTGAAGTTGAAGAAGACATTTTAGAACGTGTTGAAGAAGATCCAGAATTAAGCACCAGACGAATTGGAAGGGAACTAGGAGTAAGTAAAGATGTCGTTCATAAAGTGCTTAGAGAACAATTGCTATATCCATACCATAAGATGCCAGTACAAGAATTATTAGTCCATGATCCTCAAATTCGTTTGGGTTTTTGTCGATTTGTTAATATGCAAAGAGAAAGAGATCCAAACTTTGTCAAGAAGGTTCTCTTTACCGATGAAGCGGGTTTTACAAGAAGAGGTATAACTAATACCCATAATGAACATGTTTATGCCGTTGAAAATCCGCATGCAATAAAGGTAAACCATTTTCAGCACGAATTCAAAATTAATGTGTGGGCTGGAATAATTGGTAATTTCATTATTGGTCCTGTCATACTTCCACGAAGATTAACTTGAGAAAATTATTTGGATTTTCTACAAAATACGTTGCCAGAATTGTTAGAAGATTTACCTCTCCAACTTCGGAGAGATATGTGGTTTATGCAAGATGGAGCTCCACCACATTTTTCTTTAAACGTTAGAAACCACTTGAAGGAACAATATCCACACAAATGGATAGGCAGAGGTAATGACGCACCTGTAAACTGGCCACCACGTTCCCCAGACCTAACACCGATGGATTACTTTTTATGGGGACATCTGAAATCCACAGTTTACAGGGAACCTGTAGAAAATGAGGAACAACTCTGGCAACGTATTCAAGATGCAATAAACAATCTTAGAGGTGATGAAGAAGTTATGGAAAGGATACATTTTAATTTTCTTCGACATATAAATCTTTGTATGCGTGAAAATGGTGAACATTTTGAACAATTTTTGTAAAATCTCTATTTTGATTATGTTGTAAATAAATATTTTTGTGAAACCTATACACTCTAAATTATTAAAACAGAAATTTAGCGAAAACCATGAGAGTAATCGAGTCTTATCAAGAGTACCTTTTTTAAAGTAAATGAGTTGCGCAATCTAAATTTCATACTCATACTTCTTTTCTTCCATAGGCGTAGAATTTCTAAAGGTGCAATTATTTAAAAAATCAAGTTCTACGCCTATGTATTATTGTCGGACAAAATTTTAATACCGTTTTTTTTTGCTACATAAAACTCTACCAATATACCAAATTTCAGCAAAATCGCATATGCCGTTTTAAATTTATATGGGAAAAACGATTTAAAAATTGTAACTTCAAGGCCCTCTGGAGCCAAAACGAAGCAACTTTGTACTGAGGTAATTTTACTTAAATCGACTTATTTTGGTTTAGGAATATGTATTATGTTTTTGTAAAGACCTGTATATCTTAGTAACTGAATTTAGAAAAAGTTATTTACAAAATTGTGTGGAAAGCAGGTCTCGGTTAGGTCTTAAGACATTAAACTTGCTTCAAATTAGGGTGGATGTATGTTTACTGAAACGAAGATCAGAATCTAACCAGATTATAAGGTTTTTCCTTCACTCGTGAATTGAAGGAGAGCGTCGACTAATGTAATTTGTAATTCGTTTAATGTTAATTATATTATTTTTTTGCAGCAGAATAACCTAAATAATAAGTTACTGGCATTTATTTTAAGATTGTGTGCTGTAGAAATATCAAGTAATGCATTTAAAGCATCGTTAATAAGATTTTGGGTAGTAAATGAGCATTTATTATTAAATGAGTGATATAATGATATGATGATATGACAATTTTTAATAAAACAATGAAAATCTACTATATATATTAGCAATGGACCTAAAAAGGATCCTTGCGGGATCATGTTTTAAAAAAAAGTTATGTTCTAAATAATTTTGTTTCGTATTTCATAAATTTATTGATTTTATAAATTATTGGTTCCACCTGAATGCTAATTTTTTTTTATACATTAAATAATAAAAATACATTAAAACTTTACCGAGATACATGTTTACCAAATTATAAAATAGTTAGTCAGCATATTTTTGTATTAAAATTTATGAGGTGGATCGCTTTAGAATTTGTATACTAGCGTTATTTATGATTTGTTCCATTTTTAGCGTTTTTCCGATGGATTGATATCGTAAGAACTTACAAAATCAAATTTATAAAACCCTGTATAATGAAGACTAGCATATAGTGAAATTTAGTGATGGACACAGTATTTTATCCGAAATTCAGAAAAACTGACTAATAAAAAATACTTGAGTGTATTAAACTAAAATTAAATTAAACAGAAAGTATTTTTATTCTAAACAACTTTTTTTTACCAAATAGATTCCTCGAGAGAATCTAAAAATGATTCTAAAGAGTTTTACGTGAAATTCAAAGTACAGCCAGCTATTTTCTTAATTATTCTTTTTGATGTCTTTTAGCAGTTCTTAATGACTCTATTAAATATTTTCCGCTATCTTATGAAGCGCTAAAGTTATCTAGGACAAGAACTTAGCTTAAACAAACTGAATTTCTTCAACTTATAATAAACTACTTACGGAACTCGAATCTTCTATAAGCAAACTTTACACAATAAATAAAACGAATTTTCCCAGAACGATTTTGAAGACAAAATAGATGCCGGGACAATATTGTCATCTTTAGCGAGAGTATAAATCGCGATACAAAGAAGCGTACAATTTTCAAGTTTCAAAAAGCAATTGTTAAGAAAAATTATTTTATGATAACAGCATTTTCTATTTTTCTAGCCGATTCAACGGAAAACTACAATTTGTCAGGATATTGTGTAATGTAGTTTTAGAGGTAAAAATGGATCCACAAAGGATGGAATAAATCTTTGAAAGCTTTGAAAGCCCTGTATTCTTAGAAATAAAGTGGTTCAGAGGAAATGAGGTACTGAAACGTCTTAGTAAACTACTTGATGCTTGAAAATGGCAATAAACGACAACGTTTTGATGTTAAAGATTTACCACGCTCACGGATTGAAGTTAATTACTATAATAAAAATATTGAATTACAATGAGTTTTTAATCAGACAATTTTTCTTGTGGTACAACTCTTCGTACTTTAAAAAGGCCCAGCGTTATGTTAAATTATGTTTTTAAGTTCTATAACCATGATACTTTCTTGATAATTATTCATAATACTATAACCTGTCGTGAACATTTCCTCATTTCTAACAGTTTGAATGATCTTTGCCTATTATTTGTCCGTTACATAAAACGAAAACTGTCTTAAACTGTCTTAAACATATATCATTCCTATTTATGATCCGAATAGAATATTTGATGTCTTGCTTTATATTGGTAAAATTATTCGGAAGTATGATTTGCGTCGATGCAGCACCATTTTGTGTTTTTTTTTTTCATAGGCGTATTCAACTGAAGACACTATTTTGAAAAAAATTGTAGAAATTCTTCAGAACAGCTGAAAAAAATTTACAAAAAGGCAATGAATAAAAATGGGGATTTTAAGGGGGTTTGAAATACAAAAAACAATCAAATTAAAAATGAAATTTTTAGTCAAAATAAAGCTCTACAAGAAATCAAGCTTACTGATTCTTAAAAGAAAATCTGAATAAAAATGGTTGTTGAAATATTGAAAAAAATCCTAACTCAAAAACAAAAAACGATGTCAAATTGAAATATTCAAGAAAAATCAAGATTTATAAGGGGATGAAGCCATTGAAGCCTATTGATTCTGAAAAATATCTGATTGTAAATGGGGGTTAAGGGGGTCTGTTAGAACGTGAAGAGTATAATATAGAATGCCAAGCATTATATTGTAACAGGTTTCTATGGTTCACCTACTGTGAATCAACGAGTCTGTGTGGCGCAATGATGGTGATTCCCGAATAGAGGTTGCTCAGGCGCCAGTTTTGGTATCGCAGTTTGCTCTGCGACCCTGTAGTACACCACAGTGCCCTTAAGGTAAACTCAGTGGAGGTAAAAAAATAATTCCAGGCGGTCACTGCTAGGTAGTCACTATACTAGAATAAATAGTATTCCTTAAATGCTCTTTTGAAATCGACGAAAATTGCAAAGAGTTTGCAGCTTGACCCTCGGGTAAGATGTTGCAGTTATCAGTCCACAGAGAAAGCCTATCTAGAAAAATAATGCATAAATATTTTTGCACAACAGTTAACGAGTGCTATACCCCTGTAATTTGTTGGATCATCTGCAGGCCCGGTCTTATGGAACATAAATAGCAGAATATTAGACAAGGAATTAGGGGTGGTACCATTTTCAAATTTGCAATTATATAAGTGTGGTTAGATATAAAATCCAATTATTGGGAAGGTTTTTAAAAAATTCGTACGTGATACCATCGCTACCAGGAGCTTTATTATTTTTACAGATATTAAGTACATTGTAGATTTCCTCGGTTGTGATGGGATCAAAAAATAAATATCGGTATTTATCTGAGTTGGATACATTTCCATGTAAAGTTTAAATACATCTCTGGAGTATCCAGGCTCTATTATTCAAATACGAACAGTAAATAAAAAGAGAGGTGCGAAACAAATAAACGATATAAATTTATTGGCTTTGAACCACTAAGTATATCTCCGTAATGGCGACTCCATCACATTACTTCTTGTCCGTTCTATCAACGTTGGCACGAAACCGCAAAAATGTTGCCAAATCTGAGTTTCCTCCATAAATAAGAAAAAGCTTCCTATATATTTTCCTGTTTACATTTCCTCTCCTAAAAATCACAATCATATTTCACATTAAATGAACTTGCTTGCATACATGCTGAAATTAGAAAAACGAATTTAAACATTTTGCTGTCCCAAATATACACGCAGAAATGTTACTCTTTAACACTTTTAATTCTATATTATTAAATTGTTAAAAACCATCCATCCTCATCATCTAATCCTGTTTCAATTGTCATTCACATGTTTTTTATTTGTGAAAATAAACGATTATCTGATGGGGCTAAATATGGCAAATACAGAGGCTGGACAATGAATTCATCAATCATTTTTTTACGAGAATTATCCTTTCTGTTTCTTTGAACCTATAAGGGGGCAGTAGAAGAACCAATAATTGTAACAATATCTTGAGGCTAAGACAGGCTAAGATACTTCTGGGTGAATATAACTGAGCAAGAACAGGCTACATATTGCAACAGGGATCCTTACTCGGCATTGCCAACTCAAAGGACACCTAAGTAAACTGAGAGTACCTAGTAGAAGAAGATAGTGAGTGTGGATTTTGTGAGGAGGAGGACAAAACCTCCATTCACATTCTGACTGAATGTGTAGCACTCTAGAATCCAAGGGCACTATACCTATAAGCATATCGAATAAAAAAGGGAGAATCACCTAACTTACGGTCACTCGAAATCCTACAATTCCTTGAGAAAATGGAATTGGAAGGATCGTTATAGGCATTGAGACATTTCGTTATTGCATTAACGACAGAAGAGGGCATAATAGATTTTTTAGGTCGCAGTGTATTAACACTCCATTCCCAACATAACATTGAACCGAAGAATAAGAGGTTATAAAGCAGAGAAGAACACTTTTTTAGTCCTTTTTCTTATTTATTAGGTTGAATTTATTAATTGTTGGCAACTTCTAAAGTTTTCTATGCATAATTCATTTTAAATTATCTTGAAACTATATTGGTTTTAAATCAATATAATTGAATTCAATACCTATTAATTTTGTTAGCAGATTTAAATATAAAAAAATGTGGGAGTTATTTGAATTATATTCTTCAATCATTTTTACTGGTAGTCAATATCCGGTGTTTAAAATTAGATAGTTTATCGAAATGAAAATATACTAAGCAAGCTTTTATGTCATAACATACGTAATCATGACTGCATTTTAACTAGCATTAATAATATATTTTTAAAAGCCACTGCCCATTTCAAATGATTTACTGTTTCAATTTGTAGATTTAATGTGTAGACGTGCTAAATTTATTAGAATTACTTTGTTAAAACTTCTCGTTCGTGCTATGTACATTTTATATCAAATATATGCAATACTATATAGTACTTTTTTAGGCCAACTTAAAAATTACGTAACAATAAGCAATAACTATTATCTACAAAGACATTACAACATAGAGACAAAATGTTTGATTAATAAATCCCATACAATTGCGGACTGTTATTGTTTTAAAATTGTTAGTGAGTGGAAGAGAGAAAGACAGATCTCTTAGGACTGGCTGGCAACGTTGTAAACAGTGTCCATAATACACTCACCAGTGGCGTAGAGTTTTAAACTTACCAGTATTGTCAGAGTAGTATGTTAAAAAAATACGTAAATAAGTAGGTATATTTTTTTTAGTAATATAATTATGATAATTTTTTCATGTAGGTATATTCAAGTACAAGTAAATTCAAATACAAGAGAATTCAAGTTACCTTCCGATTTTTAATATTTATTGGTTTATAGTTTATTGGCATTTACTATATATTTGCCTGGTATGATGTTAACCAAGATTATTTAAAATTTTAAATTAACAATAAGTAGGTAGGGGTATCTAAATAAAACACTGTCCTAAGAATATATAATTTTTAAATTAATGATTACAAATAAACATGGTATGGCAAAAAATATCGTAAAAAAACTGTAAAAATTTTTAAAATGACGTTTTAAACATATTAAATTCCTTAATTTTATTAACTAAAATTTCATTTAATTTTTTGATGCTTAGTTATTACACGGAAAAAAAATTGTAGAACAAATTTTTACAATTATAGATTTTTTCTCTACAATAAATAGTACATATAGGGACAGGGACAATTTGTAGTAAAAATTTCCAAATATTTGTGGAGAATGTATTGTAGAGTTATTATCTACAATATTAAGTAAAAATATCCAAATGCATCATAAGAATTATTCTACAAATTGTTATAATTTTTGCTATTCATTGTATGAATTTATATTAAAAATGTATTGCGTTTTATGAAAATAAATACGAAAATTTTACACAATAAATAGTAAAAATTCATACAAATTGTAGTAATTTTTAATAAAACTTGTAGTAGTATTCCATAATTATTATAATTATAACCTAGAAAAAAATGTTCCTTAATAAAATATTCAATTTATTGTTTTAATATAAAAGATACAAAGTCTTAATTACATTATGTAATAAATAACAGTAATAATAGCACCCTCAGTCTCAGTTGGCTTTTCTGCACCTGAAAAATATGAAATAAAAAAATTAATAACAATTGAACTGTTCATATCCTTAAAACGGGGGTATTTATCACCTTTACACTGATTTGGATATTAAATGATTAAGTCAGATAACTAACAAAAATGAGAAAGTAGGCATGTCACAATTAGACAAAAAAAACATCATTGAATTTGGCACAAAATTCGATCTTACCACCAATAGAATTTATTATTAAAATTTTCTCAAACGCATCGGTGCTTATAATATAATAATGTGTTATAGGTACTCGTATATGTACCATGCTTTGTTATGTGAACATGGCGAACGGCTACTGCTGTCTGGCCATTTATGATCGACGTCAGAAAACGTTGGCCAATAGCAGAATTCTTTTGTTCACATGACTTAGAATTTCTACAATATTATAGAATATTTTTGAACAAAATTGAATATTTTTCATAAGAAGGGATGTAAATTATTACTATTTTTTGTAGAGAAAATTACTATTTCTTGTAGAGATAATTATTAATATTTGTACAAATTTTTTCAGAAGTTAGTAGTAGTAATTACGATAATTGTAATAAATTTCTATTTCTACAAACAATAGTAAAATAAACTAAACATTGTGGAATTCTTTCCTATTGTTGTAGCATTTTATTCGACAATTCACTTGCTACAATAATGAATAGTTTTTAACTATAAATTGTAGTAAAATTTTCTACAAACTGTTAAGTATTTTTCTACAAGTATACTACTACAACATTGTAGTAAAAATTTCTAGTCACATTTTTTTCCGTGTAGTGTTATTACTTACTGCAGTGTTTTTTTTTGCAGCAAGTGGTGTTCCAAAAACACTTGAAGTAGAACTAAAAACCGATACATTAGATATACATACATATATGAGTAGGTAATAAATAATGTTTAGAGGTAAACAAAAAATTATTATTTTGTATTTTTACCTGTTGGATAAGTCATCCAAAAATAGAAAGCCCTCACACCGTCTGGGGTTTGCCTCTTTTCTAATATATTTAGCACCATTTGCAAGTACCAAAACATCTTCAGGAAAAAAGTGTTCTGAACACAACTCTGTGTTTTTACGAAGGGGCTGATTTTCAAGGATCCCTACTAGAGAAAATCAAAGTTTTATTTTCTCAGGATCTTGCGGAAATCTAAATAGAATATTAAAAAATATGTATAGGTGCCTAATAGGTAAATCATTTTTAAGGTATTCTACATTTTACGTTAAATTTTTTTTCCACTATTCAATAATTATTTATTGATATAAGAATAATTTACTAATTAATAAAAGGAATATCACTTTAAAAACTATTTTAAGACTGTTTTAGACTACACAAGTTTTGTAAATTGTCTGAAAAATTAGATTGGATAATCATTTTTCAAACAATTTACTTTGTGATCCTATACAATTTAAATTCTATAAGAAATTGTATCAAATCTTGTACAAGAAATTGTATAGTCAAAACAGTCTTAAGACGGGTGCCCTACTCCACTGGTTCAAATGAAAACAACATATCTTAACCTAAAAATACTTACCGATGAAAGGATAAATTTCGATTTAAACGATCTACCTTATTGAACACTACACATGCATGTACCATAATTCTTTATATTTCTCATAAAAGTTCACAAAAATAGTATTTTATAAATGAATAAATCAATAAGTCACACAGGAACTGTCAGAAACATAAAATAGCTGTTAAACCCGATTGGCAACATTACGGCTGGTTACGGTAACTACATTTCATTCATATAAATAGGTACTAGTTGCATGTAAATTCGTAAAATAAGATATTCAGCGTTGCCGTATTTAGGGAGTTCTTTGCAACCCTAATATTTTGTTTAGATTAATATTGATTTTTAATAAAAAAATTTAGCTTATATTAAAACTTTAAAGAATAATTTGATTAAAAACATATTTTTATTCATATAATATAAAATTATAGTTATAGACTGATAAAACCGGCAAAGACGCAATAAACGAGAATCTGGTGGGAATAATGATTTGCCAAATAAAAATGTAAACAATTTGGTCTCTTAGTTGTAATGTCTTTGATGAGTTATCCTCAAATAAAAATTGTTATATTATAGTTCTGCTTGTGTGTTGAAATAGTGGATCTAAACTGATTTTGCAAAGGATTTTAATAAGATTGAACATATAATAATTATTGCAAACAAATTAATCAGTCATTAAGAAAACAGTATGTAACCTATAATCGCTATTTGTCAAAACTAGGCTTCGCTAAGTCAATGTTTGCTCAAGGGTCTAATTTAGGACCCTTGTAACGTTCAGGGTGATTTTTTTATCATGGGAAATGAGTTTTTCTCGTATACGGCTGCAGCAAATTGAGTTCTGTAAAAAGCAGTTTATTTACGCCGCTTCATACTTGAAACTGGGATAAATATGGAAGTTATAATTAAGCAATGCTGGGCGTCGCGACGCTTCACAAATTTTTTGTCAGAATCATACTATTTTTATTTCAGAAATTAAAAGATCTACTCAATAGGAACCCTTTTTCATATACCTTTTTTTTTCATTTAAAACCATTCAAAAATTACAGACCAGTTTTTATGTTTTAAATTTGTTGATTGCCATACAAAGAATGCAGGATTTTTTAAATTTTACTAAATCAGGTAGGCTTTGAATGATGTCTGAAACTGTCAGTGTAATTTTAATTATGTCTATTAAAATTGTAAGTAATAAAAAATATGCTTACACATTCAGAAAAAGTTAACATGCTTCTTTTATAAGGAGAAACCCAAAAAAATGCTTTAACTAAAAGAAGATTATAATATGCGGAAAAATACCCCGAACGTAACCTTCCAGACCACAAAATGTTTGCCAGGTTAGAAAGTAGTTTGCGTCAAAACCCTAAAGCATTTAAAAGTAGGTTTTGTGTTTTTTTTTATAAATCTCCATAAATTCAATAAGCCAAATTTGCAGATAAAAGATCAAGAACAAAAACTGTCACGATGGATGAAAATGTGGCAATTGTTTTAAACTATTTTAACAATCATCATGAAGCTTCTATAAGAGAGGCTTCAAGAGATTTAACTTTAAATTTTAGCAACAAATACCGTGACTATAAATTTCATAATTTGCAAGAGATTTTGAGCGGAAGGAGAATTTTATTTGTCAGTTTTTGATGTCTTTGGATGATAATTCTAATTTATTTTTTCATATATTATGGACAGGCGAAAGTCATTTTGTTAGTCATGAATTACCAAACAAAAAATTAACATTATTGATCGGATGAAAACCTGTTACTATTAGCGCCGCTCTTATTTTGACATCTGAGCATGTGCAGATCGTTTATGCTCTATTAAGGATTGTGCCTGTCCTTAATTGTATAGATATTTAAGGGCAGCAGATAGTGGCATTTTTATAGCTTTCTGTTACGCTCGCCTACTTTCGTATCAGTTCGAAGTTTTTTAGTAGTAAATGTTTAATCATTTAAACCTTCTAAAATGATAATTTCTAATGTCTTTTTAATATTATGACATATAAAACAAAAACTGTAATTTAAAATTTTTAAAATGAAGACAAAAATGTATACATATTTTTGTCTTTATTTTAAAATGACTGCAATAAGTCTTATTTTAGCATGGAATTTATTTGCCTCTAATTACGTTGTTACTATTAGTGGCTGACGTTATATTAATTTGTTATAAATCGATCTCATGTTCTTGCTTTTGTCAAATATATGTTCTTGCTTTTGTCAAATATTTTTTTTATTGTGTAAGGAATCTTCAATCATGAACTGTGATGTAGATAGATGCTACTAATTTTATTAAATTACCATTATGGCAGCTTAAGGCGTAATGGTCTTTAACGTGATTATCAGTGGCGTAGCCAGCCTTGCGGGGCGGAGGGGGCATACATTTAAAATGGCGTAACATACATTTTTATTTGCCAGAAAAATATTGTTAAAATATGTCTTGTTCAAATCCATATAACTTTTAATTGAAACTTGTTTGTGTATCTATAACACAGATTGATTTATCGAGCAATTAAGCACTAATTGAACATCCTGTATAATATGTGAATATCCTCACGTAATTTATTACTATTTCTAATAGCACTCGTATAATAATTATTGTTCAACGTTATTTCGTATTTTTTCGATCATTTTTTTTGTTGTACATTTCGGAATCGTATGCATGTCGCTAAAACGTGATATTTTATCAAAAATTTTACTTAAACAATAAAGCATACGTTTATTGTTTAAAGTGCATCGATTATTTTACGACCTATTTTAGCGTATGCAAATATCTTAAACACTTCCGGAATGTATGCACAACATTTTTTTCGCGCATATTTACCCAATACTTTCCCATAGTCTAAATGCGTACATTAAATAAGGGTTCCCAGTAATTACAAAAAAGTACATGTACATTATTGTTCTTCAATATTTCTTCTTTTTTACAATTTTGAGACTTACTACACGAAAGAGGCGTATGCAAATTATTTTCCGCAGTACATTTTTTCAAATTTTAACAAAAAACGATTTGCATGCATTTACTAATTGTACGGAATTATCCATTTTTATAAAAAATTACAATTTCCTTGGTGACGCCGCTGCGTGCGAGCACTCTTAGATAATTGGCTAAAACATGTTAAAAATCTATAATAATCATAACTTAAAAGATGTATACATTAAAAACGGTGCACTTTCAAATTATTGATTTTAAAACCGAAAAAGGTTTATTTTTATTTGTTTTCTTTTCGCACTGGTGATACGAGTATAATGAATTTTTCGAAACCAATTTCATAATGTTCAACATTATGGAACTGGTTGCGTAAAATAGATCATTTTGACACTTGCTGCGATTATAAAAAATGTCACTTTATATGTAAAAATTAGAAAAAATAATATTGGAGGCATTTCAAACAAATACGGTGTTGCTTTTAAAAATATGTTTTAATTTCAATTAATGTTACAGGGTGTAATAAAAGTAACTGTTTATTGTGTGTATGGGCGGCAAGGGGCGCCTAGCAAGAGGGGCGGGAGGAGAAAGCGCCCTCCCTGACCCCCACCTGGCTACGCCACTGGTGATTATCCAGTTTACAGAATAGATTTCTATTCACTAACATACATAGTATCGACTATCGAACTTTTTCCAATACGCTTTGCACAAGTCAGCCATGTGAAAACTACATTATTGCGTGCAGGAAGCAGATATTATCAGATCTGTCTGTTTATACGTCGCGGACAACGTTACAATACGGTCGGGCCGTATAAACATCATAACAAAACATAATTGAATGATACAAGAACTTACATAATTGTACAATTCAAACGTTAAGAAATACAAACTTTATCGTGTAATCAACCAAAATTAAAAATATGCTACGCATTAAATAATTAGCTTTCAAATGAAGTAACAAACTTTACAATAGGTAACAGTTTTGAATAGTTATATTGCCGAATTCTCCTTAAAATTATCTTTTCAATGACGTGTCATACTTGGCACTTTCCCTATTTAATTTTCATTGGTTAGAGTAACGGAGTGTTGGGAAATGACGTATGACAGTTAATATAATAAAAAAATGGCCATCTTCAAACTAAAATCGATCTGTCCGAACGTTTTTTAACATCCATGATATAAATACCCAAAACCCCCATCAAGTTTTCGTTGGGTCACCTTGTATAAAGTGAGAGTATTTATATTAAAGAAAATTAACTTGTAAATAATAACCTTTAAACAAAATATAAATTAAATGGATCGATCCCATATTATTATAGAGAAATAAATAAATATTTTTGAAAAAATTACTAAAATCAGTTGTGAAGTTTAAAACGAATAAATTGGTATTGAAATTGATATTTTTGTATTTAATTGTATGTTAATCTTTCCACTTCCTGAAAAAAGAAATAGTAAACAGTTTAAATACCCTTTATTTTGCTACTTATAACATGTACCAATGACCAAGTCCGGTTCTGTTTATATTTAAATAAACAAATATGGCCGTCGATAGAATCTTTAAAAATTAAACAACTTACCGAAATAAATGTAAGTTTCCTTTATCGCAGTCGCACTTCGCACTTTTATTATAAATAAAGCTTTTTACAACACATCTTGGCATTTTTAACGTTAATTTCCAAAATTTAAGTTACTAAAATACCAAATGAAATACATTAAATTTGGACGAACAACGCTCTGACATGTAATGTCCTCAAATGTGACTGGTGGGTGTAAATAATTTCAAAGTGGAATTATGCGCAGTGTCCTATGTTCCATCTAAGGTTTGTATAATCTAAGTACATAACTTATTTTCGCACATGCGCGTATCAAAACGGTACACTGAAAACACCAAGCTGTCGCTTCTCCTTGATAAGTATTCTCGGGTGCATGAAAGAAAAAAAATTACGGAAATTATTTCTGGTTTTTATGGAAATAACAGCTTTTGATCGGCTATAAAATAGATGTGTAAAATTTTCAGATAAATTGTTTAGCTGATGCTATTTTAGTGTTCAATCTATAAAAATCGCAATATGTCGTCAGTTGGATAATATTATATGCATTTACTAGTCAAAGTGTAAATTTTCTTGTTCTACTGCACGAATTTTTATTTTCTAATACGAAAAACATTTTAAATAATCATGAACATAAACCCTAATTTAAAATTCCTACAGTCAGACGTCAATCTCTACAAAAGTTTAAATTGTGTTTACTACACACTAATAGAAGAACTATTTGCGTGCTCTAATTTCGTTTGATAGCACGTTAATGTAGAATAATATTACAAAGAAAAAAGAAATGGCCAGACATACA
This sequence comes from Psylliodes chrysocephalus, assembly GCA_927349885.1. Taxonomy (NCBI): domain Eukaryota; kingdom Metazoa; phylum Arthropoda; class Insecta; order Coleoptera; family Chrysomelidae; genus Psylliodes; species Psylliodes chrysocephalus. The sequence goes on along the minus strand of OV651819.1, from coordinate 28,233,303 downwards.
TTTAAAATTAATTAAATATTCATTTAATTTTCTCTAAAGGTTTTTAGTAGCTCTTTGAGGAATTAATATTTATATATTTTGAGTTTAAATTATTTATTTCGCTCTTGTATAAAAATTAAAATGTCTATATAAAAAGTTATATTATGTAGGAACTGTTTATCGTCACCCAAAGAGTAAAAAATTCGATTTTTTAAATAAAATATAAACTATCTAAGACATTTATTCTAATTTTGATCATGTAATTTGTGTTGGTGACTTTAATGTTAATATCCTAAATATACATGATACTCTAACGCTTAATTTTAATAACATTTTAAACACTTTTAATTTAATTCAGTTAATTAAAGAACCAACAAGAAATCTCTGATTGCTAGATTTAGTTATCACTAATTTTGATATAAACGATTGCACGGAGTTAGTTGATTTAAATTTAGTTGCTGACCACGCAGGCATAAGTTGCATAATTAAGGTTAAAATTTAAGTCACATGCAACCCTAAAAAGATATTTTGTAGGTCACTCAATAATATAAATTACAATAACTTTCAATATGACTTAAGTATGATGCCCTGGAATGAAATTTATGATACTAATGAGATTGATAAAAAAATTGAACTTTTAAACAATAATATCATTACGTTTCTGAATGTACATGCCCCACTTAGGTACTTAGGTCACGAATACAAAAAAATTTACTAGATACACTCCGTGGATTACAGACAATATTAAACTTTTACAAAACATTCGTGATAAAGCTCTACGAAAATTTAGGAGAACACAGTCTCCCCAACATTGGTCTTACTATAAACAGCTCAGAAATTATGCTACAACTGCTACTAATGCAGAAAAAACGCCTATCTTGAGTTTAAATTCCGTAATTGTAATACAAAAGAAAAATGGTCAGAACTAAAGAAACTAAATATATCGAAAAGAAAAAATATGGAGATTCCTACAGAGTTAAAATCAGTTGACGAGATTAATAACTTTTTCATTAATATTGCTCAGGCACCTCCTGTCAATGATTAAACAGTATATTTTTATTTAAATAATGGAAATGATGACATTGACTACGAATTTAATTTTAATTTGATTGATGAAGATACAGTTTCTGCAATTATTCATAATATTAAGACTAGGGCTTATGAAGTTGATAATATAAATATTCCTACATATCTCTGCGGTTCTACAATTGTGCCTGTAGTCACTCACATCATAAATGAATCTATTTCTAACAACTATTTTCCACAAGCTTGGAGATCTATTAGTGTTCTGCCTGTTTTTTCTAAAATTTTTGAAATTATTATTATTACAAAACAGATAACCCATTTTTTAATTACTAATAAAATTTTACCTTCTAAACAGTCAGGTTTTAGACATGGTTATAGCTGTGCCACTGCACTTTCTGATGTTATAGATGATATTTTGAAGGCTTTGGACAATAACAAAACATCAGTATTAATTTTCTAGACTATTCTAAAGCATTTGACATGATTAATCATACTATTTTATTATCAATGCTAAAAATTTTTCGATCTAGTGGAACATCTCATGAGTTATTTTCATCTTACTTGTACAAGCAAAAGCAATTTGTACAAGTCGATGATAACAAATCTGCTCCATTGGAAATTTTATCTTTATACATCTAACTTTCCACTCGCACTAGAGTATTGTCATTACCATATTTACGCTGACGACACACAGTTATATTTTTCATTTCAATATACGGACAGAGTAGAAGCTATTCAACATATAAATTTAGATTTAGAAAAGATCCTTGGTATAAAATTCATGTATTCGTTTAATCTGTGGAATACGCAAGTATCAACATATTTCTCATAAATTTAAAGAATCGAAATGACTTACAATGTATAACCGAAGAATATTGCATCCAGATAGCACAAAGTTGTCTTAACGACGTCTTTAAGACGTCTAGCATAAGACATTCGAGACGTCTTTAAGACGTCTGGTATTTCCTGAAAGACGTATTTAAGACGTCTTAGAAGACGTCTGATGTTACAAAAAGCGACGTCTTTAAGACGTCTTATTAATGGCTTATATTGGTCTGTAGAGCTTAAAATAAGCCATAAATAAGACGTCTTTAAGACGACTTATTAATAGCTTGTAATGGTCTTGTGAAGCCTTAAAAGACGACTCATTAATAGCTTATAAGGATCTTATGAAGCCTTAAATAAGGCATAAATAAGACGTCTTTAAGACGCCTTATTAATGGCTTATAATGGTTTTGTGAAGCTTTAAATAAGCCATAAATAAGACGTCTTTAAGATATAGCTTATAGTGGTCTTGTGAAGCCATAAATTATACGTTTTTAAGATGTCTTATTAATGGCTTATAATGGCCTGGTTAGACTTAAATAAGCCATAAATAACACGTTCATTATTTTTATTCTGCTAATTCTATAACCTGTCCATAATAATATAAAATAATTTAAAAATGGGCATCATCGTGCATCTTGGTTATTAAAATTAGTAGAATTACCTTGCAAATTATAAAGAATGCAAAAAATACAATTAAAAATATTTATTGATAAAATATCTATTAATCACAGGTCACTAAGAGCTATTTTCTTTGCAGCGCATTCGATCATTCCTCTTTAGCCATAACTGGATTGATTTTTCTCTTTCTTTTTGATTTGAAGTTGTCTTTGTATAGTCGCTCCTAAAAAGAAATTTAGGTAAGAGCATTATAGTTACAGGAAGTTATACTTTGTAAAAGTTAGTAAAAACCGAAAGAACAATTATGAAACAAAACAAAAAATAAATTTCTTAGAATTTTAAATCAATTAATTTTTATAACAAATCATTTAAGACAAGATGAGCTATTATACTTAATCGCCTATTTTGACAATTTTACTTTAACTTCACTCAAAATGGCTATCTACCATGGGGATTTTGATATCAATAGTTCTCGAAATCTCCATAAAAACAAAAAAAAAAGAAAATTGACGAATATCTGAAATAAATCTTATATAAAGATGTTTACCTTTTAACTCATTTAATTATTCTTATTTAGAAGAAACAGGATATTATTGTTCTATGTATATAAATAAATATTCATTTATTACCTGTAGAAAGTATTCCAGGAACGTGCTACATCGGTAACAGAAAGTACACTTGACTACACTATTCTTCCTTTTCTGGTTTTAGTCCCATATTATTTAAGTAAAAAGAGACCAAACACAAATGCACAAAGTAGCCCAAACACACTTTTGGCGGCTATAATTGCGTGCGCAATAGAATAATAAATAATCCACAATAAGCTTGGACTTGAATGTAGTGTTAAGTTAAACGTCAAACTTCACTTCATTTGATTCGTCTTGTTAAATTTGAATTATATAAACCGTGCAAGTTTCCGTCCGACTGAAAGACGTTTGTAAGACGTCTTAAAGACGTTTTTGAGCTTTCACATTAATATATGGATTTGGAAAGACGTCTTTAAGACGTCTTAAAAACGTCTTTGAGCTCTCACATTAATACGTCTGAATTATGGCTTTTGCCAGACGTCTTATAAGACGTCTTAACAACGTCCTAGGACATTGAGACCAAACCAAGACACTAAAAAGACGTCTTTCAGACGTCGTGTGCTATCTGGGATATGGCATGTTTACTACATAAGTTATATAATACTCATACGCCTCCTTACTTACATAGTAAACTTGCATACAGAACCGATATCCATAATTTAAATATTAGAAAAAAAAACTATCTTGCGGATTCCTACACATAATAAAGCAATATTTAGGAGATCCTTCTCGTACGTCGCCGCTGTCAGTATTAACAAAATATTTAAAATGGACCCAAAACTTCTTCAAAAATCTCCAGGATCATTTAAGAGATCCTACAAGGAGATTTTGTTAAATTCTCAGTGATTCTTAATAATTTCTTTTTCGGTAATATTAACTCTCTTCCCTTTTCTCCCTCTCTTTTCTTCCTTCCTTCTTTTCGCTACTTTTTTATATATATATATATATATATTTTCCTTTTATTCAAAATAATTGTTCCTCATTTGATTAACTATATTATTATTTTACTGGAGCTAGTGGAAGAACAGGAGTGAACTCTCATTCACGACTGAACTAGTTTGCCCAATTACCTACAGTGATATGTATTATGTAAAAATAAAAATCTGATACAATGTATCTGCTGTAGTTAATAAATGATTTATTAATATTATTATTATTATTATTATTATTATTATTATCTGCAGATACACACAAATTTGAATGGAAAAACTTTTATTCAAGACTGTATTGAATCCAGGCGCTTCCAAAAATGCCATTTTACTCTTTTATAAAAACGGCATTTTCTGTAACGATTAAACACTTATAAGCGGTACATAAAAACACGGCTGAACATTGCTTTAAATTGTTTTAAAGAGAATTATTTCGAAGGGTTTGATAAAATTAATTTTAAAGAGGGATTAAATCTGTCAGTACAAACATATTTGCAATTTTTCTTTACTGATTGTATTCGGTGTGGTATTTTTAATTGCATCGTTTGTGGCTCTTTAACGATTGAAGTACAGAAATAACGCGGCTTAATACCTTTTTATTTCATTCTTGTTTAATTGCATTGTTGAAGTTATATGCCAGGTAGAACAAAATTTAAAAAAAAATCAATTAAACATCGAATGATTCCAAGTGGTTGTTTTTTCACAAACATTTAGATTTTGGATTTTTCTTAGGCTTCATCAAACATTCCCTGACTATGAAGGATATTTGATATTTAGTTCTATTGTAATTATAAATTATTACACGATGTCAAAGGAGATGAGATTTTTTGTGTAACGATGGGAGTCTGAATCTTATTTACTTCAAGTTTACGAATTCGGACATCAAAGCATATATGTTAAGGTGGCCGAGGTTCCAGGTCTCGCACGCACTTTTTTCTTTAAATCACAGCTGTTTTTCTTTGATTTGTTTTCGCTTTGGGGACATGAGGGTGTAGTTTTTATAATTTCTTGTGGGGAATTAGGGATTTTTCAATTTCATAGTTCCCAAATTTGCAATAAATTATTTGCCTGGATTTATGGAAGTGCAGTTACTGTTGTGTTAGGTAGATGGACAACATTAATAATGACCATGTGTCTCTAGCCACGATGCCGGATCTCAGTAGCTAAGGTGACACAACATCCCCCTTTTTCAAATAAGAAACAAAATATAAAACAATGAAACATAATAAATTTACAATACAGTAGAACAGAAAAACTCTTAAGTTAGCTTGTTAATATAATCGGACATCAGTTACTGACATAGGTGATTAAACTATAAAAAAATAATTTGTTAAACTGTTTCTTTATTTGCCCACAGACCCTATTTAAAGATAAAACTTAAAAGTAATGTGATGCTCTGAACCGTGTTTTAAATTGCTTTGTAATTCTGTATTTCGTATTATTAAGAGCAGTTTAGAAAAATTCTAAACTTGTCCCATTCAATTGGTTTATGATTAATTTTCCTTTTTTATTGTTGTTATTATATTTATTTATAAACAATATTAATAATGTTTATTTGTTACAGGTATGTTCATTACAACAATTTATTCAAGTTAAATAAGTTGGTAAGTCAAAATCAATTTATGGTGTTATTTTATTATTATTGCGAAATATAAATATTATTTGCTAAAGAAAGGATGAGCTAAAAGAAAAAAGCATTTTTTTAGTTTTAAGCTGAATAAGAAATGTTTTGTAGTGATTTATATAATAAATTTTCCTTTTATAGATATTTTAAGAATCTAATACAGGAAATAAGACCTTTGATATAGGAGAAATTGTCCAGCCCCATGCTTTGGAGATGCTTCCGTACTTGAAAATGACCAATCCGAATGCCTGTGATCAGGCACAAATTCTGTCTAGTCATAGTCTAGTATTTGTTTGCTGTGTCAAGGTAACTTAAAAACTCCCTGGCAACTCTGCAGCTTCTTATTTTAACCCACCTTTCCTTCAATTTCACATCTTTAATTAGGTTTGCTATCACCGACGTTGTTAGTCCAATGGAATAGTTAGGCCTAAAAAGTATTTGATTGACTATCTTCTTGACTAGTGAATGAGCAAGACCTTTCGATGTGGCGTGACCTTGAGATGACCATCGATAATGGATACTTAGGTCAAAGCTTCGTGACATTGTAGTACTATCCTTGAGTAAATTTGTGGTCTGTCCAGGATGGGTACTGCTTGTCTGCTATCTGTATAGATTAGCATATTCTTTCCAGTGATATTTTTTGTAATAATTTATTTTGCTGCTATGTAAATCTCCGTGAACTCGGTTTTAAGTTATAATAATAATAATAATAATAATAATAATAATAATAATAATAATGTTTATTTGAAAAAATATAAAAGATACATATTAAATAATACAAAGAACAAATAAACAAGAAAGAATAACCACGAAGCAGGTCAAGCCTACTTGTGAGTGTTCATCATAAATAAATATAGTAAAATAAGTAGTATAAAAATATTCTTATTAAGACAAAAAAATAATTTAGACATAATATTTTTGTTTTCTACATTTTTATTGTTCAATAATATCATGTATAACAACCCGTGGCATATTAAGAGCATCATATTTTATTTTTTGTTTAAATATAGATAGCCTGGTTTCCACCTTAATATCGGGAGGTAGCAAGTTATAAATTTTTGGTCCTAAATATAAATAATAACTTTTTATGGCTTATGGAAAATTATCTCTGTAAGGTGCAGTCCATGTTCGCTTGAAGCAGAGGTAGCGGATAGAGCACCTCCCGCCAAAAGACTAACCTCATTCATGTAAATATTAAGGGGAGTGAGACTAATAGTGAATTTTATTTGTTGCACTAGGTGTAAGTGTTTTGCACTAGGTGTAAGTGTTTTGCACTAATTAAATTTGATTTGTTCAGTGTAGCTTCAAATAGTTGAGTGTAGATATAGTGTAACTGTTTTATTTGCAAACAAATCTACACTAAATCTACATACACCTCTACACTGAATTTGAACGGCAATGTAGCTCAGTGTAGCTGTCAAATGTGTTATAATTTGCAGTAAACGACACACAAAAAATAAGACTGGACCTAAATGAATCTGTGATGGATGATATTAATATATTTTGATGGGTGATTTTAATGGATATATTAAGTTCTTTTATATAAAAAGATTAAACAAAATGACAATCTTCATTAAAAATATAATTTATCTATAGGTCTTTTCCTTTGCATCGAAAGTGTAGCACTGAGCTACACCACTTCTGAAAATATCGTTCCATTTATACAAATTGTATGGATGGAACGATATTTTCAGAAGTGGCGTATTTCAATGCTACATTTTCGATGCAAAAAAATGACCTAATATGACGATGAAGAGGCAAGTTTAATCTAGAAATAAAATTGTACTAAAAGTGTAAAACCCGCCGAATTTGATACATTATTTAAAAAAGCTATAGATATCTACGAAAAAAATAGAACATTAATTTGACTTAAAATTTACAGGTAGACAAGCCTCATTGCAAGATCACTTTCGATTTACACCAAACCATCACGAAACATATACTTTTGACAATTATGACCGTTCGAAAGCAGTGTCAAGTGTAACACTAGTGCAACAAATAAAATCCATTATAAGAATAACTTCCACAGCTCTGGTTGGTGTAGTTTTATTGGCTTTTGTTATGTTAAGACGTGCTGTTTTTGAATTTCTTCTAGTTTGCGGATATCTATTAATTTTTGGGTTTATGGTACTCAGAAAACTGCACCGTATGTTAGCTTGGTCTTATGATGGTCATCTAAATCAATATGACGACTCTGAGAGATCATTTTTTATAAGCAATGTATACTTTTTTGACTGTCAAATGTGTGACCTAGGTACGTCACCATTGTTGCAAAGTTTGGTTTTGTGTTTAGGAGCTTCGGATGTTTTAGTTTCATTTCTGTGTTCTTGGGATTGACAGACAGTGAATAATTTTAAGAACTAGTTGCATTCTTTCGCAGAGCATGTTTTAAAAATTCCCTGTTTGTAGAATGACCACAAGTATGCGGAACTAGTGTTTGTATTACCTCTTGCAGATGTATAAAGTTTTTTCCATTTATTAGATATAGATGATATACAACTTCCTACATAGTGTTTATTTTGTCGATAAATTTCTAGAAAGTAAAACAAAATAATATTTACCTTACCTATTATTACCCATTTTATTTCAGACCCATGTTTACGGATATTGACAATTTAAGTCCGTTTGAAATTAATATTTTATCCGTTATTGTCTCTCTTTTATTGCTGTTCTACTTGTTGATCCTTATTTTCCAATACCGATATATTTTTTGACCCATTTTTCGCTCCGATAAGACGGAGTTATATTAGAAATCAAATATGATACATAATAAACTTGAAGCACTTCTGAAAATTGGCCCGAAAAAACCTCGTAAAAAAACTTTTATGCTTGTTGACATTATTTGTTCAACTTCTCAATTATTAACGACATGAGTTTTTCCTCTTTTTATTTATTTCATATCTTACGTAAGAGTCGTGATTGTTTAGTTGGTAGTATTGAATAAAAATTAATTTTATTTATACAGGCTGATTCATTGGGGAACGAAAATGTTATCGGTAAATATACCACCATAACTAACGAACCACTATTTTTCTGATATTTGTTTTATTTTTAAAGTCCGAAGAAATAACGTACCAGTCACAAGAAAAATCCAGGTGCAGATTAACCAAAAATTATTGTGTAATCAAAACAAAACCTTGTACCGGTTGTCATAAGGAGAATTCGTATTGATTCAGAGTGTAGGTTAAAACTATACATACAGGGTGTTTCCGAACTTGGCGTCCAAATTTGTGGGGACGGTAGTTCGCATAATTTGAGACCGATTCGCAGATTTCATTTTTCCAAAATATTTAAAATAAAAAATATTAAAAATTTTAAACAATCGGCTAAGTCTTTCGATACCGGCCGGGCGGAGGGAGAAATTTGTAAATCGTATCTGTTTTTGAGTTGTAAATCCCGATGAGTAACCTATCCGCCTTTTGATTTGTTTATAATGGCTCTATTTTGTTTATTATAATTTTTTTAGAAAAATGAAATCTGCCAATCGCTCTCAAATTATGCGAACTATCACCCCCACAAATTTGGACGCCTGTATACATGATATTCAATATAACTTCTCTACTCGCTTGTATGATTATGGCGACTTCTGATCACCACATAATCTTACCTTTAGCTTTGACTTTTATGTAATTACTGTTTAAGACTTTAGGTCAATTTTATTTGAGATTAGTCAAGTGTCAATGTGAGGTAATGTCATAATTACGTTATATACAGAAAAAAATTATCATCTACATTCAAGAAAAGCTTTACACTTGGAAGATTACATTTGTTTGAAATAAAGCAGAGTTTGCTTCAAATAATATTTCTCGATACAATAAGAAAATTAATGTCAAGTGAAGTATAGGCATAATCTTGTATTTTAAGAGTTAAAATAATTAATCTGAGAATAAATTATTTTATTCGAGTATAGAATTGTGAATTAATCCAAGAAAGCTCTTACGTTTATTATAAGTATAATATGCTCTTAAAACCGACTATTGCGTACTTGATTCAATGTTATAAAAAGATTTGATTCAAAGCATTTAAATTTCAGAACAAGAATTAAACAATTCGAATCAAAAACCTAGGTACTTCACAAAAGATTAGCTAGTACAAATTCACTGAACGGTGTTGTCAGCGGAAACTTATTTTAAAATGCAACCACTGATATATGACTGGCATATGTTGAGATGTGATACTTATTATTCGGAAGTCAGAGACACAACGCATTTATAGAGAATCTGGCAATTTGGCATTAGCACGTGTTCATCCTATTGTCCATTTTCTAACATGTTTGCATGATATCGTTAGGGTTGCGTTTTAATTTTTGTTAGAAATTTTTTGTGATTCAATTAATAAGTGTATGAATACATTAAATTGAAATGGAACATTTGTTAAATGAATGGGGCCTCAGCGACCTGATACCAATATTTAAATGTAAGTATATTTAGTTCACTTCTTGTTAGGTATTATTATATATAAGTAAATTTATAATCATAAGAACACGAAATAAACTGAAATAGAAGTAAAAAAAATGTATGATGCTGGATGACGACTTTTTGAAAAGACGACTTCTGCCTTGCTAAGACAAGAGGGCGTATCTACGAAAATTCTAATTTCAAGATTCTTACAAATTTAATAAGCTTTCGTTTAATTTTAATATAACACAAAATAATAAAGGCCTATTTGCATTAGAAAGTGTTTACTATAATTATAAGAAAAGGTTAGTAAAATATGCAAAACTTATTTGCAAAGTCTAGAAGGACGTACTTATCTACCTACTCACATTTACTAAAAATATTCATTTTATAGATATGACCTCTTATCTTAGTAAGACATACTTTTATGTTCCATTTAGGTTTTGAAGTTATTTAATTATTTTTTTTTTAATTATAGGTGGGACACCTCAGAGGACAAAGGAATTTGATATATTAACTAAAAACCATTTTGAAAAATGTTTTTCGGTGGATAGGTACTAGTGAGAACCCTATTAAAAAGCAAGAACAGCCTGATCTTATTTGAAGATTATTAATTTCTTCAACGAAATTATCATATAATTCAACCAAAATCAATATATTTATGTCAAAGATCATATTATTATTGTAACAAATTTAGTTGTATTGGATTTAAGAACAAGGTATTATCAAATATAAATAAAGTATATTTAAAACATGTGTAAGACTATTTCATTAACCCTATTAAAAATCAAGAACAGCCTGATCTTAATTCAAGATTATTAATTTCTTCAATGAAACTATCCTATAATTCAACCAAAATCAATATATTTATATCAAAGATCATATTATTATTGTAACAAATTTAGTTGTATTGGATTTAAGACCAAGGTATTATTGAATATAAATAAAGTATATTTAAAACAAGTGTAAGACTTTTAAGATGTACATAATACTGTAATTGAGCAATAGATACTCGTCATTTAATTAGAGGTATTCTGGTTAGGCAAGTTGATTCTAATCTTGAAGCAAGGCTAATTAGCTATTATTGAACAAGTATTACTAGAATTTCAAATCGAGACGAGTTTTACTTGCGGATATACAGACCGAACAAATCATTGAAATAAGACCAATCATCTTGAATATATTACACCTTTTTTTCTGTGTAAAAATGCAAAATTCAGTTTTCTACGGATTCTAAGTTTCCCAATTACTAAATTTAATTAAATTTAAAATTAAAACCTCGGTGACCTCTATACCCCATTAACTTAGTCCCGTTTACTAATTAAATACCCTGTGTTGTTCAGAAAAGTGGACGTCAAAAAGAAACAATAAATTAAATAATGCTACTTCGTTTAGAGTAGTAAAAAATGTATGATTGAAATAATTCACTAACTTTTTGTAGAAGGAAATAAAATATATTAAGAATATAAGACATTTTGCTCCATTTTATCTTTGTAACCACCTACTGAAATTATGCGGGTGCGTATTTGCATATTTGCTCGATCAAAAAAATTAGGCATCGGCTATTTTTGTTAATGGTTTATGAACAACAGTGTTAATTAAAAGACAACAGTGAACGGTCGAATGGGGAATCCCACCTAAGCATGAAAATCAATTTCTGAATATTGATTTATGAATAAATTGGTTGGATTTGAGTTCAAGGCAGCAACCAATGAACACTCCACCCCCGAGCATCAAACTTGATCGCTTTCTTGTTTTGAATAATTGTACCTTCATTATTTGAGCTATGAAATTTAATATAATGTGTTAACAACTTTTTATTTAAAATATTTGGCTGCATTTATTTTCTGAAATGTTACCTCTTTGTTTTGGATATACAGAGTTTCAGTGCATACCTTAGTCGCACAGAGAGGACAGTTAGGCAGTTCCAAAAAAACTTATATTTACTGTGTCTAACCCCCTTCATGAGACGCATTAATTTTTATAATTTCTTTCTTGATTCGTAATTTACGAGTCACCCAGTAGATTTTTTTTATATTGAATATAAGAGCTTCCTTTAAGGTATCCAAGTGATTTTAATATTAAAAAATCTAGCTGCTGATTACAAAAAAACTGACAAATTCTTTTTATATTTGGAAAGATCACAACAACTGAATTCCTATTTCCCGCCGATAATGTTTAAATTTGTTTAAAATTTAAACATGAAGCATTTTCGGATTAAAGTAATTTAAGTTAAATTGACATTAAATCAAGTCTTAAATGTGGGGTTTATGTTTAGCAGGCGAGTTCTGCGACACCCTTTATTGGTACTAGTCAGCGTCGACTAACCTACCTACAATTTTATTTTAATTTTTTTTTTAAACTTAAAACTATATAACATTTAATAACTTGAACCAGTTGTTATTACAGAAAGTAATCTTGTTTTATTCTGGGCCTCACAGAGAGAAACTAACCTAGATGTAAGTGGTTTTACAAACCCAGTTCATTCAGTTAGTGGGGAAAGTAAGAAACCGCGAAGACCCCACAATCCCACTACCTAAGGGATTATGTTTTACCAAATCGGCAAACATAATTTTCAATGTTGTAGTTCATATTAATCTTGTTTTTTAATTTATTATATTTTGTTAAGTATTTACATTTTTCTCAATGGAGGAGATATGTTGTAATATGACATATTCTTACGTTAGCGCCAACCTCTAGAGTGACCATTTTTCTCAAGTCGAAATTTGATTTAAAAATTATATTTTACAAATTTTCACACTCTTTGGGCTCTTTATAATTATTTTAACAGCTGATCAAATGTCGAAACATAATATACCTTTCCCGTTATTGATGATCTCTATTACTCATGCGCAAATTTTATTTCCGCTTAAAATCATCAAAATGTGTTGTTATATGTCCTACTCTGAGTTCCATTTGAATTACTTATTTGAGAAACCCCATAAGTCACGAAAAGCAAGTTTTGAGAAAATCAATAAAAACTGTAGGTATAATTTATCCGAAAGCTACCTTAAAAAAAATAGCAAGTAGTTGCACCAGTTGCGCCCTAGTGGTTAAACTGTTGAACCACCACTTTTTTCAAATGTTTGTAAAAAAAATAAATAATATATCGCATGTATGTTTTATTTTATGCAAAAGAATATAAAAACACTAAAACATCGATTTTTTCTGTCAAAATCACATAGCTGTCCTCTAAGGGTTAAGTAAATAGCGTAAACAACTTCTACGCAAGACCGCAAGTGGTTTATTTGAGAAACACTATTATTCAGCGACTCGTGGGGTTTCTCTATCAAACGTAATATTCTTTATGACGTAGCAAGCGATAGGATTTCTTCACTAAATGATGCATTGACTTATAAATAATAATATTTTATACAAAACTCAATATGGCAGAAATCATGACTTACGGGGTTTGTCAAACAAGTAATTCAATTACATATCCGCAAATGTCAATTAGTTGGCGTTTACATAATAAAATGAGTTTTTTTAAATTCGGAAAAATTAAACAATGATCTACATGTATTACAAAAATATTTATTTTTAGTTAATAAAGAATGACACTACCCAGATAGCACAGACACGTTTTAATGACATCTTAAAGACGTTTGTTCATGACGTTCGTGACGTTTTGAAGATGTACGCTAGTATGCAAATGATGTTTTAAAGGCGTCTATAGGACGTACATTGTCACAAAACAAGGCGTTTTTAGGACATCCAATTTTGTACGTCTTTAAGATATCCAGTTTTGTACGTCTTCCGTGTTTAAGCCGTCTATTTACTTGATGGAAATTTGTTTAAAAAATTAAATGAATACTTGTCTACTATATTTAATACTGTTTATTATACATCATTAAACTATTAAAACTGACACATCGAGTAAATATTATTTTACAGTGTTGGATAAAATAATTAGAAAATGAGTTAAAGTACCTACTTGTTGCTATGAGAAACTATTCCCGGAAATCCTACATTTTTCCAGTTTGGTCTATTTAAAAACTTCTTTTATGGTATTAATTTTAGCCAAAGCGTCTGTAACTAATGTCTCTGTAGCATATAATTTTGTTGAATTATTGTTTTAGGGTGTTTTTCTAAAAAATAAGACACTATTAAAGTGAGGTTACGAAATTAAAAGGCAAATAAATTAAAACTTACCGTTTTTAATGATAAAGTTTACTAGTTCCGGTATAACACAGATCCAATAATGGCAAATAAATAATATAAAAAGACAATATATAAAAACATACAACCACGAAAAAAGAATGACAATGTCCACAGACTGACACTAAAAATATTATAGAATGGCTGTACCGACAAGAAGGCAAGCAGAGAAAGAACACGACTCGATACGCGTGCGTGAAAATATGCAATCAGTCAATGACAATGACGAATGACGATCATACATGCGCTGCAATTTGTACGTCCACATTACCGACATATTTAAAATGTCCTAAAAAAATCCCAACAAAGACGTTTTAAACATGTACTGAGCAGGACAGGGCGTCTTAAAACCGTCCGTTTTACGTAACAAGACATTTTAAGACATGAACTGGACGTCTTTAAGATGCAGTATGCTATCTTAAATGAAGATAAATTTATTACTGACCCTTAAATAATACTAATTTAGTATAATAACGAGAAGTTTTAGCAATTATTTTTTTATATCTTTTAAGTTTTTGCTTAGGAACTTTGATTTGTCTTGTTTTTTTCTTTATTCTTTTCTACCTGTTGTAAAAGTTGCCTTCTAAGCCGTTTTATGCTAGAGCTTTCTAGGATAGATTCCTTATTTGCAGTTCTATTTGAAGGGACTGGCTCTTCATTTTAAGTCCTACAAACAATCAATTATTACGGTAATAATTTGAATTATAAGGGTTCCTAAATTCTGAAAAGTGCATAACATAATAATAAAAAGTAATTTAAAAAATATATAGGTTTAATTATGTTCATTAGTATAGGCACATTCTTCGGCTGCATGTATTTAGAGAATTCAGGAAATATAGTGGGAACTGCTCCATTTAGTAACCGTTTTTTACAGTCCGCCCCATAAAAAAATATCTTTCAAAATGTTTTGAACACAATCTATCATTTGGCGTAGGCATCCAATTTGCAATTTTCGTTGCTTAAAGATTTTTTTTTGCTAGATCCACAGGAAATCTAAAATAAATCAACAAATAAACATTGCTGCAATTAAATAAAAAGCAAAAGTAAATTAGAAATTAATAAAAGTTAATATTTAGAATTGTACGACACGCCACTGAAAAAAATTACTTGTTTGGCCATTTTAATATCATAAATTGCCTAAATATTAATGAAAAGCATAAAGTATACAAACTTGGTGGGTAAAATTTATTACTCTAGAGCAGTGGTGGCCAACCCGCGGCACGCGTGCCACACTGTGGCACGCCTGACCCTCTAGAGTGGCACACGCCAGGTTTTTCACAAATAAAGAAAAAATTACAATATGATTAAACCAAACAATCAAAAGTCAGTAAAACTTAAAAGCAAAAAAATATAAAATCTTCATCATTGAGAATCAACTAATTATTTTTTATCACCGAACATTTTTGTAAGAAGAAACGGTCATTACCAGGGCAGCAGTCATTTTTTCATACAAGGAGCGACGAGATGGAATCGATGGTGAAAGCCTCATACGAAATTTTCTTTTTATTGGCTAAAAAAAGAAGCCGTATTCTGATGGTAAAGAAATAATAAAAACGTGTTTATCTATATTGGCTAAGCATGCAGGTGATCCAAAAATTAACAAGATGGTAGACCAAATAGCTCTCTCCCGAAATACAGTTATGAGATGGATAGATGATATGGCTACTTCTGTTAATAAACAAATTATTTCCGGAGTGGTCTTTTGCAAATATTTTTCTTTGGCTTTGGATGAGAGTTTGCGATATAACTGACAAAGCTCAATTAAGTGTTTTTGTCCGATACGTAAATAATAATTTTGACGTGACAGAAGAACTTCTCGACCTGCGACAACTATGCACCAACTATGCACAATGAAATGAAAAGTGTTGCCGAGATCAAAAATTTGGATTAGACAAAACTTAATAGTACTTGTACAGATGGAGCACCGGCAATAACTGGAAAGATAAGAGGAGCTGTGGCGTTGCTTGAAAATTATTTGGGGAGAAAAATTTTCAAGTTTCATTGCATAATACACCAAGAAAGTCTTTGTGCCAAAGATTTGGACTTTTCTTCAGTTATTAACCCGATAGTGCACTAATTTAAGAGATTCTAGTTACAATTTTAATAACACAAATGTAGTAAATAATCTCTCAGACTATATCATTCGATTTTGATTAATCGAGTACAATATTATAGTTTTTAAACATTATAACTATTAACTAACTTGCTGTACTCTAGTGATAAATAAATAATCGGTTTAAAAAGTAATCGATTATTGAAAAAAATCGATTAATCGAAAAAATCGAGACGAATCGAAAAGAATCGAAAAGAATCGAAAAGAATCGAAAAGAATCGAAAAGAATCGAAAAGAATCGAAAAGAATCGAAAAGAATCGAAAAGAATCGAAAAGAATCGAAAAGAATCGAAAAGAATCGAAAAGAATCGAAAAGAATCGAAAAGAATCGAAAAGAATCGAAAAGAATCGAAAAGAATCGAAAAGAATCGAAAAGAATCGAAAAGAATCGAAAAGAATCGAAAAGAATCGAAAAGAATCGAAAAGAATCGAAAAGAATCGAAAAGAATCGAAAAGAATCGAAAAGAATCGAAAAGAATCGAAAAGAATCGAAAAGAATCGAAAAGAATCGAAAAGAATCGAAAAGAATCGAAAAGAATCGAAAAGAATCGAAAAGAATCGAAAAGAATCGAAAAGAATCGAAAAGAATCGAAAAGAATCGAAAAGAATCGAAAAGAATCGAAAAGAATCGAAAAGAATCGAAAAGAATCGAAAAGAATCGAAAAGAATCGAAAAGAATCGAAAAGAATCGAAAAGAATCGAAAAGAATCGAAAAGAATCGAAAAGAATCGAAAAGAATCGAAAAGAATCGAAAAGAATCGAAAAGAATCGAAAAGAATCGAAAAGAATCGAAAAGAATCGAAAAGAATCGAAAAGAATCGAAAAGAATCGAAAAGAATCGAAAAGAATCGAAAAGAATCGAAAAGAATCGAAAAGAATCGAAAAGAATCGAAAAGAATCGAAAAGAATCGAAAAGAATCGAATGCAAAATTAGAGCGCGGGCCTTATGGAGAAAATTCTATTTTCTGATGAAACTGAAGAAACTGGTGAACTTCTTCTTTATTGTGATGTTCGTTGGCTTTCCAAAGGAAGAGCCCTTGATAGGTTTTGGAATCTTAGAGAGAATGTTTTAAAGTTCTTAGAAGACAAAAATGAGTGCTAATATTTTAAAAATGAAGATTGGTTGTGAAATCTTGCCTTTCTAGTAGTCATTATGGAACATTTAAATAATTTAAATTTACGACTTTAGGACGAAAATTGTATTTTTCCTACATTATTTTCACACATTTTCTCTTTTGTTGCCAAACTGGTGCTTTTTGAAAATGATTTCGAACAAGAAAGATTAACTCATTTTCGTCGCATGCAGGAACTTCTAACAAAATTGAATAAAACACCAAAATATGACCTATTAAAAAATTTCATAAACGTCTTGCGTAATTCATTTGATAATAAATTTAGTGACTTTTACAAGGATAAACAAAATATTGAACTTTTTGTAAACCCATTTAGCATTTCTCTACAGGAGATCAAAGAATATTCAGCTGAAATTCAAACTGAAATAATTGATTTGCAAAATCACTCAGTTTTAAAGGGCAAATGCAAGGAAATTATTTTAACCGCGGCAAGCAATCAAGATTATATCGAGTTTTGGAAATTTGTACCTGCTTTAGATTTTCCGAAATTGAACGATTTGGCGCTTAGGTACTGTTGCCGGTTTTGATCAACGTACGTATGCGAACAGACATTTTCAATTATGAATATTATTAAAAATAAATACCGCTCAACTTTAACAGACACTCATTTAAAACATATAATCTTGATTGCTTCTTCAAAAATTTCTCCCGATATTGATGACATTCATTAAGATACAAAAACTACATTGAAAATTGCCTAAATTTGACTTTGTTTTTTATTTTTCAAAAATGTTAATATTTTTTTATTTTGTATTTTTTTGTTATGAAAACTAGAGTAGAGGTTTTATTTTATATTTACGAGTATATCTATAATAAAGTAGTAAGAAAGTAAGTTTATATTTTTATTAAGTATGAAATTGGAAAACATACTGCCCGCGCAAAATTTCAAAGTTAAAAGTGGCACATCTTACAAAAAGGTTGGCCACCCCTGCTTTAGAGTGAGACATGTACAATATGTAAATACCAAGTTGTATAACACCAAATAAAATAAAAAATATAAGAAAATATACAGGGTTTAAAAAAAAGTGTCACAAAATGAAATGGTGAATAGTATGACCCAAAATAAGCAGAAAAGTCTTAATAAATATATGACCGCAAATTAACGGTTTCGGAGATACGGACCATTTTGTGTTTATAACAATTTTTTATTATTATAAAAAAACAATGATATTTATAAACAATCAATAACAACATAGAGTTAAATGTTCAAAGTGCCCTCCCTCCATTTCAATGCATTGCCATTTGCACGACCGTACATAAAATGCATGTCAGCTAATTCAATATTAGTGTAAACAGGTATAACGAAAATTTATAAAATTATTCACCCACAACAAAATAATAACTGCAAATAGTATCTATGAAAAAACATCGGTAGACTCCGATAAGAAAAGCAAGTTTTTGAGAATGAAAAAAGATAATCAAAAAATGATACAAAACACAAAACACTCCGTATCTCTGAAACCATTCATTTGCGGACATATGTTTATTAAGACTTTTCTGCATATTTTGGCCCATACTACCCCCCCGTTTTATTTTGTGACACTTTTTTTTAACACCCTGTATAAAGTAAAAACGATTGGTGTTTATCATTTACCTGTATATATCTGCTTCTTTCTTCTATAACTCTTACACTGATATGCCACACAATAAACCAGGTAATAAACCAATTAATAAATGTCTTTAAATTCAAAAATCAGAAGTAAACAAGAAAAAAAACTTTGGTGTCACCGAAATGCTAAGCACCAAAATAATGGCGGTCAATAGATAATTGGCACAGATTACTACATGTGCTAGATATACTTGTCCTCTCTTTATTACCTAGTCTAAGCTATATAGAATAGACAGTTGTTTAAAGTAATGCTAACAGAGGGTAATCGTTGTAGCCAACCCAACAGCTGTAAGGCTAGGATAAGAGAGATAGCAAAAAAGGTGTTCGAAAATTACTATATTTAAGAGTCACGCTCTTTTTTCGCGCATGAGTGATGCGATATTGTCAAATAATCAGAAAGGTGGATTCTAAACATTATGGACCTTTATTGTGTAGTTATGTCGTTTGTCCCTTTTTTCTAAGTAAAAATTAAATTGGAAAATTGTTTCTTTGAATTTTGACTCTCTCTAGGTTCTTTTGAATTATTTTAGAGAGTGGTCAAACATTAATACATAATTTTAAATGTTTTTAAATATTAATTGTGCTCTCCTGACGATTGATCATCTTTTCAAAGTTAAAATTCGTCAGACCTCTTATTTTTCATAATTCTTTCATAATTTTTTCATAATTTTTTCATAATTTTTTCATAATTTTTTCATAATTTTTTTCATAATTTTTTCATAATTTTTTCATAATTTTTTCATAATTTTTTCATATTTTTTTCATAATTTTTTCATAATTTTTTCATAATTTTTTCATAATTTTTTCATAATTTTTTCATAATTTTTTCATAATTTTTTCATAATTTTTTCATAATTTTTTCATAATTTTTTCCTAATTTTTTCATAATTTTTTTCATATTTTTTTCATAATTTTTTCATAATTTTTTCATAATTTTTTCATAATTTTTTCATAATTTTTTCATAATTTTTTCATAATTTTTTCATAATTTTTTCATATTTTTTTCATAATTTTTTCATAATTTTTTCATAATTTTTTCATAATTTTTTCATAATATTTTTATAATTTTTACATAATATTTTCATAATTTTTTCATAATTTTTTCATAATTTTTTCATAATTTTTTCATAATTTTTTCATAATTTTTTCATAATTTTTTCATAATTTTTTCATAATTTTTTCATAATTTTTTCATAATTTTTTTTAAAATTTTTCATAATTTTTTCATATTTTTTTTTATAATTTTTCATAATTTTTTCATAATTTTTTTCTTATTTTTTTCATATTTTTTTTTCATATTTTTTTATATTTTTTGAATACAGCTCAGAGATATCACTTTTAAGCGTAGCACGGCAGCAATCTTAAAATTTGTCATCGTCATTAATTGAGAATTGACGTCGTTAATATTCTTTTTTTATTAAATCTTTTTATAGAAATAATAACTTTTAAGAGAAACAGAAAAAACAACTTTGAGATCAGAATGAAATAACTTTAAAATTCACTATAGTTAGGATACTAGTGGCGATGTTCAATTAAAACTTTAAAATATTTTTAGTCCGACGCGAATCATTCATCACATGCAAAGACCGAACCAAACATCGAAATGACTGGAGCGTATTTCGATCACTATAACCTTTGTTACTATTTTCGACAAACTTTTTTTACCAACAACGTTAGCGTGGTGTTTATATAACACGCTGTCGCATATATTGCTGAAAGAGAAAAATGAAAATTTCCGCGACCACATGTCAGTCAATACATGAAAAGTTGAGAATTAACTGTCAGTATAACGTTAGCTTTGTTACCATTTAAAACAATGTATACCCATCAGTCGAATTCTATAGGATGGTGAATACTTTTTTAATTGACGTTTTAAGATAAGCGATCTGTATCAAGTCAGTTAAAAGGAGTTTCAAGCAAGCAAGTTGAGTTCCACTTTTTGAAACCAAACATAAAGCGAAAACGAAACGTAAAGATTTTTTAAAAGAAAACTTTTCTGGTATCAAGCCAAGCGTTAATTCCGAAGTATCATGATTTATACTCTTTGAACGACAAAAAGTTAGATAAAGCGACGGATCCGTTAATATAGTCAGAATATGCGTAAGTAAGACCTATTTTATACCGAAGAATACACCAAAACAGGAGCAAAATCAATTCTCCAGAAAATATCAAAGATTATTTTCAAAATATCTTAAAGAATATTAATACGAACTTGTTTCTTTTGAATGTACAGGGTATAGAAATAATAGCTTATTTATATGAAGACAGAAAGTTGTCAAAAGCGACAACGTACTTTTGGCTCAAAATGCACACAAGATTTTTTTACGATAACTTTTTTTTTTTTAAATATATATAAAAACTGAAAATTTGTCGTAATAAGTGTATAATGTGTTGCCTATACCTACGTTAATCATGAAAAAAGCAGTTGATATTCAAAGTCCACGTTAACTTGGATAATATAACAAAAAAACATGGTACTACGTAAAATAACTTACGTAAAATAACTTGAAAATCACTTATTAAAGAGAAATATTGTATTACAACTAATTTAAATTAGGCGAGCAACAAAGCGAGCTGTCACTTAATGTCAGTTCACGAAAAAAGTCAACTTCGCGCGGTTGGATTTCGAAGCGCAAAATCCTACTTTAGATGATCGTAGAAAAATATATTTGTTACAGTTTTCCAGAAAATAACATATTCAAATAGATCTTGATATATATCGTTAAAGGGAAACATTTTCTTCCTCCTAACATCGCACAAAAACATCTATTCACGATTAGTAGGTAAAGATCATTAAAAATATAAATCAATTTTTGCTAATTTAAAGATTCATTTGTATGCCTATTGTTGTGATTAATTTTTACAGGTTGTCATAGAAGCGACAAAAAAACTACTATCATTAGGGTTTAAGGGGTCCTCTAGTTTCTCGGTTGTTTTTTTACGGTTTTTTCAATAATTTTTTACGGACAAACATTCGATATAACAAATCTCATTCTTTTTACATAACCTTTATTAATATTTAAATGAGCTTTACAAATTTTTTGAAGACAACATATATAATAGAATCAAAGTTATAGTGGCCGACAGGAAGACATCAAGTGAAGGAGGTGCTTGACGATGACCAAGATTGCGGCTGTTTTGCTTATCTGAAATCAAAAAACCAAACGGCATTTTAATCTTCATATTTAAGACTAGCGATTGAACCAGAATGAATTCTAAATTACAAAAATTAATTTTTTTAAACACTTGAAAATTACATTTCTATTTTTTACTCATTTTTTCTTAAGTTTGTCGCTGGTAGAAAAAAAAAACTAGTTCAATCGCTGGCTTATAACATATTAAAGATGTTGTATAAATGTGAACAATATCGGTGCAGTAGTTACTGAAATATCTTGGTCACCATCCTTCACTTAATGTCTTCCTGTCGGCCACTATAACTTTGATTTTATTATATATTTTATCTTCAAAAAATGTGTGAAGCTCATTTAAATGTCAATAAAGATTATGTGAAATCAATGACATTTGTTATTTCGATGGTTTGCCTGTAAAAAATTATTGAAAAAGCCGTAAAAAAAAAACAACCGAGAAACTAGAGGACCCCCTTAAAAGAGTTATGTAACAAGAGTTTATAATTATTATTGACTATCTCTGCAAATGGTTTATAAAATGCCATCCTTCTTCCTATTACAAATAAACATGGTTTAAAAGTTGGGTAAAAATATTAATTATACAGGTTTAAAAGCTAGGTTCACAATGAATTAGAATTGTAATTTTCAGGTAAAACACAATGGTCGCTGTCATGTCTTATGAGGTTATTTGAATATAAAATATTTTTTTTAACCACTTTGCTCAGGATAGGGGTTGGCACAGAAGCAATTTGGTAAAGTAAAATGTTGTTACATGCCTTTAGAGCATATTTCATTTCGTTATCAGAAGACGGTCGAAATTTGCAGTGGGCTCTCTTACTATAACCCATACAATATAACAACCGCCTATATTCAAACAAGATTCAAACAGCAGTCTTCTGCGCATCCTGAATTTGTATCCCTGGAGTGGATGTTATTTTGGAACATCCAATTAGTCCGAGTGAGCTAACTGATTCTTTAGCTATAAACTGTGCTAATGGTATGCTGACTTTTGATTCAAATTTCGTCCTAACCGCGCAGTGACGTAATGCGGGACGAACTTTCAAGTTATTTTGACACTTTTCGATTGTAAAGTGTAAAATAATTTATTTGTTTCTGTGTTAGTAGTAACTATATTTTCCTATATATAACAGGAAAGAACTGAATTAATATTTAAAATGCCGGGCTGCGCGGTGGTGACTTGCAAAAACCATAATACGGAATCCAAAAATAGTGTAATGCAAGATATTTTTGAATGCCACAAAATATTGGTAAATTCTTATCGAAGAAATCACAAACTTAATTTAAACAATGGTTAGTAAAATTCACAAGTATAAAAACTTTTTTCTACTACAGTGCGTAAAGTACGTACTTTACGCACTCCACGAAGTGTGTAAAGTTGTACTTTTTTTCACTAGTGCGTAAGGTAAAACTCTTTACGAACTAGTTAAAAAAAGTAAAATTTGACAAAATTTGTACATAACAACAAAATATAACGTTTTATTTTATATTAACATTTTTTTGCTATCTCCTTCTAAGACAAATAAATTATTTTTGCTTATATGTATTTAGTGTCCAACAAATTATCAACAGTTTATTTTAATTATAATTTTCTCTAAATGTCATCGATTTAATTAAAAGTAAACATACAGTGGATGTCGATGTTGGTAAAAGTAAGTTGGCCGTGGCTGTGTGGATTAGAAGAACTGTCAATCTCTAAACTTTTAATTAGTACCTACCCTATAACAGAACACGACAAAAGTATACTTAAGTTCAAGATTAGATTCTAAAGCCAATTTAGCATTTTTTTAAACTCAATTAAGTTTGAGAAGGTAAAAAGTTTTACTTTTTAATGTTTGTTTACTTAAATTCAAATTTTATTTGCAGTTTATTATATCTGTCATAATCGATATGGATTCAAATTTATCTAGCGATAGCGAATTTGATAATACTCCCCCAGATATCTTATGCAGTGCACAAAAGGCTACTGAAAATTTATTGCCAGAAAAATCTGCATTTATTTATCAGTAAAAATACAATGCATTTATAGAATGGTGTAGGAAGAATAAGGTGACAAAATATTCGGAAAACGTTATTTTAGCATATTTCTCTGATGAATTGAAGAATTGCAAAGCTTCTACCCTATGGTCGATTTATTCTATGCTTAAAAGCACCTTAAAATATAAAAACAACGTTGATATTTCGAAATTCAACAAGTTAATAGCGTTTCTCAAACAAAAAATAAAGGTTATAAACCAAAAAAGTCCAAAGTTTTTGAACGAGAAGATCTAATTAATTTTCTGTTGAAAGCTCCAGATTCCAAGTTTTTAATGATCAAAGTAAGTAAATGCCTTAGTAAATGCTTGAATGCTCAGTATAAAATTAAAATATTCTGTAAAGTTTTGCAACGAGATGTGTGTTCGTATGGTGTGTTGCCTAACAAAATCAGTTGCTGTCCTAACAGGCCACCGGGGTTGTTAGGCAGCACATTATACCTAAAACTTTTATATTTTTTACAATAGCATTTATTTAAAGTTTTACATGCGCAACGTCAAGATATTTCCTAATGTTTAATAAATTATTTGTAACATTACAATATGTTATTTTTTAGGTAGCTTTTATAATTGGAATTGCGGGAGCTTGTCGCCGGGAAGAATGATGTAAAATTACAATTAACGATGTGGAAGATAAACAAACAGTGTATATTGTCAAAGTATCAGAAACCAAAAATGGAATAGAACGCATTTTTACGATTTTAAATCCAAATAATTCTGCAGTTGATTATTTATCTTTCATAAAAAAATATACCTCATTAAGACCATCAAATATAAATTGTAACAGATTTTTTTTTAAAATTCGCAAATGGAAAATATTCTAAACAGCCTGTAGGGATAAATACTTTTGGTAAAATGCCAAGTGTTATAGCAACGTATTTAAACTTGCCCAATCCAACGGCTTTTACAGGACACTGCGTTAGGAGGTATTCAGCCACTTTGCTGGCAAATTCTGGAGGAGACCTTCTAACGGTCAAAAAACATGGAGGATGGAAATCATTTGCTGTTGCAGAAGGCTACGTAGACAGCACAATAACACAAAAAAACAAAATTTCTAATAAAATTTTGATGGATGACAGTATGCCATCCACTTCCAAACAAAGCTACATTTTTACCGTTGACAACTCTAATGAAGAATTAGTGGAACCACTCGACAGTGAAACTAGAGTTACACAAAACATTTCAACCTCTTTACTTGAAAAGGCCAAATCCATACCACTCGAAGCTCAAAATAGGGTTACAGAAGTAATATCACAACATTTTTCAAACTCTGTGCTGGAAAAGGCCAAAACCTTAAGTTTTGGTAATTGCAATAATTGCACATTCAATATTAATATTCATAAGAGTTAAAAACCTATTTTTTTAAATATTTCTTCATTTGTTAGTCATTTTGTTCTGTAAGAATTATAAATATGTAAAGTTCCAATAAATTTATTTTTGTTGCTGTGTACAATTTTTGGCACATTTTACTTTTTTTCACTAGTGCGTAAAGTAAAGTACTTTTTTTCACTAGTGAAAAAAAGTTACTTTTATATTTCTAATATTAGTGGATTATGTGTACGGTAGTAGAAAAAATATTGTATGCCACTCGTGTGTAAAGTCCCTTTTTTGACTCATGTGATTGTCGCATTCGCCTACGGCTCGTGCGACAACATTCACATTCGTCAAAAAAGGGTAACTTTACACACTTGTTGTATAAATAACTATTAGAGACAGTGAAAAGTTGCTAAAATAAAAAAAATGTTAATACAGAAATACTAAACGAATTTGTCCTTGTATAGAGAAAATATCACGATGTCAAACCATTAATTCATTCTACTCTGAATGTTTTGTGGATAATTGCTACAAACAAATCAGCATGAAGTAAAATTCGAAATTGCAACGATTTCTCTTTTATTGTTTGCTCCCAGTATTTATTCGGCTCCCTCATTTCTCCGTCAATAACTCGTAATGTACAAGGCCCGCAATGAAGGAGATAGGTATATTTAATACAATGGAGCTGCAACCCCAATGTTCAATAATTCAAAGAGTAGGCACGACTGGTTGTTAGGAGTATGTCGATCATTCGAGAGTTTTAAATTTTTTAGTGCTGCAATTTAGTAGTTGAAAGTTTTAAAGATTTAGTTTTGAAAAATAGTGGTTAGCAAATAACAGTTCATTGTATACAGAGTGGCCGAAAAGTCTGGAAACGGCTAATTATCTCGTAAAATGCTAGTCCTAATTATACAAAATTTGTGGTACAACTATTTTTGGATACGGTGATTCCAGATTTGATATTTGCAATGTTGCCAGATTTGCCGTTTCTCTTAAATTATTAGTCACTTTGGTTTTTCAAATTCATCACCCTGTATATTCAGTCATTATTGGAATCTCCTATTCAATACGAGTTTAACCATATGTAACACTTATGATTCTATGTAGTCTGAAAGGTCTTAAATAAATAGAATAAGTCTGGCAACGCCTAATTGTCTCAATAAATTTTTTAATACAAACTATTTTCAACTACATTAAAACGTAACAATTGAAAGATTATAACATTTTTAACATAATGGTTACTTTATCAAGTGTTCAAAATGTGCTCCATTTGTGAGTTGACAGTACCCTAATCGATGGTAGAATGCGTCTACCACATTTATCCAGGATTGTTTTATTTATTTAAGACCTTCCAGACTACATAAAATCATAGGCGTTACATATGGTTGAACTCGTATTGAATAGGACATTCCAATAATGACTGAATATACAGGGTGATGTATTTGAAAAACCAAAGTGACTAATAATATAAGAGAAACAGCAAATCTGGCAACATTGCAAATATTAAATCTGGAATCTCCGTATCCCAAAATAGGTGTACCTCAAATTTTGTATAATTAGGATTAGCAATTTACGAGATAATTGGCCGTTTCCAGACTTTTGGGCCACTCCGTATATTAAGTAACCACAAAAATTAGGTACAATTAAAATGCACATTAGAATTTAAATGTCTTTTATGGTGTTATGAATTTATCTTGTGATTAATAAAAGAATAATGTCTAATTTAAGCATTTTAATGATTTTACCAGTGGTGACTTGTGATCTAGTCTACGGGGGGCTACTTCTGAAAGATATACAAAATTTATCAAAACTTACCATGTAACCTTCAAAGTGAACTTCGCAACTTCCAGTAAGAGAAACTGCCTAAAACTGAACTTAAAAAGAATAGGTGTCAACCTTCGGGCCTTTAACAACGCTTAGACGGTAGCTAGGGGATTGATAGCTTTACAAAAATTCCGGAAATAGACTAATTTAAGGGGCGCCAAGTGAGTTTCAATATTGGTCAATCTATGCTAGTATTTGTCTACAAACCCAGTAAATAAGGAAAGAAAAGACATTTACCAATAAATATTTGCAATCTTTTACTTTTTAAATCATAATGAAAGAGACTAATCTATAAACAAACATGTTCGTCATTTATCAAATTTAAAATTATTTTAAAAATAGCCATGTTTAGCATTTAACTTATCAAAATTATTTTTCAAGAAATAAACCATACATATACTACAGCTTATTATGAATCTATAACTAAATAAACTAAATACATAAAAGAAGAAGTAGGAAATTCAATAGTAAACGTCACATGCATAAACCCAAAAAAAATTATAAATCCATCAATAGATCTCTGTATCTGTAACGTGTGCAGGGTGGGTTACCCCACGGCACTTAGGCCCCATTTGGCCCATTGTGCATCCTCCTGAGATGATAGCACTGTAACAACCAGTTAGCCTAAAAACCATTTGTAACTACTGATAGGTCTTTAGCTACTGTTGTTAATATACTATTAAGGGATTAGGGCAGCGACGTCACCAGCCAAAGGGTCCTGGAGTCCTGAAGGAACATCCATTCGCCAGTGGCAAAATAAAATAATAAAAGAAAATAATAAAAATACAAAAAAAGCATCCCTTAATAGCATATGTCGAGTGGTTTTGGCAACTGACTTAAGACTCTCAAGTCCTTAAGGGTAGGAACGCCGAGGCTTAACATGCTCGGAATATTTCTTACTGGTTTTTGAAAAGAGGTGAGAATAAAATAGGTTAATAAACAATAACATGTATATTTAAATATAAGTAAAAAATGATTAACAATTTCAATAAATCAAAACAATCTCTATTTTTGAAATAAGACATAGCAAAAATTACTACCCACAATTGTAAATCTTTATTATGATAAACCATGCTAATATAATATAATCTATGATGAAACTTTGATATAATGAAACCTTTTACATCACAAAAACATTTTAGTATAAAAAAACTCTTTATATGATAAAACCCTTAAAACTGATAAACATTTAATAAGTAAACTTGGGACGAAAATGAAAGAATTGGCATTTGAAGAAGACTAATGAACTGTTTTAAGATACATAACCCAAACAAAAGATTTAAACATGTTAAAATAAAATAGATATTACCTTTGAAAACAAAACACTACACACACACTTTACTATATATAATAGATATTAATAATTACTAAGTTACATTTTTGGGCATAGGTTTGGCCCAACGGCCGCCCCTTGAGTCTTTTGTGTCAACAATTTACTCTCTATTTATATCAACCTTAACGTGATTATTTTAAAAAGAAACTCGACTTATTTATTTTTGATGATTATTCGCACGATTTGTCCTTTAATTTTCTAGTACAATGAACTATTTCTAATTGTTTGGTTTTAATAAATATGTTGTGTTAATTTAATAGATATTAAAAATATTAGATACTTTTGGGATTTTTGTTAAATTCTTTATATTTTAAAAATAATAATGCCAATTATTACAGCACCTCCTAGCTCGTGAGCCAACCTACAGATTTAATGTAGTTGACAACATTGCCAAGAGGTGCTTCTCTTATATCGGCCGGTGTTAGCCGATACTCGCCGAACACAAATCTTCTAATAAATGAGAGCGTCGAGCAATCGTAAAGGATATGCTCGATGGTCTCATCATCTTGTTCGCACCCTCTGCAGAGTGCGGATTCTGACATCCCCATGATATGGAGATGCTTTCGTACTTGGCAATGACCAGTCAGAATGCTTGTGACTAAGCGCAGATTCTGTCTAGTCATAGTAAAGTATTTTTGTTTGCTGCACTGTTATCAGGATAACTTAAGAGCACCCTGGCAACTCTGAAGTTTCTTGTTTCATCCCATCTTTTCTTGAATTTTACAAGGGAATGTTCTTTGATTAGGTCTGTCACTACCGAATTTGTCAGGCCAATAGAAGGGCCAGGTTCAAAAAGTATTTGGTTGGCTGCTTTCTTGGCTCGATGTGGCATGACCTTTAATCCATCTTAAGGTGACCACCACACTGTTGATGGATACTTCGGCCAAAGCTTTGTGACATTCTAGTACTAACCCTAAATAAATTCGTGGTCTGTTCAGGGTGAGTAGTGCTTGTCTGCTATCTGTATAAATGAGCATGTTCCTTCCAGTGATATTGTTTCTGGTTATTTCTTTTGCTGCTATGAGAATCCCCGTTAGCTCTGTTTGAACTACACTGGCACTATTGCTCACAGCCCATTTTATGTTTAGGTTTAAGAATCTGGAGTATATTTCACATCCTGGGCCTTGTTTTGTTTTAGAACCGTCGGTATAAATATGAATCGTATCTGCCACTTCCGGCTCTTCTATTTGTTCTATTATAACTTTATACGGCTTAAGAAAGATATATTTTGGAGTCCATGTTCTCTTAAAGCAGTAGAAGCGTATCGAGCGCCTCCTGCCAAAAGTGACGTCTCGCCTCACCAGATCCTACATCAGTTTTTATTCCGACCGTACGGAGGCATGTCATTATCGCCAGAGCAACCTCCTTGATGTAAATATCAAGGGGAGTGAGACTAAGAATGACTTCCATGGCTCTAGTCGGTGTTGTTTTCATGGCTCCTGTTATGTTGAGACATGCTGTTCTTTGAGTTTGTTCTAGTTTACGGATAGCTGTTAATTTTTGGGTTTTCGGTACCCAGACAACTGCACCGTATGTTAGCATATATCTTATGATAGCCGTGTAAGTACATGCGACAACTCTGGGGGAGAAACCCCAGGTTCGCCCCACGGTTCGGCGGCATTGTTCATAAGCAATGTATGCTCTTTTAACTCTGTTTTCTAAATGCGAGTTCTATGTTAACTTGCTGGCAAAGGTGAAACCTAGGTACTTCACCTCTGTTGCAAAGTTTAATTTTGTGTTTAGAAGTTCTGGAGGTTTTAATTCCATTTTAATCATTTTCCTTGTGAAAAGGACCATTTCTGTCTTCTTAGGATTGATAGACAGTGAATGGTTTTCGTACCACTGTTCTATATTTTTTAGAGCTCTTGCATTCTTTCGCAGAGTATGTTCTCAAAATTCCCTGTTTGCAGAATGACCAGGTCATCTGCATATGCTATTGTGTAGTAACTGTTAATAGATGCCACCGTAAGTCTTCAGCATTGGTACCAAGGCGAAGGATAACATGTGCAAAATATTAATTAAAGTAATACCGGCAAAAATCCCTTAAGC
The DNA here is from genome assembly GCA_927349885.1 of Psylliodes chrysocephalus. Classification (NCBI taxonomy): domain Eukaryota; kingdom Metazoa; phylum Arthropoda; class Insecta; order Coleoptera; family Chrysomelidae; genus Psylliodes; species Psylliodes chrysocephalus. The sequence goes on along the minus strand of OV651819.1, from coordinate 28,202,603 downwards.
GAGTGTCAAATGGGTTATAACTACAAGATTAAAATTTATGACTAAAATTCGAAAAAATATTACAAATTAATAAACCCGTACTTTCAGAAACTATATTTGAAGTAAAATCCAAGAAACCCTACATGGGATGCTCACATAAAGTAGGATTTTCCTACCCATGCCTATAAAAAACTTCTACCTAGTTCGACGTAAGTACCATACCACACCCTTGACTTGTATTCCGAAAGCATCCTCACTGAACGGATTATTTACTAGTATGAATCAAGGACTACTTACCTAACAGATAATCACAAATTGACAAAAAGATACCTAAATACAATAAAATAATACTAAGAACTGGATAGGGATTCGTATGTGTGAACTCAATACGTTACTTGTTAAATAGAGAGACACATTACATAAGAATCGCAGCCTGTTGAATGAAGACAAGTGTCCCGACATATGCTGTATTGAAAGATGAGAATCTCACTGCTGATCTTCTGACAGTAATTAATCTAAAGGCTCTTCTAGTGCTGAACACAGCCTGAACACAGCCTGAACACAAGGAACCAGTGTTGTCAGCAAGCTCTTTTTTTCGTACTAAAGATTTCTGTATTTTTGTGATAAATTTTGAAATTTCGTACTAGATTTATTGATTCTAACTAGAGGGAGCAACTGTCACTTTGCGCTGGTTGTTTTTAACTTTGGCCCAGGGTTTTATTTTATAAATAGGTTTGGCAACAGCGTCAGAGGCATACTCTGATTACTCTGGGTCTCTGCTCTGGGTTTTGTTGATTCATTCCAAAAGCCAAAAATTAGTCAGAATTAAGAATTCATTTTTATTTAATGAAATAATAAACAAAACTTATTAAGAATAACTGCATACAGTATTTCTTAAAAATAAATTGCACATAATATACCATATACCTACCTGAAAATATAAAATATAGTTCGTTCAATGGATGAATAGAAACTAAGAGTAAAAACAAAAATTAGAAATCCCTGGAAACCACGTTAATGACAACCTTGTCATGTTTCCTATCGTATTCTTGAGTTTCTTCCAAAGACCAAAATATGATTCATTCATTGAACTATACAAGTTTTGGCCACGACCAAGGAACTAATCAAAACAAGAAGCTTGAGAAGGAACATTTCGCTACTATAAATCTAATTTGTTTATGGTCTATAAACCGGTTTCTTATTTAAAAGGCGGCTCCGTTGGACTCTAAGAATATCAATTTTCTCCTCTCAATAAATTTTTTGAATGTAAAATTGAATCCGACGTATAAACTAAAAGGCGATTTCTAGTTTTGGTTCTAATTAAATTATATTGAGTAAAGTGTCGTTCTGCCGCAGCAGAAGAATGGGGAAGACACATAATTCATTTAATTAAATTAGTTAAATGTGGAAACATAGGAGATGCTAGATCATTTTTAATACTAAAGATTTCAGTCCAAAATTTTTGGAATTCTAAATCTTTAAACTTTTTCAAATCTTTGCATTCTGCGAGAAGTCGCCACTCCGAATCAAGTTCTTGGACATCTACCAATCTTGGGAAAAATTTAACTTACTGGACAATACTCTTTGTTTGTCCACTTAATGCATTTTGTGGGGTGAATAAAGCACAAAAATCCCATATCGGATCACTAAAAGGAAATCGTCTTTTAATTTGACAGCCTAACTCAATATAAAACTCTAAGGCACGTAGTTTAAAATTATTTAATACAATTTCATCTATGTTTTCAAATTCAATAAGGATTTGAGCATTAGCTCCAAAATACATGTCATCTATGGACAAAAAATATATGGGGATTTTTTGGATCTATATCTTCTATGGCAATGTTATCTAAATATTCTTTTTTTTACAAAATTCTTTAAAATAGTTCTGTACAAGGACCTAATTCTTTCTCCTAAACAAGAAATTTTACAATGTTCACTTTGAAATTCTCTAGCTAATTCCAAAATATATGACAAAAAATTAAAATATACCTTGTATATAATATTTTACAAATTTTTTAGTATAACTTCAACACTTCTTAAATTTTCTCCTAGGACTGCATCCTGAAAAACCAAAATTAAAGCATTCCAGTGCTGTAGGATGCGGTAAATCACTGCCTAAAAAAAATAACACATTAAATTGGTAAATAAAAATATAAATACTTCTTATGGTTTTGAGTAACATTTCAGAACAAAAATAATGATGATTTATAAATTCTTGCTTGAAGGGATAGCCATCTTGTTTGACTTGGTCTTAACATCTTGTAAGGCTTTTCATTCATAAACTCCTGGCACTTCTGTAAAAACTTTGTCTTTACTACTATTTGAGAAATAATTATATATTCCTCGAGCAAATTCTTCTACAGACTTCGATAATTTATTCGCAGCCGCTGATGAACATAGATGAAATGAATGGCACACACATTCCAAAACAAAAAGATTGGGGTTATCTTCAAGAAAAAGAGCTTTAACACCATTTGTATTGCTCATAATTAGGCTGGCATTATCAGCTGCCAAGCCAATCATTTTTTCTAGTATTATATTTTTTTTTTAAATGATCCACCGTTTTGCTATAAATTTCATGAGCTGTTCCATCTTTTATTTCAAGAAGTCCGAGGAAATTATTTTGTACTTTTAAATTTAAGTTTTCATAAAACCTTGCAATTACAACTAAGGTTTTCTCAGTATTTATGTCTGTAGTTTCATCCATATATAGAGAATACGCTGGTGAATTATTAATTTTTTCTGACAGGATTTGTAATGATTCTACTGCAAAACAGTCTCGCGTTATTAACGTTGCTTTTTGTCTGTATATAGCCATGTCCTTTGCAATTTGTGAATCTGGGCATATTGATTGTAAAAATTTAGGTAAGTGATCCATGAGTAGGAATGGTAAGTTATGTTCATGTAGAAACATTATAGCTCTCATTTCTGCCTCCTTTGCCTTACGTGCTCTAGTTTTTTGTATCTCTGTTATCGCAAATGAGGTAATTTTTGGTGTTTTTTCAGCTTTTCTGATATTTTTTTTTTATGCAAAATAGTTTGTTCATGTCTTTTAAAATGTGTTATTCCACCAACAATGGTCTTTCCATATACCTTGCAAAATGCAGAATTATCTTGAGTTTTAGATTGCTCAAACCAGTTTCCATTGTTCTCTGAATTGTTGTTTACATTTTTTCTTCCTGGGATTATGTTTATGTGAACATGACGACTTTAGGTTACATTCTGTTTCAGAGGAATCAGAGGAAGACGTATCAGTAGATATATCCACTGATTGTGGCATTTCTGGCTAGCACTATCTTTTCAGCATCAGCAGAAACCGGGGCCGAACCTGTAGGTTTGGGCTTAACAGTCAACCACCTGTTTCATACAGAAAATAATCATTGATTGCAATCAATATAAATAATTATTCTGCATACCTTTTCATTTTAAAATATTTGAACTTGCACTTTCCACTTAACAATAATTATTAACTATATCAAATATCAAATTACCAATAACAAAGTGCAAACTGCAAACAGGAAATAACCAATAACCTCTGCAAGTCACGTCACAAAAAACAACCTTTGACTTTTGTTTGAGAAGTGTCAATACTGTCAATCAATAGTGTCATAGTGGCAACTGTCACTACTGTCGCCTTTGCAACACGCAACACCTGACAAATTAAGAGGACGGTTGGAGTTGTTCGGATCCACTTGGGGCTAGGAGAACATGCTCCGACCTTGATACTCACACTAGAAAGCACCCACACCTCGAAAAGAAAATATACAAATATTCGCCATATATAAAAAACGTAATAATTTTTCGATCGACGTAATGACGTAATAAAATTGGAGAAAATGTAATAGATTTGTTACGAAAATGATGTGGCTAACAAAGCTGCAAGGAACCTAACTTAAAAACGAACGCGCTCCCCCACCCCCTCCCTACAGCCTAGGCATCTCTGGAACAGAACGCAAAGCTTCATCGCCTAATAGATGAGCTGAAGACATTTCCCTAAAATATTCAGTAATCTTCTTGCCTGATGAGCAGTACCTCCATCCTCTTGGAACCACACAACTTTAATAAAAAAGCGCGCGCTACTAGCTAATTATTGTCAGATGATTTATAAGACTTTTTATTAAATAAAATAATTATGAAGTTTTACATGTTATGTAAGATGTTTTGTCAAGTAAATATGGGTAATAATATTTTGTGTAATTTCAATATTCATTTGAAAGAAAATAATATTCAAAAACGCACCATTTTGGTTTTCGCGATTATTTAAAAAACCAAAATCAATTATTAAAATGTAATAGCAGTAATGAAACACTAAAAGAATCCTAAAAACATTACCTATTTAACCGTATGTGCAGCTCTTATACCAGGTCTTCAACAATACCCGAAACCCACGTGATCTGATAACCATCAAAAACCCATCGAAAGGGTCTGATTTGACGTAAAAGGAACTAAACTGAACTGTCAGTCCTGTCAGAAATGTCACTGGCGTTCATTTGGGGACTGGCAGGGACTGGGAATATTTATATTATATTTGTTTACATTTTATAAACACCTTTATTGGCTTTATTCCATTTTTCATTTAATATTAATAGAGCAATTAGTTATTTTTAGAGATTATTGGTGGCTTAATTCTTTTTTGTTGGTAAGTACAAATTTATTTACTGTAACTAGAAAAAGTTAATGACTATATATCATTTATTTCAGGTAACTGGAACAAAATTATTTTATATTCGTAATTGTATTCCAAAATTTGAGGAACGTTTTCCAGGTGAATAAATGGAATGTGATTCTTTTTTGTCGTCATAAACAAATATTTGTTCAAAATTATAAAAAAGGAAAAGCTCTAAAAGGCCCAAAGTAACAACAAAAGCTGTTGAAGATGTACAAATTAACATGGTGCAAATTCCCAACAAATTAGTAAAAAAAAAACAGCACCTCAAACAGGTATGAACGGGGTTTCAAAGACTGACTGACAAGTGAAATTCAAAACATATTTTTTTTTAGGTTTGTCGCTACGAACTAGTCATAAAGTATTGAAAATATTTCTGATAATGTATCCCCTATAAAGTTTCGGTAATGCAACAATCATTTTACCCTAATTTTGTTAAACCTACCTATGGAATATTACAGATTGCTCAATTCAAAATCGTTTGTGTGACATTTATGAACCCGAGCACCTATATTAAATGAAATACAAAATATAACTGAGGATAAACTGCATAATGTGTTCAAAAAAGAATCGCTGCTTGCATTAAAGCAGGTGGTAAAGATTTTAAACAGATAGGTACTGGAATTAGTATCGATTGTGCACCACCGATTACTACTCAATATCCTTTTAAATAAAATAGTTGTTAATAGGTATGCCTTTATAATTTAGAGTGAGAAGTGAGAGCTGTAAGGTAAAACAAATACGTGCTTGTTACATTAATAATATTAATATTTTTTTGTATACATATGAGTAATAATGTATTTTGTAAATGGTTTAAGCAATGTAACAAATAAATGATAGAACACACTTAAATTATATTTGTTTATTACTTCCCATTGCCCAGGTACAATTCCAGTAAGTTTTAAATTTGTTTACTTAAACTGCAATAATTGCCAAATACTGCCATTGTCTTCTGCCTATCGTATTTAAAGTTTCAGCTGTAGCTAAATATCTTAGAGTCAATCTAAAGTAAATAGTATTTAATGTTATTCAATTTTTAATGCATATTTCAGTTTATTATTCTTTTCGTTAAATACAAACTAGATATAATAATATAATAGCTCAGTTTTTAAGGTTACGTTAATTATAACAATGTTAAAATTTTAATTATTGCATTTGACTAAATCTAATTAAAATATCGAATTCTAACATTAAAATACAATAATGTAAAGCACCTCTAATTAATATGATGATTTTGTGTTGTAATTCTAACAGTTACCTAACTGAATTTTCTTCTCGTAGTTGCAGACCATAAAAAAAGAAGAAGATCTATTTTGTAATAAAATACCTACGGCACTGGCTCACATCTAGGGATTTTTACTTTTATTTTCACCAATCGCTGTCATGACGATTTGGTCACGTGGGTTTTCGGTATTGTTGAAGACCCAGTAGTAACCGAGATAGCAATACATGCAGCACCAATCTGGGAAACAGTGTATGTAGAAAAATGTATTGTTATTATTTTAAAATTTTGATTCAGTTGGCTAGAAACTGAAAATATGATTAAGACAAAAAAAATGTAATATTTTAATAATAGCTGCTGCTACTTATGTTCATTGCAATGAATTAATAATATAGAGTAATAAAAATTTTTAAACCTAAATAAATAAAAATTCAAATTAAAAATTAATGCACCACATAGTACACATGGCACTTCTCTGGGATAAAGTGTATTTGCCTTGCCTGATTTTTTTTTAAATTACTTTTCTGCCGTAATATAAACAAGCATTACAATATCGCAAAGGTAGAATTTCCTTTAAGGCGAATTAACAGAATTTCTACGAATAAAATTTACAATATCAAAGCTAAAAAATATGTAAATGTCTAATATCAAGACATGAATAAAATCCCCATTAGCTAAACTTTAAGCGGAAAGATACGCGCTAACAAATTCATTTTATAGGCGCATTTGATGCGAAATAAATGGGCTTTTTAAATAAAGAGATCGAGATAAGTTACCTAATTCAGTGATCCCGTTAATGAAAAATGAAAGGCTTCAAATGAATATATCCAATTAATTTTCCACGAAATTTCGCCTCAATTTTCTCGAGAAAAACATTATTGGAAAAGAGAATAGGGAAAGAAAGTTTAGGTTTTTATAAATAACTTTTTAACGTTCGTTAAATTCGTTAGTTAAATATTTGTCGTATGGAATGTGTCTCTGGAGAAGTCGCCTACTTGATCGACCCATTACATTTTTTTCCAGATTATCGAGGTGTGTTCTTAGTCCACTTTCGTACTTTTGTGTAGATTTTTTTGTTGGTTATCATTTAGAGATCATTTGATATTGCACCTTAGATAAAAGAGACCAGAGATACTTCTTCTTCTGTTAGTTTTTTGGCCTCCACCCTTAAGGTATTTAGTCAGAGCAGGTAATTTAGCTTATATATTACGGGAATATTCATTAAAGAACGTCTGGAATTTTCCATCTTCCCATTGAAAAATCCATGTTCACTCTTTTCCATTGATTATACTAATTTAAAAACATCAGGAGCTAATATTCTACTAATTGGACCATAAACTTGAGAATGTGTTCTCTATCATATTAATTTAATTTATTAGCTATATTCACTTTATATCATTTACATACAAATTCAAAAAATTTTAACGCACAAATACTAAACCTGCGCAAATATTGCTAATTTCTAAAGAAAGGTTAACGGAGTAGGGGAACTGGGCAGGGACCCGAATTCTGTGACAGGGACCGGACTTTATATATTAGCATCATAATGAACTATTAGATTTATTTAAAATATACGCTTAATGGAACTTTGTATTATGAAATAAATTTAACGTGATTTTTTTAATATCAAACAGATGCCACGACATTTTATGTAAAGAGAAGACCTTTTATAGGATATTTCGTTAGCTATTATTTACTACGGACTTTTCTGTAAGAGACTACAGTAAAATGTTGAAATAGAATATTGTTAATCGAGTAAGAAATGGTACTTATTGTCTAAGACTATTATAAAAAAAGCATGTGCGTAGGCGAATACTGCAAATCAAACCTTGTGAGTTGAACATTATATTTTTTCAACGACTTGACATAATATTAAAAATTAGTCAAAATGAAAAAAATGCTGTTTTGTATTATAACCTCAGAAAAAGATATTTTAAAGGTTGTTTCATTAGGAATATTAATTAATATAGAGGATGAGTCACATAAAACTCTAGAAATGCATATGTCTGAAAACATTTTAAAATTTAAACCTATTAAAATTCATTTGGTAGCTAGGAGTGGGTGATTACCGAAATAAATTATTGATCATTAATAATAATCGATTATTTTCGATCAATCGATTATTTTCAACCAATCTATTTCTGTTCGTATTTCCTTTAAAATCGACTATTTGATTATCTTTGAAAAATCAAAAATAATAGATTAATTAAAAAGCCAATTAACCGATAAATCAGTGTTTACAAAAAATAATAAACGAATTATCGTTTATTTTAAATAATCGATTGTTTTTAAATAATCTATTATTTTTTTCGTATTTTCATTGAAACAGATTATTCGATAATCTTTGAAAAATCTAAAATAATCGATTAATTAAAAAGTCGAATAATCGATAAATCGATTTTTCAAATAAAAAAAGAATTATTTCCTTTAAAATCAATTATTCGATCATTTTTGAAACATCGAAAATAATCGCTTAATCAAAAATAATCGATTAAGGGAAAATAACCAATTAATTAAGAAGCCGATTCTACGATAAATCGATTTTCCAAAAAAATAACTGAATTATCGATTATTTTCAAATAATCCTTTTGTTTTCATATTTCATTTAAAATTAATTATTTAATTACCTTTGAAAAATCGAAAATAATCGATTAATAAAAAGCTGATTGACCGATAAATCGATAATTCTAAAAAATAACCGAAATATCTATTATATAAAATAACCGATTATATTCGATCAATCGATTATTTTCATAAAATTTATTTTTTCGCATTTCTTTTGAAACAAATTATTCGAATACCTTTGAAAAATCGAAAATAATCGATTAATCGAAAATAATCGATTAATCGAAAATATTCGGTAAATCGAAAATAATCGATTAATTTAAAAAGTCGATTAAACAATAAATCGATTTTTCTAAAAAAATTGATTATAATAAATCGAAAATTTTGAATAAATCTACTCTCTTTTTGTAATTCCTTTATTATCGATTATCCCATTACCTAAAAAAATGAAAACAATTTATTAAAAATGTTCGATTAAAAATAATCGATTAATTATAACGGATAAATCGATTTTCATGAAAACGATAAATCGATTATTTTTGTAACCCCTATCGGTCACATGCTTTTATCCGAGCATTTAGCTCCAAAATTTAGAGATTCGGATTTATTGATCCTGTTATCTTTGAAACCGCATTCGATTGTATAATAAATATTGCTAGAATTTAGATTTTTTTAGTAAACGAAGATTTTTTTTCGAGTTGTTTAGGGGTTTATAATGTAACATTTTACTAATAATATGACTAATTTCCGTAACTTTAGTATTTTTTGCTTATACTAGATCATATTGCGCGTTTTACTTTGTTTTAATACTTAAGATTCAAATGTCACTTTCGATTTAACCGCAAATAAAATGAACCTTGAAATTTTAAGTAGATATTGGGGCATACAGTCGACCAAACAATAGATTAAACGCTAAAGAATTTTACAGTATGATGTCCACAAGACAAAGGAGTAATCTGATGGTTGACACTAACTGCAAAAAGAAAAAATACTAAAAAAATTCATCGAAAATAACGACCTTAATCTGCACTATACAAACACACCGACTTTCTTCCGTTTTGACCTGACAAAATCCAACACACTGGAGCTATTTCATGAATTTTAAGACAATTTCTGGGTTAAATTTAGACTACGATTCAGTTTCTTTTGAAATTAGAATCATCTGACAATCTATAAAAACAACACAATTATTCTGAAAGAGACTGAATGTTACAGACTTATCTACAGTAACATCACCCTCAACAACACCATCTTAACCAAAAATGACATAGCCATCTTTTACAAAAGGAATAATACCTGCAACTGGTAAGGAAATGCACACTCATTATGAGGTATTCAACAAAGAAATAATAAAAATTTCGTAAAAATAAAATCCTTAAATGTTTGTAGACACACGGGGTTAGCAGGAGAAAAAACAAAAATGCACAATATACATTAACCTACTAATATCAGAATAACATAACGTTAAATAAATCTACAACAAATTAACCCACATAACAACTCAGTGTGAAAGCTTGCGAATCGCTTCAAGAAAGACATCGGAAAAAGAGACTTTTCGGTGAATTCTTTGAGGATGTATTCACAAATAATACCCAGAATAGCGCTTATTAACAGCGAATAGACGACAGATTTTGCGAAATTCTTGATAATCTACGGGCTCAGGAGGTACCAATACAGGTTTTGACTACTCCTTAGGAGATCAGAAATGCAATAAAGAGGTTAAAAACCAAAAGGTCACAAGTCTTGACGACTTCAGCTCCATATTTTTAAAAACATACGAAAAAAGGTCATAGTACAGCTGTACTATATCATAAATGCAATCATAAAAACCCAATATTACCCCATATAATTTAAAATCGCAAGGGGCTGCTAACGGAGCCAAGAAAAGTTATAGACAGACTTTTACTGGCAAGATTAAAAACAATTGAACAAGACAAGCAAATAATCATCCGAAAAGATTTGAGAAAGAGTACGTTTTCAAGCCAGTACATAGTTGCTCTAGTCATGAGCTAAAAAAAGCCCCCAATGAACAAAAATAAATAGTATGCATTGGATACAGATAAAACGTTTGATACCGCCTGATATACAAAATATTTGTAAATAATTATTACATGTACATTGTGAAAATAATCTATTCAAACTTGAATAACATAAAATTTTAGGTAAAAATTAACAACACAATAACTAGACAATAAACAACAGGTATTTAGCAGGATCTATATATTATTATGACCGACGATTTGCCAATTGGGAATAACGTTACATAGCAAAGATATAATATGATGTCTATGGTATACAGACGGCACTGTACGTTGCTGATATCTGTGTATACAAAACGTCAGACATAACAAACAAAAGATTGGACATCCACATCACCCGAATGTTGATTCCCTATCTAGACAAAAATAAAATGAAATTCCAGGGATAACGGAGGCAGCAGTAATAATTAAACGCATCACGAGAAAAATAAATCATAAGAAGCAAACAATTGAGGCAAAAAACGAACTCAAATATCTATAAGGGATTGAATTTTGGTTCACATGTCAGACACTGGGTGTTCAAAGCTACCATATATGTTACGAACACAATATCTCATATTGTGTAATTGTAGCAATATCACCATAATCAATAAACTGTTAATTTAACAGCAAGTAATAACATACAGTGGTTCTGTCTTCTGTTTCATGGCAGATTGCTACTTTCAAAAGATACAAGCGGTGCAAAACAGGTGTTTGAGGGTGATACTGGGATGCGAGAGGTACACGCAAAATACGAACATATATATCGTGGCTGAAATTTCTTTTATCAAGCAATATATACAATTATTACCTTGGAGAAATTCTACAAAAACTTTCCCCTAGACAAACTAGAGGGAGAGACATACACAACACGACGAGCTAAAAAAGTCCCGATTGGAAAATAAAAATATATAACGCTACAGTGACAAAAAGAGCAAAACACAGATATAAGACTTTAACAATAAGTATTGCTAAAGTCCAAATCCAAATCTAATTCACTGCGAAACACAAAAACTAGGACAACTCTGATTCAATTTTCTCTAGTAAATCGACCACAGCAGTACAAATATCATAGTCAACATAGTCAAATTATGCCGATTGGGTGAGGAGTTAACTTAACGTCTTAATTGACAAGAAACTGCTCATCATTAGACCGTAAACTGTCGCCAGCGTCAGTAGATACGCGGTAAAAATAATCCTTGCCCATAAAATGAAATGAAGTTGTAAATAATACTTTTCGTGATTCAATGAAGACTGAATTGAAATAAAAGATGAGCTATAATGCGGTTTGGCACGTACCAAGTTGTAGTAGTCCTCAACCTAAGGATTTTTGACTATCGAATATCAATGTTAGATTTAGCTGCAGTTCCCCATATTTGGATGCTATATCTCCAAATTAGTACGATGGCTCTGTGAACTAGGATCATGTTTTCTAGTTTATTTACTTTAAACCTAGTTGTTTTCTTTAAATGAATTGTATTTCCTCTAGATTAGTCGAAAATAAAGATGCATTTCTAAATATTTAACCTGATATTGTTGGTGTAATCGATTTTTGTTCAAAGAGAGGTAGGCAGTTACCTTTGCGGTTTGTATAGATTTGGTTTCATTAATCCGCATGTGCCACTTTGATGGCCACGTTTGTATTTATTGAATCTAGTAGAAAAGTTATTATATTACAAATGTTCTTGAAATGAGCCAAATACGGGAACCAAGGTAGTAAAATATTCATTTAATACGGTAACTTTAAAGACATATTTTAAATAAACTAGAACAAATTCAATAGTAACAGGAATGTTTCTGATCCTTTTTGATAGACATACGAAAAATATAAATTAGTATAAGTTATATTGGAATGATTATTATCTTCTTAATTTGATCTAAAGCGGTTTATTAAATCAAATTTTGAATTATTTATTGATACCATAAATATGAAACAGGATTAAATTGAAAGAGTACTTCCGCAATGTTCACAATGAGAAAAGAAGGGTCGATCCAATATGTCAACATATCCCTTGTATACTTTCTATTGGAAACGCTTTGCACTCCATTAACCGTCAGTGTAGCTGGCAGAAAAGGTAATATTGATAATTGAAAATAACCAGATCAAGCCATTACATTAAATTTAGCCACAAAGCGTTGTAAATTATGTAATAGATGGAGCTTGCTGGAGCATTTAGTTAATCCATCACAAATATTGACGGCTTAAATATTTAGTAGTTTGTAGAAGAGTATCAGAAAACAATTAGGTAGATATTTTCAGAACACAAAGCGGGGGATGAAAATAAAATGTAAATATTTCTAAATGATGATAAATGATGCTTTAAAATATATTTTCCTTAAAATCACTTAAATTACTGTTTGGAGGTATCTGTTATGCTTCTATCGTTTGGAAAATTACAAAAAAGATTTTTTCGAATTATGATGCAAATTGAGCTAAAAGTATCTGATTTAATCAGGCAATTAAGGAAAGTCGGATTAAGAGCACTGGTAAGTTGAGCGGCTGTTGGTAATTTGGGTTCCCAACGCTCATAAATAAAATATGTAAGTTTAAAGTCTCTTTATCCTCAGGTAAATTCGGTCTAAACAACTCTTGACTATCTAAACCTTTCTGTTTTGGGTGAAAGTACCTACTGTAGGAAATCATTAAGAATTCTAAGTATGTTTGCCAAATTACGAATAGTTATCACCAAATTCAATAAAAAATTTAGAAAATTTATCATTTTATTTACCCAATTTACATGTACCCATTTGGGCAACGAGTACTTATATGAAAGGCTATGAATGGCTATTAAAGAAAGTTGGGAAACAAGGATATAATCAAAATGTAATTAGGAGAATAAGAATTAAATAGGTTGTATACAATCAAAAAGGGTCTAGGCCAATGAGTTTTTTAACAAAAAAATCTATAAATGTAGGTAAATTGTACCTTACTTTATTTTAAAACTCTTTATTCAACAGGATACATAATAGTTTGATTGAAGTGCAATTTAATCCCAAAAAAGTTAGAAATAAATTACTTAAGTTGAAGAACTACTCTTCTCCTGGTATTGATGGATTAAGTTCTTTCTTTTTAAATAAGTATGCAAACACACTGTTCGGCCCGCTTTCCACAATCATGACCATGTCTTTTAAAACATCTACTCTACCCGACTTATGGAAAATTGCGTCAGTAACAGCTATATTTAAGAAGGGTGACAAAATGGATGCTTCAAATTACAGACTTATAAGCCTTCGGTCTATCCCATCAAAAATCATGGAAAGCATCGTAGTTGATGTCATGACTAACTTTTTCAAAGTGCTTAACGTAATACCAAAGGAACAACACGGTTTTGTTAAAGGTAAATCTACCACAACAAATCTTTTATGCTGTATTAACGATTGGTCTCACTCACTCGAATGCAAACAACCAACTGATGTAATTTATCTCGATTTTTCAAAGGCTTTTGATAGAATCCCTTTCGTCAGACTGCAGCACAAACTCGAGTCATTTGGTATTCGAGGACAATTATTGTCATGGATTCGCAATTATCTAGGAAATAGGAGCTATCGAGTCAAAGTTGGTCAGTCCTACTTATCAGATAGATTAGTGACAAGTGGTGTCCCCAAGGCTCGATAATGGTTCCGCTTCTTTTTATAACTTATTCGAGTGATCTACCTTACCATATCCAGTCTCAAAGAGCATTTTATGCAGATGACACAAAATTTTACGGAAACCCCTTAGTAGACTACGATACTTAAATTTAATAAGTGATTGGTGCTCGGACTGGCTTCTCCCGTTAAATATAAACAATTGCGTAGTGTTATATATCGGCAAAAATAATCCACGTCTTCGTTACTCGCTCGGTAGCCATAATTTGGCGTAAGTGTCTTGGTATGTAGATTTAGGTGTTTTAGTGACGTCAGAACTAACATGGTCTGAACACATTCTAAAAATATGTAAACGTGCAAATTCGATGTTATATTTGCTTTGAAAGACTTTTGCAAAGGTATCCTTTCATACATCCATCAAATTATTTAAGACTTATGTTCGACCTTTATTAGAATATGCAGGTGTAGTTTGGAGTCCGCTTCTTGTGCGAGACCAGAACCTTTTAGAAAATGTTCAACGCCGGGCTACCAGAATGACCTTTGGAGCAGTCCGACCATCATACGCAGAAAGACTACAATTGTCAAATTTACCAACTTTTGCGAATCGTCGACTACAAGGGGACCTGATGCTCACTTTTAGAATACTTAAATATATTTACGGAAATCTTAGTGACATTTTTTTGTTAAATACTGACTCTCGTCTACGTGGTCATGAACTAAAATTAAAAAAGGAAAACCTAAAAACGAAGCACATACAATCATTCCTTTCCAACCGGGTATTTAATGTATGGAATGACCTCAGCGACGAAGTTGTTGGTGTTATAACAGTTAACGTCTTTAAAAATAGGTTAGACGAGTGTTTGTTTAACATTTTTATTTAATTTTTAGTGTTCTTATCGTTTTGTTTCAGTGTGTTTACTTTGTTTGAATTTTTCTATTTTATTTTTAGGCTATCATAGGACTTGTGTCCTTAGCCTTTATCAATGTATAATAATAAAAATAATAATAATACTAATTTGATCTGTAGTTTAGATATTGTCGGAATATCTACTAGAATGTACAATGAACCCAACCTAGTAATGTACTGTGCCTTGAATGGTACAGTAGCATCCTACTGTTGACCCTTTTATTCCTTATATTCATTTTTATGTGTCTCTTATTATATAGAAATAAAGTATAAATAACCAAACTTTAATGATCCCGATTTTGTATATAAAAACTTTAATCTCATTATGATTTTTGTTTCGTTAAAACTTTTCAAATTCAAAGCATCACTATTCTGTCGTCATTTTCAACAATGCAGAGTATCAGGGTATCAGTGTGGAAACAACACCTGTTTCGCAGCTTTCGTTGTTTGGTTATATTCGCAAGTTATTCGAAAAGTTGTTGAATAAAACTCGTTTTCGCCTATTGCGGAAGTGAAGTTCCGGTCAAAGGATGACACCACTGTTAGAACCCTCGTCATTGTTCTTCACAGAGTATTTTTTTTTGTTAGCTTTCACTGCGCGTGGCTTCTATTATGAAAAACTTGACCTCTTGAAGTTCGGAGAGTAGAAATTTTGAGGAAAGAATGAGAAAAATACAATTTTTGTACGTTGGAGATAAAGAGGAAAAACAAGATTTTTATTCGGTCGAATTCAAGAATAGCTATCCTGGGGTAGTGATTGCCGCCGTTTGTTTGTGTATCCGGTTTTTTGTATTTCTTTTTTATAGTCAGTTTTGCAGGTGACATCTTATTTAATACTAATGATATTTGTCCATTGTCTGTCTGATTAAGGTCTTTTAGCGGCTGTATCTCAGAAACTATTCTACTTCTAAACAAAAAAACAAAAAATTATAACAAAGTCGGCCAAGGGAAAATGCTGGAAATTACTTTTAACTTTCTATTTTAACCGTTAGAGGGCGTAATTCGTTATGTTAATGCAAAACAATCACTTTTCACCTATACATGTACAATAATAGTATGATGATAATAATAAAAGAACGGTAATTTTGAACAAATTTAAAAAAGTGTTAACCAACACTTTTTGCTATATTCAATAAAATAACTGGTATGGGGCGATTGGGAACCTTAACTTAATCTATTATAACTACGGTGTCGTTCATCAGCTTTTAAGAAACAGTATCAATAAAAAGTAAAATATTTAAATATAGTTCTGATTCAGCTATTTAAACGAGCACTAGGTGGCGTTGTTTAAATAGTAACCATTTTTTCGAAGTTTTCTTAAAATTTTTAATTGGAATGTTATAATTTGTATACGTTATTTAGAAAAATTCAATTCTGACAAGAAACAGTAAAAACCGGGTTCTTCTTTTATCAATACTGTCTTCAATATTACTAAGCGCTTGATTTAAATGGCTGCTTAACCACTTGGATATGGGTCTTTACTTCTTTTATGGTTTCCTAGAGTATTTATCTCTCTCTTTCTTGTTCCCGTTTTGTTTTCTGGCTAACCTAGAGACGTGCACGTGGTATAATTTCGTATTTTACGGATTTATTTGGCCTGAAACGAATAGATAATTATTAAGAAAAGTTACTTATATGTAAGAGGATAATATACACACTTGTGTTGATTTAATTTTTCTAAGTTGGAACAAATAGAAAACTTAGGAGGCCCCACTCCAGCAGTCGTAAGTCATAGACATGCGTGTAATAAGTACAATATTAATATATAGTGTAATGTTTCCAATTTGTCATAATTACATTACACTTTACCAAACTCTCTTTCTTAAAACTTACCTCGACTAGCCCTTATTTTCTTTCTAAAAGTCCTATGTCAATAGAGTAGATTGTCTCTATCTCAGAGGAGGTTTAAGTCAGTATAAGTTGACATTAACAACTTAAGAAATAATTATTTAATTTTATTGACTTAAAAATTTATATTATTTCAATTTAATTTATTTTAATTTATTTTAATTTATTTTTATTTTAATTTATTTTAATTTATTTTAATTTATTTTAATTTATTTTAATTTATTTTAATTTATTTTAATTTATTTTAATTTATTTTAATTTATTTTAATTTATTTTAATTTATTTTAATTTATTTTAATTTATTTTAATTTATTTTAATTTATTTTAATTTATTTTAATTTATTTTAATTTATTTTAATTTATTTTAATTTATTTTAATTTATTTTAATTTATTTTAATTTATTTTAATTTATTTTAATTTATTTTAATTTATTTTAATTTATTTTAATTTATTTTAATTTATTTTAATTTATTTTAATTTATTTTAATTTATTTTAATTTATTTTAATTTATTTTAATTTATTTTAATTTATTTTAATTTATTTTAATTTATTTTAATTTATTTTAATTTATTTTAATTTATTTTAATTTATTTTAATTTATTTTAATTTATTTTAATTTATTTTAATTTATTTTAATTTATTTTAATTTATTTTAATTTATTTTAATTTATTTTAATTTATTTTAATTTAAAATTAGTTATTTTGTCTTAATAACCTAAAATATTTTTTTATAAACATTGAGTTTATTTGTAATTATTTTCCTTTATATGACACCAATCAAAATAATATTCTCAATTTGTGACTTAACTTTGTCGTTTGTAATAGTTTGTATCGCTACCAAATATGTGCTATATAGGGTGTTATTTTATTATATCTTATAACAATTTTTTATATAATTATCATTACTATTATTTTTTTTTGTGTCATCAGCATCAACTGCTATGGTTATTAGCCTCGTGTTCTGTGTAGGTTTTGTTACTGTTTCCCAGCGCCACTTTAGGAACAGCACTATTAATTAATACCCAACAGTGAATGGTCGAGTGCGGAATCCTACCAAGGCATCAGAATTATTATTTTTGTTATTATAATAGTTAAGACCTATATTCCTTCCATTACAATAGTTAAATATATGACTGCTTTTTACCCAAGCTAAATTTAATTATATTTTAGGCCTCTTATTTTACCTCCCTCCCTTTTGCTTACCTACCGTTTTCTCCTTATGCTGCTTTGAGCTTAATGTACAGTTGAATAATAGCTTATAGAATAGAGCTACTCCTGCTCGCAAGCTAACTTTAATTATATTTTAGGCCTCTTATTCTACCTCCCTTGCTTTTGCTTACCTACCGTTTTCTCCTTTTGCTGCTTTGAGCTTAGTAGACAGTTGAAGAATAGTTTATAGAATAGAGCTCCCCTGCTCGCCTGCTGGTCCCTGTCTAGTTCAATCTGCACTTCCTATTCAACTTAATTACCTGAAATCGCTATATCAGTATCTACCAGATTAAGAGATAATAGTTACTTACTAGTCCCATTAGAGCTATCTAGAAATACCTAAAGAGTGACTTTTTGTGTTAGAACAAGTAAGATTAGTTATAGTTTTCGAATAATCCTACTGGTGGTACGTAGTGAACCTTCAAACAAATCAACTGGAGAGGTAACAATCCTATTTATGCTGTGTACAATTGATAAAACATATAAATGCCATAATCAATGTTGTAAACCATCGTTAGAACTAACATTGGGTAACCGGTACATTGTAGTTTAGCTTATTTATCGAAATTTATTTTACATTAATATTTGACATTGTCCAAAAGCCTACAGATACTTTTATTTCATTCAAAATAAACAAAATAGAGCTATTATAAAAAAAATCAAAAAGCGGGTCCTAACCTGAGCGCGTAGCGCAATAGTCATTTGATCGGTTATTCATCGGGATTTACAACTCAAAAACAGATGCGATTTGCAATTTTGTCGATTCTAAGCGTAGCGCGCGCGAGTCAAGGCGATCCCGTCGCTGTGCAGGACCGTACCTGTTTAAAATTTTTAATTATTTTTATTTTAAATATTTTGGAAAAATTAAATCTGCGAATCGGTCTCAAATTATGCGAACTACCACCCTTACAAATTTGGACGCCAAGTTCGGAAACACCCTGTATATAGAACTGATAGAACTTCTCTTAGCACGAATTTGTTTGTTTTAATTATACTTATTTCGACGGTTAATTTATCTAAAATTAAAGAACCTACACTGTTAACCCTCTCTGTCTCCAATCTAGGGGTTGAGAAGGAAAAGAGCTGACATCTGTACCCTGGACGTTGGATTGGATGTACCTGTTTCTTGGCCAGCCAGAAGTCTAGATCTTAACCCTAATGACTTTTGCTTCCGGGGTTTTATGAAAGAGGACGTGTATTTTGTTGAAATAATCGACGAAAAACAACTGAGGCATTGAATCATTGAAAGTGCAAATAGATTTCGTCAGTAGCCAATGATCATCCAAAAAATTCGGGTTTCCTTTTTAAGACGGTGCCGAATGTGTATTCAGGAAAATACTTTATGAAATATTGGAAAAAAATCGATTTTCATTTTGTATTTTCCAAGGGCTACTAACTTTTTGTATGTGCACATTTGCATAAAGGTAAGTTATGTTCAATAGAGTTATTTTTGAGCCCAGAATATGTGGTTTCATTTATGACCTACCTTTTTGTAACACCCTGCATATTATACTCTTCACAGTTTAAAAAACCCTCTTAACCTTCTTTTCAATCAGATTTAGAATCATAGGCTTTATGCCTTTATAAAACCTAATTTTTCCTGAAGATTTCAATTTAATATCGTTTTTTGTTTCGGCACGGAAAAAAATGTGACTAGAAAATTTTACTACAATGTTGTAGTAGTAGACTTGTAGAAAAATACTTAACAATTTGTAGAAAATTTTACTACAATTTATAGTTAAAAACTATTAATTATTGTAGCAATTGAATTGTCGAATAAAATGCTACAACAATAGGAAAGAAGTCCACAATGTTTAGTATATTTTAATATTGTTTGTAGAAGTAAAAATTTATTACAATTATCGTAATTACTACTACTAACTTCTGTAAAAATTTGTACAAATATTAATAATTATCTCTACAAAAAATAGTAATTTTCTCTACAAAAAATAGTAATACTTTACATCCCTTCTTATGAAAAAAATTCAATTTTGTTCAAAAATATTCTACAATATTGTAGAAATTCTAAGTCATGTAAACAAAACAGAATTCTGCTATTGGCCAACGTTTTCTGACGTCGATCATAAATGGCAAGACAGCAGTAACCGTTCGCCATGTTCACATAACAAAGCATGGTACATATACGAGTTCCTATAACACATTATTATATTATAAGCACCGATGCGTTTGAGAAAATTTTAATAATAAATTCTATTGGTGGTAAGTACATTTATTATTGTTTCTGAATAATTTACCTTTAGATAACTAATTTAAATAACCTTAGTAGATTATTTAAAAAAAATAGTTGTGGCCAACGATCGAATTTTGTGCCAAGTTCAATGATGTTTTTTGTCTTAATTGTGACATGCCTACTTTCTCATTTTTGTTAGTTATCTGACTTATTCATTTAATATCCAAATCAGTGTAAAGGTGATAAATATCCCCGTTTTAAGGGTATGAACAGTTCAATTGGTATTAATTTTTATTTCATATTTTTCAGGTGCAGAAAAGCCAACTGAGACTGAAGGCGCTATTATTACTGTTATTTATTACATAATGTAATTAAGACTTTGTATCTTTTATATTAAAATAATAAATTGAATATTTTATTAAGGAACATTTTTTTCTAGGTTATAATTATAATAATTATGGAATACCACTACAAATTTTATTAAAAATTACTACAATTTTTATGAATTTTTACTATTTATTGTGTAAAATTTTCGTATTTATTTTCATAAAACGCAATACATTTTTAATATAAATTCATACGATGAATAGCAAAAATTATAACAATTTGTAGAACAATTCTTATGATGCATTTGGATATTTTTACTAAATAGTATAGATAATAACTCTACAATACATTCTCCACAAATATTTGGAAATTTTTACTACAAATTGTCCCTGTCCCTATATGTACTATTTATTGTAGAGAAAAAATCTATAATTGTAGAAATTTGTTCTACAATTTTTTTTTCGTGTGAGTTAGGATTTTTTTCAATATTTCATCCCCCTTATCTCCCCAAATTTATTTATTAATTCCCTTATTCCCTTCATTTTTACTAAACATATACTTTTTTCAACCCCCTTGACCCTTATTTTATTCAAATTTTTTTAAAATCAATAGGCTTTTTCCCTTCATAGAGCATGATTTTTGCCAAAAATTTCAAGTTGATATTATTGTTCGTTTTTGGGCTAGGATTTTTTTTTAAATATTTCAACCTCCTTGATTGACCCCACCATTTTTTTCACGATCAATAGGCTTCATCTCCTTATAAAGCTTGATTTTTACTAAACATTTTATGTTGAGATCGCTTTTCGTTTTTGATTTTTTTTTTTTTCATTTTAACTGCCCTTAAATCCCCACATTTTGAATCAAATTTTTTTCAAAATCAAAGGGTTCCGTACAGAACTTGATTTTTACTAAAAATGATAATAACTATAATAACTGTTAATTAATAAAGATCTTCAAATATTCGATGTTGTTTTAATTTCAGTTCTCCAAATATTCGATGTTGTTTTAATTTCATACTAGAATTTTAGATTCCCAGAAGTAAAAAAAAACACATTTTCCGCATCAGGAAGGTGGATGTTAAAATTAGAATTCATGAGTTCAAACAAATATCGTTAGTACTTAATTTATAGCTTCGATTGATATGATTTGATTGGTTTTGGTCAACAAATATTCCTGTAGTCAGGTACACCAATAACGAACGATAAATCAATATTTGATTGACTAATGAAATTCACCTCCATTCAATGTTCTTAATTTCAATGCTATCAATACAACTGTGTTGTTTGTTATTTACATTTAACGATTTTGGTATAATCCTACCTAGGGAATGGATTTAGCGAGATATTAAAAATACACAATCCAGTTAGAAACGAGCGGTTTCAAAACTAAAAGAAGGGTAATCCTGGAGTATTCGCCAAAAAGTCAACAGTTGACATCAATAAAGCTAGACACTTTTGCTACGATCTTTAAAGCAGAAATGATAGCTACAAAATTGGGAGTGAAAGCGCCCTGAGCTCCAACCGAGTTGACTTAAAGCTGATTTGAAACTGTATAAATACCCTCGAGTCGAGTGCTTTGGTGCCTGGAACAAAATTATTTTATTCTGAGCTGCGGGATTCAAAGCGTTGTGCAGTTTTGCCAGAATATATTTTTCTTATGTTCCAGATTTGTCAAGAAAATGTACTAGATTCCATAAAAAGGTACCATATTCTATAAAATGTAACAAATTTTTCGAATTGTGAAGTGTGGTCATTAAAGAGCAAAAAAAAACACGAACACAACAAACAAGGAAGACCCCAACAATTAGACATTCCAAACAAAGTGGCTGTCAGTGGATTGACAGGTTATGATTTGATTATGATATGGCAACCTTGTGGTAACCTTCTGGAATTTGACAGGGTCAATGATATAAATAGTTATATAGAATGATCATCCATGTTTTTCAAAATAAACCGAAGCTTGTGCCTTAAAGAAAAATTGGTTCAAAACACATTTTTGCCAAACTGATTCTAATTAATAAGCACTATGAGCAATATGACCGCTTGTGCTTTGAGAAATCTATACAACTATATATGTATCATTGACACTGTCAATGACAGCAGCCCACAGGGTTGCCATATTTAAACAGTCAGTCCCCACTTGTTAGCAGTTTAACAGATCGTTGGAACACCTAATACATTTTACACGTCAAACGGAAGTATAAGCTGAAAAAAGCAAAAGTACACTAGATTTTGAGTTTACTAGAGTACCAGATTTTCAGAGAATGTACTAGATCTAGTACAATTGTACTAGACTGGCAACACTTGCAGTGTGTAAAGCATTGAAAAAACCGATGCGCTTGCTAAAAGAGGAGTCGAATCTGAGTTTATAGGACTAACACTATTCTTGATATTGCAAATAGCACTTCGAAAGAAATTATGTCAACCATTAATGTACTGGAAACATACATTAGGACCTATTCATTCGGTGGTGATTTATACACAATAGATATGAATGCCTCTTCTTAGGTTTGGGAGTAGAGTAGGAACGATCTACTTACTGTTGACAGGACACTTTCGTCTAGGTAAATGAAGAGGATAGATCTATAACAAATATCGGACTTCCGATTTTACTGCCTTGGAAGCAATATGTTTTTACCCAACTCGAGTCTACCGATTTTATACAAGTCTCATCGAACTCAACCATGGTTTTTATCAATATATCCATCTGGGTCGCCGTGGAAGACGATCTCACTAATTTTCAACCTAACCTAATCTAGGGATTATATTTATCGATATGTATATGTGATCTATTTAAAATTATTTATTTCCTATTTAATAGTTATTAAAAATACAAAATCCAATGAGAAATACAGTAACAATTTAAGAAATTATTAATTAATTCATATAAAAAAGTGACATTAGAGTAAAACAAAGAACTTTTTTTAACGCTGGTTCTAATTGTTCTAATTGCGACTTTATCAAAAATTACCATGCATTTCCAATTACATATTCTTGAGGTTTATGTTAATAACTTGTACATGTTTCTTAATTATAGTGCTTGTAGAACCAGGGACGTGCGGTCCATGGAAGCGGGGGAAACACCGCTTCCCTATACTTTGAAATTTAAAAATAACTATTTTTAAGTTTAGAAATTAATATTAAATTAGGTACTATATTTTCTCTGAAATATTACGTAAACTTCGTAAATGTACTAACAATTCATTGGTGTGTAAACGCACGCACCACCCATGAGAAAATTAATTGTACACACGAGTTCGTCGGCGGAAACGCGTCTTGAAATAACCGGTTCATCTTGCAAGTGATTTCGCTTAGTGTTATTAACCCTGCTTTGCAGCGACAGTGTCAGTCTGTTTGTGCACGTAAAATACGGTTGAGAGGCAGCGATTATTACGTCGCTTTACGCATATTGCAATTCGCACCGCGAATAGACGTGTGAGGAAAATCTTAGGTTTTAGGTAGATTTCGGTTTGTTTTTCGTAGTTGTTTTTCTTTTTGTAAAATGGAGGAACTATGCACTTTGCCTGTGAACAATAATAATGTGGTAAATTGTGTCTGTATTGTGTGTTCTTTATTGAAAAAAGGGTTTTCAAGTAGAAATTTTGAAGAGAAAATGGACGTTATTAATTCTAATAGTCCAAAGGATCCTATCAATTTAGAGACGAAAGTAGAAAAGTCAGCAAAGAAATTTACCAGGCATTTTTACGTTCTATAAAAAGTATGAATGGTTAACCGGCTGCAAAACTTTGAAAAAATTGTTTTGCTGGCCTTGCCTACTTTTTAATATAGCCGAAAAAACACATTAGAACTCAGTCGGTATTGCAGATTTGAATAATTTTCAAAAAAGTGTAAAACGACATGTAAATAGCAAATCTCATATAAGTGCTACAATTAAAGAAAAAACATTCGGGACCTATCGCATTGAACATAGTTTGGACAATCATTTAAAAATAAGCAACAAAATTTACAATGAAAGGGTAAAAAAAATAGGGACGTCTTACAACGATTAATAGATGTAACTTGTTTCCTGGGAGACCATGAACTAAGTTTTAGGGGTCACAATGAAGCAAGTGGATCCGCCAATCAAGGAAATTACATGGACCTTCTAAGTTTTTTAGCAAAATAGATGATACCCTAAAAAATCATTTTATTGATTCGACGACTTTCCGAGTTACCTCAAAAATTTTTACACGGTTGAATAGAAAATAAAGCCCCCTTTCAAATGAGCTATCACTCACCACCCCATACCATTTAAATTTTTCAAAAGGGTTGCTCATCTCCAGTAAGGGATGAAATGGGAGTAAACTATTCATACAAAAATGTACATTGTAGAAATCAAAAATCGACGTGTCTCAGCGATTTTCCTAACAAGACTCCAGTAACGATTTAGTAAACGGTTTAGTTTAGGGGGGGTAAGACTTATGATGCTCACTGTACAGGGTGGCTCACGCTCAACGGGACGGAGCTTTATGGGAAAACGACCAAAGATATAAAAAATTCGTTTGGGAGGAATACGTAGGTTACAGACGGCTACAATTTAAAATTTGTTAGATGTATACAGGATGTCCCACATAAGAGAAAATATACAAAGTTATATTATTTTTAATGGAACACCCTGTTTTTTATTTTAGAATTAAAAACTACATCAAAAATAATGTCAGTTAACTAAAGGTTCCCTATTACTATTATTATTAGTTTTCGATTTATTTGAATTTTTAAGGAAAAAAAGTCTCCCAGAAATTAATTGTTTACTCTTGTTTGAATAATTTTTATTGAATAAATTTTTTTTTCTTATGTGGGACATCCTGTATACATCTAACAAATTTTAAATTGTAGCCGTCTGTAACTTACGTATTCCTCCCAAAAGAATTTTTTATATCTTTGGTCGTTTTCCCAAAAAGCTCCGTCCCGTTGAGCGTGAGCCACCCTGTATAAAGCAGGTAGTGTACGGAGACTTTTTGGACTAACTGTAACTTATCAAAGCCAAATTTTATCGTATGAACATTTTTATTTAAATAAAAACATAATACCCATTTATGAACACAGTACTTTTCTAATTTTGACTAGATTATGTATTAACTGCGTTTTTTAAAAAAATAATCACATATAGGCAACCAATAGTATTACTTTCTTATATTGTTAGTTGTATATAATTAACTTCATTGACAAATAAAATTAACTTTTATTGACAAATATAAAATAATATTAATTTATTCTCAACGACTTTTTGTAGTTTGTTTACCTATATTGTTTCTTAAAGTTATTTCGATTTTAAGAAAGTGGGTTAATTTGTCGTGTATTGCTCCTTTCATAGTATCACTTAAGTCACTAGTCTTTAACTTCAGTAAAAAGAGTAATTTTCCTGACTTTTATATGGCTCGGTAAATCGTAAATTGTTCATTGGTAATCATCATTTTACACTTTTTTCATTTAGGAAAATGTGTTATGTCGACCACAATTCATATATATTTAAAATTTCAGATACTAGAGATACCGCACGTAAATTTATAATATTTCATTTATATCCAGCAAAACACTAATGACATTAGCATGTTATTGGCACAAAATGAATAAATTTAAATTATGCTTCATAGCTCCGAACTGTTTCAAACCATTACCTCCAGCCACAAAGCCGTATTTGTTTAATAAACCTACTTTTTAATAATATATTCTATTTAGTTTTGAATAATTTAATTGGAACCACTCTAATGCAGGTAAATTCATTAGTTCGAATTGAAAATGGTTATAAATTATTTGGTAGTACCCACCATCAAAATCGAAATTCATATATTTTCAACGCTGTCATCGATAACAGACCGTTGTTTGTCACACAATGGTCAAATTGAACTATACTAATAATTTTATGCAACCGTTTTTCTTTGGTAAATACAAAAAACAACATTGTTATTACGTTAATCCCGTAATTGTTTTATATTGACTAATTTAATACTATTTTATTTTAATTTTGTACACTGGAATATGCAGCGTTTCTCAAACTGTGGGGCGCACTCCCCTGTGGGAGAGAAGGTTGACAAGAGGGCATTATCGATTGCATAAATGAACAAGACATCAGAGTATTACATTTTTGTTTCGTAATATTTGCAAATATAACTACAATATAATAGAACGTTTGATATTCGAGATAGACACTCATTTTCTATTTGAAGTTTCTTTCTATATTTAGACTTTCAAACAGCTAGAGCGGAAAAACTAGTTTACGAAAGTATTAGATGTAGGAAAAGGTAGCAGTTTTCAATTGCTTTCGTTATAATAAAGGAATAGATACAAGACAATTCACTTCAAACATATTTCTACGCTACTTGATGAAAAATCTAAAAGTTGTACTTCTTCGTGCATCGATAGGCCGGTAGCTCTACTTTCAAACGAATTATCCAATTCACTAGCGTCTATTTCTTGTGCTCTACAAATGAACCCAGCATTGACCTTCAAATGATTTAGCGTGTGCCAAAGTGGCCGTTTTAATAATTGGACTGAATTATACTAAAGGCATGATCACTAAATCATTATCACATGTTTTTTGCACATAAAACTGCCAATATACGTAGGTAATAATAATAATAATTTTAGATACCTACCTTCGTTCTTCTATTTTTGATAAATTGAGAAATTGTAGATGGGTAGATGTTACCAAAATTATAGGTTTGGGAATTCGTTAAAAAATTTATTTTAATTAATTCACTTATTTATTTATTTATTTATTTATTTATTTGACATAAATAATAAATTTAATGCATCATCTTCTGCCGGGCGCGTCCAATTTTACGTCTTTTTACAACTTTTATTTTTTGTTGAAAAGAGTGATCTCTGTGGCGTAATTTTCTTATTATGTGGAGTTCTAATACAGGAAGTTGTTAATGCGAATGAATTGCTGGACGAATTTACAGCTGCTAATGTAGGTGAAAGAGGACCTAATATATTTTTAATTATTTGAAGTTTCGTAGGAGAATTTATATCTCTCAAGTGCCTGGCAATTTTGTTTTGTATATTTTCTTTTTCTTTTTTACGGACCGCTTCACAGCTTTGGTACTCCTAACTTCGTTTAGGATACAACTCTTTTCTTCAGCCTTTTCATCTATATGAATATGTAATGTTCGTTCTCCGTCTTCATCCAAAGCCATGCCTAAATGAAGAGATACACCTCAATTAACCATTATTTCAAAACTTCAAGTATAATATTAGAGAAATCTGGAGAAATATGCCCCGCTACACCTGAATATTTAAAACAACAGCACTTTGTTACTCATAATCTAGAAAGGACTGTTTCCAATACACCAAGCCTACTAAATAAAATAATTAAACATCACCTAGATATCGATTCCACCCTCATCTGCATCCTGTGGTATAAAATGAATGTTATTCTGATCATTCATCATATACATTAATTTGTAATGATTAATTATGTTAAATGACTTACCACTTTCAGGTTGAACATTTGATTCGTTATTTTCTTCTTTTCTTGAATTAGCAACATGTGAATATGTTTACATATATTGAATTTGACATTTCCTGCAAGTGCTGTCTGTTTTCTGTATAGGATAAATTTCTTGAGTTGTCTTCGACGGTATTTCCCATCCATGTTCACACTGAATCAACAAATTTCCATCTAAACTACTCATATTTTTATGACGAGCTCTTATTTCCTTTATTTTGCTACAGATTTTGCCCTTGTGCCGGGTTATTAATCTGTCAAATAACTTGTCTCTGACGAATCGCATGATAGCACAAATACCCTTGTCAAGCCGCTTAACATTTTTGTCCTTGAGGTAAATGTATTTAAGGCTCTTATGAAATCTTTCTAGGTGCATATTGGTGTCTATACCAAATACCAATATGTAAGCATATGCCCAATATTCAATGGTACTGACGTAATTTTCTTCAAAGTAACTGATAAAATCAGCTATATCTGGATCTTGACGACTGCTCTGGAAATTATGCATTATTCTTAGCAAAGCTTTTTCGTTTCTTTCCTGTAAGATACTTCGCAGCTGGTTATGAATTTCACACTGAAATAATAGAAAACAATAACACAAATGAATAATCATCAAAACACTCAGTTATTGAAAAGTATAGGTACCTGTTTATCCTTTAATTTTATTTTAACTAAGTTTTTCTTCCAGGCGCGAAGCACGTGCCATGTGGAAAAAGTCTAAAAAATAAGTAGGTACTTGGTAATTGCATTTAGGTTACGTACCTCACGCACCTCCGTCCATGCATTATAGGAACTTTCGGCCATGTCCGACATAAACACTTTTGGTGTTATGACGATTTCTTCTTCGATTTTTGAAACATGAAACATGAGCTTTAAGACTTCTTTGTCTGACCTGTTAGAGTATGAGTATGAGTATAATTGGTTAATATAGCAAGGAGGATTGGGTTTGTGAGCATACCTGTTAGAGATCAAAAATGCGCAAGGAAAGCCCTCTATTAGGTCATCAAGCTCTAATAGTGTGGTCAGTTCGAAGTGGTAACTGTTCAGCCCATGAGTACCATCGACGCAAATTACGTCTAAACCATATTTTGCTAAAAAATCCTTCTTCTTTTAAATAAGATTCGTCTTCATCAATAATGCCTTGAGGTTTATAAAACAAAACACAATGCTTTTCTTCCTTCATTTCTTCAACCCATGATTCCACACAAATTCACATATCCCGGGTCAAGCTCATGTCCAACGTGTGTTTTAATATATTCTGCCTTACATGTATTAGTTAGGTTATTTATTACAAACTTTATCGCAACAGGACAATAGCCGTTAATTTTACAGCTACTCTGTGTAACGTGTAACGTTTACGTTAACTTTCTTTCAGTTGTGGCATATAATATCCAGAGCGATTACAAACAAAGTAATTAATCTTGCACTTTTGTGAACATTTGACAAAACTAGTATTTGTATTTGCTTCCAGTTTATTTTTCCACGCATAAATTCATCATTTGAGTTAAATTCGATGATACTCGATTTGATAGGAAGTGAACGACTCAATGCATAATGAGCATTTTTTATTTTTCGTTTGTGTATTACCCTCGACTATGGTATTACTGGAGGTATTATCACTACCTGAAGGAAAAGGCTCGACGTGGCTCTTCAGATGACTGTTCAAATTAGTTTTATCGTTAAAATTTTTCCCACACCAACAATTGAAATTATATTTCGTGGAATTTTTGTACAAGTTTGGGACGATTTCATCCGCTGCATCTTTGTAAAAATTTCTTGCATGTCGCCTTAAACTTGATGTATTTGCAAATATTTTGCCGCATACATAACAACACTGATTGGGCATTTTAATTATTAACAGACAACATTATGATAATTGACGACACCCTAGCACATATCAAATTAACAAGCACAAACGAACTGAACAGCTGTCGTTATCAATTCACCTTACTTCACTAGATGGCGCCACAGAAGCAGGTTCATTTGTAGAGCACAAGAAATGGACGCTAGTTCCAATTCCAATCAATCAGTTTAATGCCTTCTTCTAAAAAAGTTATTGCTGAAAGTAGTGCTACAAATACTTAACTTAGTGCCATCTGATAACCAATAGTACAACTAACTGTCAAAAAGTGAAAAGTGGTAAACGTTTCTATAATAAATATTTTTTTTAATATGTGAATATTTTCTTGAGTTGAACCAATGGTTGAACATGTGCGTTTCACAAAAAATGTTGGTACATATTTGTACCACCAACACATAAATGTATGCAATATAAGTTTGACACTGTTGAAAGTTAGTGATACCAACTTTTAAAAATAAAATATGACATATCGTAAATAGTTAAAAATCATATCGAGTTTCGAGAAGATTTCTGGTGAAAGCTTATAATCATTTTAAAAGCTAAAATGTTTTAAGACATTAAAATAAAATTCGCGTGTTGAAATGCAAATATTAATCACAATAAATTAACATTTACAAGTAAAAGGCTGTAATTTTAAAACTGTTGATTATGTTCAGCACACTTACATGCACACGATATTTTGTGACTTGAGGATATTAATGAAAATTTTTCGGAATTACACGTGGCTTAACTATAAACATAATTGTAATCGCTTCATAAAATCTATTAATAAATATAATGATGTATTGCACTTCATAGTTTTCGAATAAAATATCTAACTATAATGAAATATTGATTACCTCTACTCTCTTGAACTTATTTACGAGTGAATTTTATTAGTTTTTTCAATCTTCTTTTAAATATTGTTTTTAATTTTTTTTTAATCTCTATTTTAATCTTTTTTTTAATTTTTTTTTATCTTTTTTTAAATCTTTTTTTTTAATCTTATTTCTTTAATTGTGCCTTACGTCTCCTGAGAAGTACATAATCGGCATCTTAAACTCAGTGAGTCCTTTTGGAGACAAGACAAGACAAATGCAAAACGAAACAGAATCACCCCCAAAAAAAAGCGATGCCGAGGACAGTGACCTCGAGTGCGATACGCAGTGAAGCTTTGCACCGAGAAGTGTTTCCAGGACGACACTTCTCGGTCGTGTGGCGCCGTGTGAAATGTGTTTCATATAATTGTATGTATTTTAGATGTGAAGCAACACTTCTCGGTCGTGTCGGCGGTCGTATATCGCGTCGGCGGTTGTCTGTCGCGCCTACCGAAATGGTACCTTTACTCTACCAACTTTAGAGTGGGATTGTCGCTTTCTATAGACATTATACATATTTTAACTTGTATCGTTCGCAATCATTGCCAAAAAGGGTTCAAATCCATGCCACCTTGATACTGAACCACTGCGTTTTACAATTTAAGCTTCTGTAATTTTAATAATTTTTAGCTTTAACACTCAAGTGACTGTTAACATAAAAATTTGCATTTCTTCGGAATATTCATTCGAAAGCGACAAAACTCTCAAGCTCCCCAAATAAAATCCGCATTCCCAAATGAATAACTAATTGAAATCAATATTACTTCCGTTTCTATCATTTAAATTATAATTTATTTTATACTTTAAGTTAGGTTTCTATCTTTAACGGGGACAATCATAATTAGATTTGCGCGAAGTTCTGCAAACTTCCTGGATATCTTTGAATATTTAAAGAGCAAAATTTTCCTCTGCTTATCTAATTTTCCTTAATAATGACTGTCATATTTGATAATTTGCATTAGTAATAAAATCCTTTTAAAACCTAAGGGACACTGTGCATACTAGATCAGACTAATCAGTTTGGGAAATTATTTTAGCATCAACGTTTCATCACGATCGGTTAAAGCAGATTAAAATTGTTTGATTACAAATATTCGTACCAATTCTTCATAAGTAAGTAGAGTCGTGGCATATCAGGAGTTGTATGAACAGTTGGATAAAATTAGAAAATTCTTTGCACACAAAAGAGCTATAGGCAGTGTCCCGGCTAGCAAAAGTTTTCAGAAAGGGACATCTTTAAACGAGAATTTGTTGCATTTTGACATTTTTACTTCATATTTTTATATAGATAGATGAATGGTCGAAAGTAAAATTTTTATGGATCACATGTTTTATTGAAGTGTAAATTAAGTGGAGAAAATTGGAGGAAAATAAAGACTGTTTCATTTGAAAATAGGATCATTTGAGCTTTATTTTGTTACAATAACTACAACTTTTCATTAAAAGTTGATATCTTCAATAGTATAAATTATCATTGATGTTTAAATTAGGACGTTTGGTCGGAAAGTTTTTCCAAACCTTTTTTGTCCATGCTTCTAAAGGTTAAGTTTAATAAATTTAATAGGCTTGGTGTAAAATATTATAAAAAAAAAACTTCTATACTAAAATATTTAATGAATTTCTCATAGTTATCTATACTGACGATAACTCTATAACTTCACAGTTTATTTTTTCGACATGGAACACTGGACAGTCTACTCGTAGGTACTTCACTGATGTTTCAACTGAACATATAGGGTATTGCGGAGGATCTTCTTTTCTTATCAGAAACTCATGGGTTAATATATTTCGCCCAATTCGTATTATAGTGAGAATAATTTGATCTCTGCGTGGTACTTCTTTGTAGTTAAAGTTAAGTTTTTTTTTTTTAACTCGCATAGTTTATTATTTGTTTGGGTCTTCGATTGCTGCCTCCATTTATTCATAATTTTTTCCTGTATCTGAGAATAGACGTCATCAACCTTCGCTTTTGTATTATTATTTATATTTTTTGCTGTGTCAGCGGCTTCTTAGTTTTCTTATATTTCACAAATCGATAGAACCCATATAATTTATACTTGGTTTTTACCATTTGCTATATGAGTTTTTTGTACATACATGTTTTAATCTCTTTAAAACACTTAACAAATCAGAGAAGATGCAAAATCTCCAACACATTCTTCTGCTTCTAGCTATAATATTTATCGCTGTTGACAAGTAGGAACTCCTACACCAACATATTCATTTTGATTGTTATTTTGCTACTATTAAAAATTTTCGATCGCCCTAACTATCGATAACAAAATAAATATCAATGTTTGATCTAAGAATAAAAAACTAATGTGGCACACATTATATTAATAATATTTTAAAGCTAATAACAAAAACTTAATAAAAATAGAATCAAAAACGAGGGGTAAACCACTAGAAAAAATTTTGTACACTCGTACACATTTTGCTCCAAATAGTATGTAAATAGTTCACATAATATGCATATAGTACATAAATAGTACACAAAATGTAGATAGTACCCAATTCGTGGATAAATAGTACATAAATAGTGGAAACCCTACACCATTATTATTGAATAATGTACAAATAGTACACAGTAGTACACAACTAGTACACAATAATACACAAATAGTACACAATAGTACATGAAACATACAAATAGTACAAAAATAGTACACAATATACATAAATAGTACACAGTACAGATTGCTTATACACTAGTGGTTTACCCTTTGATCCGTTAGTCACAAAAGTTGCTGAAAATGTAGTTCATTCTGTTGAATACAGATTTGAATTTTCCTAGACATTTGGGATGTTAACCATTTCTTATGTAATGCATTTACTATTCCTTGACAAATTTCTTGTACGTTTTTTGGTATATTTTTATCATGGATTTGGTTTATTACGAAACCCCCACACAAAATAATCCATGGAGTTAAAAGATACGGAACTCGAGGAAGCCATCTTATTGGCCTATTGGTATCAATCCAATTACCTCTGCAATATTGATCGATATACTCAGCAACCTTCTAAGCATTGTGTTCGTCATAACTGTCTTGACTAAAGTATTAAAGATTTTGTCTTCTCATCGAATACGTCCTCCAATAAATGTAGATATTGGAACTGATTTAAATTAACACCAAAAAGGGACCAATAATCTCATTGTTGATTAGACCACACCACAAATTTTGGTTAAAACGGTGTATCTTGCATGTAATTTTTAAAAATATTGAAATTTATACCCGCTTCTTCAAATCCTATTTTAACTACATTCTTTACCTATTCGTCTAGTTGAATTTTCAGGACTAATATGTAATTGGCCAAGAATGTTAATTTCATTAACAGTTTTGAATTCTTCCTTTTTTTTTTCACTGAAACACTCCGTCGTATTTTTTGAAATATAAGAACACATCCTGTATCAGGTAATAATTCTAAATAAGTACGAACTGTCCGGGTTTCATTTCTATAGTATCTTATTTACACATCATATATTATATCTTTCATCTCTTCTTCAGTTCAAAGAACCATAATATTCATTTAATTTTAAATGATTTGAAACCAAAAAACTATAACTAACATATACGGCAAACATTACTTTAAGTAATTGTAATGAACTAAAAATTCATTCCTAATTTTAATTAACTATATCAACCCTTGTTCTTAATGTTCCTCGATTTTTAAATTATTATTTTCCAAAATTTCCTCGATTTGCAAAGAATTATCGATTTTATGACAAATCTCATATTGCTGTAAACTTATCGCGTCCCCACTACCGTCCTCGCGCATCTGAAATCGACGCGAAAACCGGAGAAGGTGAGTCAATCGAATATCGCGATGATTCATTCAATTTTAGCTATTGGCCGCAACTAGTTCATTTCAGACGTAGGGAGTCCGAGCTCCGATCACGTTTCAAAATCACTTTTCGTTGCATACTTTTCCGATAAGTAATTGGATTATTTCTGTAAATTCATTCAGTCGTGGGTCCCAAAAACCGAGTGAAACAAGTAGGAATCCGTGGTATTCCCGAGTTGTTTATATTTTCTTTTTATTTGCAACCTTATCGGTATTTTTGAAGCAAATCCGGATTTTGTATGCTAATTTAACTTAAACGTTGTGCCGTATAAAACAATTTAATTCATTTCAATTAACCATTATATATTTTATTTAAAATTAATTATACTGGGTTGCCAAGAAATTAATCAATCGTAATTTCAAAGTTAATTTTTGAATTCTTTCGAATTTCTTATACATTTATTAATTAACTAATTGAGTTGATTCCTGCCCCTTCCCTTTCCTGTTAGGCCATGTTAGAGTTCCTAAGTATTTCTTTGTACATTCCGTTATTAAATTCCTTGAACAAAAGTATCGTCTGAGTTGCTATTGAAGACAGTGACTGCTCGAACAGTGGAATAGGCTAATTTGGTAGCCAACTCAGAAAATATGTTCCGGATTTACTATTGAACAAAAGTAAAGCTTAGCTACCTTCACTGCCGTTTAGTACAAGTTTGCATCTCTCTCGTAAATTCCTTTAGCTGCGCCATTGACGTTGTCATGGTTTATTTGATTCTGATCCCTGTCACCACCGTTAGTTAGATTTTTAGTAAATTTTCGACCATTTGACTGGACTCTGAATTGTAAGTCAATGTATAGTGACTATCTCGCGTGGTAGAATGGGCTGATTCGGCTTCGCTCCTAGAGTCTAGTTTATACGAGGTTACATAGCCTAGAGCGTCATCCTCAGGGGTTGCGTCGTCAGGATATTAATATTGTGGTCCGATAGGTTATAGCTAGGGTTGCAAATTCTCTGTTACACATTACTTCCGCTCCCGTCCACTTCTCGCCGTGTCACTGTATTTCTCGCTTTAGGGATAATTGACTAGTCAAAAGCTCTAAGGCGCTTAGAGAAGAAATTCATGAGATTCCGAAAGTTTACCCCGCCGAAAAAGTAGACTTGCTACAACGCCGCGTGGTACTTCTGGTTTGACAGCTGTTTTACCGACACCGCATTATTCAAAGGCGCCTGCATTTATCCGATTGAGTTTTATTTTGCCTACTAACTGCCGTTACGTTTTTTTTTATATTTATTTTTGTTCAGGGTTTGATCCAAATAACTTGGGAAGGGCTTGTAAATACTTTTTTTTTGCTTCACCGCATATCACCGAAAAGTTTGTAAATTCCGAACAATATATGTATCAAACTGAAACCTCTCTTTCAGGTACTACGTAACTACTGAAATATCGTTGACCTTCTGGAACTTTATTCCTTCAGCAGCCCTTTTTGGAACTAGTTCCAATAGGCAAAGTGGAGCAAACTACTCTAAAACAAACTGGCATCCGAGCATACCCAGTTCGAACGTCACAAGTGAGAGTATTTCTAACCAGTTGACAAAAACTCTCACAGTATTATGTATGTAAAAATGAAACATTAAGGATAGGAAAAGTACGATGTAAGGAACCTAATAGTATCTTCAACTTCTACAGAAAACCAGGAGACGGGATTGTAGCGATTAATTGATTTAAAACAAGAGATAATGTTACTTTTTTTTAGCAGTTATTAAATTACACTTACAAAATCTCTTGCATATGTAAAAAAATTTAAATTCTGTCTATAGTAAAGAGAGTTCGGCAACTATCTTAAATGATGCTTTTGATGATTATCTTTCAAACGATTCACCTTGTCTTACTCAAAAAAAAAAAAAATAAATTAAACGTAGTAAAATGTTTAAATGTAATATATTATTGTATTTAGCTATATAATTTTGATTAAAATCACAAGAAATATAGTTAAGGGTGGTCCTGAAAATACAAAACGTCACATTGAAAATTTTGGTATGTTAGGTTATTCAAAATTTGTTTTATAATAAATCTTTAACTGTTTTTATATCTTCTATAATAACACTGAAACGAAAGTGAGTTTTGTCGGATTTTGTTAAATATCTGTGGAACCAGTAAGAAAATATAGAACGTTAAAATAGGAAACTTTTTCTCCTTTTAACCGACATTGTATATCTTGCTATTTACGAGATCTCTGTATAGCTGTGTACGCAAATTAAATCCGGTATAGGTTAAGATAACAAAAAATTGTTTTGAAAGTATTTTGTTTAATTGACGGATAAGGTAATTAGACTTTGTCAAATGTTCAAGCGATATTTGGGAATGTTAAAAAAATTTGCTTTTCTTCAAGAATACATTCTATGACATCGGTGATACTATGTATTTAAGGGTAACAGATGAAATCTTCTACATTCAGGACAAGTTCATAAAAAAAATCAAGTTATAAAATTTCTTCTGAAAAAGTAAGAAATGTAACTTTTTTCACACTATTTACTTAATTACATGATTTTACTAATTTCATATTACTAATAAAATAAAAATTAATAAACAACAGAAAAGTTACGAGGTTAAACAAAATAAATTAATAGTAAAAACACATTTTTAAAAACAATCTTTTATGGGTCCGCCTTATTGAATTTAGAGTGACATCATTTTATTTTCGTATTCTTCTCCGCAAATCCTTTCACTTGATACCCATATCATGTTAGTCGATAAGAAAATTGTGTCCGCCACCTTGGAGCGTACGCCATTTAAATTTAATGTGACGTCATTTTATTATTTTTTTTTTCATATTCTTCTCAACAAACCCTTTTAATTGATACAAAATTGGGGTGCAAAAAATCTTTGGGAGTCTGCCATATTGGATTTATAATGACGTCATTTAGTTAATCAAGAATGTCATCCAAATTAAACGTACATGCAAAATTTCAGCTCAATCGGTTAAGGATAACTGTTTTAAAATGTAGTTGCAAGATTTGATCCCCACAAACATAAAAACAATTCAAGTTAATAAAAAGCTTAAAATACAAGTACTTTTCACTACACTGTATTTTATTTAATAGCTTTAAATTTTCTGGTAAAAGTATAAAATCGTAATACTTAAGAGCTCATATATCTTTAATTAAAAGTAGTTATAAGTGTGTTGGGCAAGTGCTTACCCTTCACATTTTCTACATTATTCTCCGACTACAATGTACTGTAAAGAGCTGAGTTACCTTCTGCTGGTGGGAAATAAAATGTTGGTAACGTTTAACACCATTTGATATTGTAGATCCATTAAAAACTTTATGTAGACCACTGGATAACATTTAGTAATTGTGATAAAAACACTAACACTAACAAAACTAAATATGGTGACATGACACCTAGCTAAATGAATGAACCAATGACGGCGAAACTAAGTGGTTCTAGTGAGAGTTGCTGATGCTCTAGTGCTCGTTAGTTAAAATAAGCGGGATGAAATAGTATTCACATAACTTGTGAGGTATGCTGTGACGCGGATTGCGTAAGGCCTCAAGAATTCAAACGTACAGAGTTGGTTTTTAACATTTTTGTGCCCAGATACCGAACAACAAGTATTCCTTTTACAGAGGCTAAAAGCAGTTTCTTTCATTTGTCCACTGGGCTGCAATAAGTGAAAATATTCTTTTCACTTTGGAATTGTGGGACGGGATTGCAAAAATAAATTCAGCTGCGTTTAACAACTTAAGCCGCTTATGGGGGTTTTACAATACAGCGTATATTTCAGGGAGTTTTACACTACATCGTATTGTAAGGGGGTTTTACACTACAGCATTTATCGACGATCTATTATTATTGACCCCTTTTTTCTGATCTAGTTGATTTTTCTGTTTTTTTTTTGTTAAAGTCAACAATTTTAAAATCCAGACGCTTCTAAAAAGTCTGTCCGGACACACCTGGACGTATTCCGGGAAAATCCAGACGTCCAGTAACCCTAGATGTACTTGATCTATCGTAGAATGTTTCTGTCGAAATAAATTAAATAGCTATTTTGTAATACCTACCTAATTAACATTTTTATTTAAAATTTGCGAAACGTTTAAAAAGCAAAATGCGCACGAATTTATCTGACGAGTCAACTTTCTCATTGAATTGCGAGATGAAACTTCATTATTTTTTACTGTTATGCTGAATTTGCATCATCAATGCTGTTTGCATGAAAAATTCCATCTGTTGTAATTTAAATATTTCACGAAGCGAAACTGAGCATCTTTAAAATAATTTGCATATCATAAATTCGGATTTATTTAGTGTAAAATATTCGCTGTTAATATTTCGCTTCATGTATGTAATAGAATTATGAGTAAAACATTTTCACGGACATTAGCTATGCATAGGATATTACTTTTACGTATTCTTAAATCGATTATATGTGTTATCTTATACACCCTGTTAGTCTCCGTACAGTTAAGGGTAATTTACGAAAAAATCTATTAGTTGACGAATCGAATTTAAGATTAAATTTGATCTTATTACGATAAATTGCAATTTATTTTAAATCACTACTCAAATTGCTTCTACAACAGAATCACCCTTCTTACCTAGTTTAATTAATTGAGAATTTATGTTCAAGTTTTCTAAATGGCCACTTTTAAATGGCAACTTTTTGTATGATTCTCTTCTGTCTGGAAAATTCACATATTGAGGGAAATATACCAAATAAAGTTTTTTTTTTTAATTTATTATTTTTAAACTGTATTTTTTTTTTCAAAAAGCGTTGACACTTTTATTTAAATCAAATATAGTTTTATTAGTTCCTTGAAGTTGAAGATTAAATGAAATACGTTTTTAAATATGTGTAGTGTCGTGTGAGCCATTTTTGACCAGTCCGGTTCTGCTCTAATCCCTTAAATCCCTCTCTGCCTTATTTGGGCTCTTTACGGCCTCAAATACATTTTTCACAACTCGCATTTTTGTTTTCTCTTTTCTTTTCCATCTCTTTTATTATCTTCTCAACGGAAGACAATACATATAACGAAAGAAACTTAATTTCATATAGAAGGACAGTTACTTTCTAAGTCAGAAGAAATTAAATTTTTTAAAGAAAAGATACCAGGAGAGACTTTATTTTTCAAAGAAGACATTTCGTTTTTCATAGAAACCAGAAGAAAGTTCGTTCTTCATAGAAATTATATTAGATAAAACCTTATTTTCTAAGGAAAAAATATATATTTTTTTAAAGTAGAAACAGAAAAGACGTTTATTTATATTTATACCGAAATGTGACATTTCCCGAGCATTCCAGACATTCTAGACATTCCAGAATGGACTGATAAGTTCTTTCGCCATAAATTTTATTCATTGAAGGATCTAGTAATTTCTAGAATAGTGTACTGTGACGGCCCGACCCCCGGCACCCCCTATTTTTGTTCGTTATTTTACTCTCTTAAATATTATTTACCTCACAAGTTTTACTTTAAATTCTATACTTACTGTAATTGATCTTTTTTCCTCTAGTAGTAAAAGTGATCGTCTAGTTAATTAATTGATAATTTATATACCCAATTAGCAAATTATATTACAATTGTTATTATTTACTGAGATCTCACTTGAGTCCCGTTCAAACGCAGATCATATTCATTTGCTAACAGTATATACCTATTTTACTTAGGTTGATGACCAACAGAGTTAACGAACAGCGTCAATTCGCCAGTTGATTAAGTACTGTGTTGATGTTTATATTCTTATTTAGGTTGATGACCAACGGAGTTAACGAACAGCGCCAATTCGCCAGTTAACTATTGTGTTGATGTTGATTTGATTCTATTCTAGACATACACAGTTTGCACCCTCTTAGGTAAATATTTCGATAAGTATAGACATGATGACCAACGGAAGTAACGAACAGCGCCAATTTGCCAGTTAATTAACTTACTATGTTGATTTCACATATACTTTGTTTCAAACCTAGTAGAACGGGTTGCTAACGAACAGCGTATTCGCCAGTTGGTTAACTTACTATTAAACTTTACCATCTTGGTTTGTACAATTTATCCTAGATAGCACATCCCTGTATATTTCAAAAATATTGATTTTTATAATTTCTATTGAAATAACTTAATATAACTCTGTATATTTCTTAACATTAAATGTTATAATTTTTAATGAAATAACCTAATACAACCCTGTATATTTCTTAATATTGATTTTTATAATTTCTATTGAAATATTCAAAATTTCACCTATCGAAAACAGATGTTATCCTAACTGTCTTTCGGGGTGTATGACCTAAAGGTCATGTGGTTTATTGGTTAAATTGATAATATTTTGTAGCAAATGTCAAGCCGCCCTTAAACGAAACCCCGGTGGTATCTCAAAGAAAGTTACATAAATATTTTGACCATTGAAAATACAGATATTAGATTATGTACTTATTTCATCTAGCGTTGTGACAGCGTCGATTTAGGTACGTCGCAGCGTTGGGCGGCGAGGAGCCTAGCGTCGTGGTGGAAAGGAAGGTATTTAATACGGCACTGTATTGGGACAGATATACGGTAAAATTATGTAGGTGGTGCGGGACGTGATATTATAAAGGAAATATTTAGGGACGGCAAGCGTCGGAAGTAAGGCTTGGGACGTTGCGCGTCGAAATGAGTGTACGATAGGAAATACTTAGATGGTGAGGAATGTGACAGCGTTCGAGACGTAGGGAGTAGGACGGCAGGAAGTTGGGCGTCGCGACGTTGACACCTTCGGGGAGGTATTGTAGGATAGACGTCGTTTAGAAAGAGCGTTTTAGAAAAGGTACTGACTACTGAAATATAACTGGATACAAATAATAAATTGAATGTATGCACATCAAATAATTAAAAATAATTGCATGCACCTCAAATAATTAAAATGAATGAATCCGAGCTCATTTGGGTCTGGCTTTTTATAATAAAGTTTTAATGGCTTTTGTGACGTCTCTATATCTTTAGTTCCCATCGAAATACTGTGGGTGCAGGGGGTGGTTTATTTATTATGTGCCTTAAAAGCTTTGTGTATCGAACTATTGTCGAACTATTGTCGAAACATCGAAACTAGCAAGATAAGCGAGTTAAGTATTTTAATGATAATTACTTCGTGAAAAGAAATATGTTTTCTTGGGCTATTTCTCAGAGACACGTGCACGAAATTTGGATATATTACGGATGAGGTTATAAGTATTATTTATTAGGTGTCTTAAATAAGATTTAATTATATGGGAGATTTTTCGTTAATTGAAGGATTTTGAATTTAATAAGAATGCAATATTATATTTAATAAATGGAATTATTAAATTATTAAGGTACCTGGGTGCGGTTTCGAGGGTTGATCTATTCGAAAGACTATAATTGGAAAAGTAGAGGTCGTAAGAAATCTAAATAAGCCCGACAGGGACTTAAGGGACTATAGTAGGATCAGACTAGTCAAAAAAGTATCGCATGGCATTACTGAATACAATATTGGAAATAAATTGTCTTATAATTCTTAAGAATTTTAAGATTCAAAAATGTAGACACATAATTTTTCAATTGATATACGAGTACGCACTTGAATATATTGTCCGGCACATACACATTATCATCAAATTCAGGAGGGGATCCAAATCTTAAAAATCCATCAAAAACTGGAAGTCGAAAAAATCTTGATTCTTATACTTTCCTTATCTGTAAGGAAAGTAAAAATGGCGGACATGCAAAGAATAAAAGAAATTAGATTCTGTCGTATTAGAAATGAATAAAATAAAAGAGGAAAATAGAAATTTAAAAGCAACAATTGATAAACAGGAAGGAAGAATAGGTAGTCTAGAAAGAGAAATAAGAAAAAAAAAACATAAGAACTAAGGGAATAGAGGAAAAAGAAAATGAAAATGAGAACGAAACCTATAATAAAGTCAATTTATTAATTTAGAAGATAGGAGTTACGTTTAATCTAAAGGAGGACATAGATGTAGTAATTAGAGCAGTAAAGTACCACGAACAAAAGAAACGACCAGTATTTGGTCAAACTAACTAAAGAGTTCACAAGGTTACAGATTTTTAAAAACCCAAAAACATTAAAAGAAACGGATATATGGATTAATTAGGATTTCTCCAAAGACGTTTAAATAGAAAGGTATTACCACTGATGAAATATATAAAGAAGATGACAAAAAAGGAGAAAAAGAAGAAAAAGATGAAATCGAAAATGAAAACAAAAATAAGATCAACAGTCAGTAAAGAAAGGAAACTGGAAGATCTCCAGAAACTTATTTATTCGCATAACAACAAAAATAATTAAACTAAATAACTAGAAAATAAAGATAAGTTACAAGAATACGATGACGGATGATGAAGAAGGAAAATGTTATTATGAAACAAGTAAAAATCCGGGTCAAAAAACACTGATTCAGGAAAAGAAACCTACCTTAAAATGTTGAAAATCGCCGATTTTTCTAGTTTTAAGATATAATATTTACTATCTTATATTAATACAGAGCTGAGGATCGTTTTGCTTTTATTATGAGTCGTCAATTTCTGCAAAAAAATCAAATGGGGTTGCACTCAGTGTCTAGTTTTTTATTATAAAATGAGCTTCCATATTTAATTCGTTTTTAAAGCTTCTCAAATCCTCGTTATTGCCCAAAAGAAATCTGTGACTGATGCGAATAAGTAATGCTTTAAAAAATTTTCAGTTGCTCATTGAGTGAAGGTAAAAAAAAATATCAGAATACATCGTAGCAACCGTATTATTTCAGGAATCAGAAACGTATACCGTAAATACGAAATAATTCTGAATAAATCTAACTTTTGATTGCTCGAATAAGTTTTTAATTGGATTTATAAATATAGGTATACGAAGTGTATGAAACAGGAACTCGTTAAAGTTGAAGACTTATTTAAAGTCTGTAAAATTTACACGGGAAAACTGAAAAAATACCTTATTAAGTTGAAAAAATGGGTACAAAGAATTATTATCTATACATAAATTAGCAAACACAAAATAGTTCAGTACCATTTTCTCTTCTGTTTGCAGAACCAATTTTCTTTTTTTTTAATTTTTGTTCAGTAGCTATTGACAAGCTTTAGTGGAAATTTTTGGAAATAATTTGGATTTTTTTTCTCAACCTTCGGTATATAAGGCTCAAAATCACCAAGGTCGTAAATTTCAAGATTGATTTTATGGCAAAAAATATTACGAACTATAATCATGATTATTAGTTTAAATTGTCATTTAACTTGTGTTTAAATAATACCTTTATGGGGCGAGCATAGAATTTATTACTTTTTTTGTAATTCTGGATTTAAATAATACTTTTGCTACAAATTGTCATTTCGGGAACGTTTTTTAAGTTAATAAAATGTCAAAAAAATACCTAAGTATGTTTTTTGTTTTTCTTTACACAATGGCGTAGGTGTATAATAATCAACAATTAATTTAAAAAAAATTAAATAATACATATAAAACCCCTTTAAATTAAAATACATCCAAGAACGAAGATTAGTTACTTTTTTTTTTAAATGTACAACTTTAGAAATATAAAAATATCAATATTTTTTATAATGAAAATAACTTTATATACAAAATTAAGATTTTTGATAAAATCACGGTCTTTTTTAATGAAGATTTTTAAAATATTCTGTGTTTTACGTAATTTTAGTA
This sequence comes from Psylliodes chrysocephalus, assembly GCA_927349885.1. NCBI lineage: Eukaryota > Metazoa > Arthropoda > Insecta > Coleoptera > Chrysomelidae > Psylliodes > Psylliodes chrysocephalus. Next base: position 28,158,463 of record OV651819.1, on the reverse strand, counting down.
ACGTTTCCGAAAATGTTTAGGCGTTCCCGGAATGATACGACTGTTTGCCAACTGACGATATTGATAGGTATAGATAACTTACAGTAAAGGTACATTAAAATAATGAACGAGTTTTTTAAATCATAGTTATTTATTTATTAAAACAGGATTTGTACCTAACTAAAACTGAATTTTAAGTCCTTAGTTTTAATCCGTTTTTATAATGCAGTTTTTTGATTAAAGTTCAGAACTAAGTTTAATAATTATCTCGAATAATATGACACTTATCTCTGGCGATAATCACTTATTAAAAAAAAACAGCTAATTGAATTTTAATTCGAAATTTTCATGTTTAACACAAACATGTTTCTTGGTCTTTTAATTTTGCAGCTACAACCCAGAACGGCTTTGCGAATTTTGATGTCAGTGCTTTAACTGTGAATGAAAGGATGCGCTTTTATTTTCTAATACCATTTTTTTTCCTAGCATTAGATTTTTACTTCTATCGTAAATGTGTAGCACTACCTTTATATTTTTTTTTTAGTCCTTTTTTGTTTTTCTGACTCGTAAGTCTTCTTATTGATATAACAACACAAACAACTATGTTAACTTATTGGAAATTATGTACACATGATATACACATAGTAGGTTATTAAAAAATTGTAAGAACAATTATATTCCAAAACAAAATCGTCATGCCAGGAAGGCCATCGTTATTTCGAGAACGTGACATCGTAATCAATTTCAAGTCGTTAGCATAAAGCAAACATTTACTATTAATTTTTGAGGTTATGTCGTTAATGAAGATAATGAAGCACAACGGACCCAATATAGAACCTTGTGGCACACCAGATGTTTGAAAAAATGAGGTTGATTTGTGTCCATTAACTTGGGTATATTGTGACCGCTCGGTCAAGTAAGATTTAAAAATGAGAATTAGTGCATTCGAAATATTCAGGACTTTCTTTCTCTTTTACACTGATCTTTACATATATTTATCTCTCTCCAATAAATCTAACACCAATCTGAGAGGTCGCTGATGTTGCTAGTTTTTTTGACGTCGAAGTATCGATTAGAATTGACAACTGACAATGTTAAGAATGTTGTTATGAACTTGGGCATTTTATTAAAATTAATTTAATTTGGGCCCCGTTTATTTCTTTGAGTCTGATTTTGTTGTTTAATTAATTTTCTTTGAGGGGAATGTTTATTTTCGCATATTATTTTTTGCATGAAACAATTTCTGGAACCAAACTCGCGTTTTTGTAAACGATCCTTTCTAGAGGTAAGTAATTTCCAATTTATTACGAAAACCACTGTATAATGTGTGTGTTTAATAAAACTGGCTATAAGTATTTTAGGTGAATTGGGACCGAGATCCATTGTTACTGCTACTTTCGTTCATTAAGTAGGTAGATAAATGTCTCGACAGCTTTTATGACAGCACAAAGTTCCCACCCACTAGAAAAGAAGTAAAATGTATGCTGAGTAAAAAATTTCTGCACATGTACCATTGGCAAAGGACTTTTGAAATTATACACCTACCTCTAATAGCCACTCAGAAGACTGTAGAGTCATTTAAACGAAGAAAAAAAATTGAATCACAAAAGGGCAGAATTTTAAATCAGGATGCATTGGAAAATAAATTTGGGGGTCGGTTTTGGATTTTAGAGAGATCAATTTCAAGAAAAGGTAATTTATATTGCAGAACAACCAGTAGGATTTGCTATAACTTAATTAGAAGATTTCCTTGATAATAAATTGTAATATACCAATGGTTTCAAATGAAATTGAAAAACAGTTGAATTCTAAATTAGATTTTTCATGGGTAAAATGTTATATTCATTCAAACATTGTAAGGCAATCTATAATTAAGGGAATATGAAAAATAGGTATACCTTGGTGGTGTAAGAGACAGGTAAGGGGCAATGACAAAAAAAATTACAAAAATGTATTCATCTTTAAATAGTGTTTATTATTAATATTATTATTTGCTATGTTTGAAAAGTACCTCCTGCTGCAGAACAGATCGAATAGATTAGACGACTAGTTGGAGAAGGTCCACCTAGTAACCAAATTAGGAGATTAGGAAAACTTTTACATGACTGGGAACACAACAAGAATGCACACGCACAAGATACACAAACAGACGACATAACAGGGGTAAGCCTTCAGCAACGTCCTTTCTAAATGATGATAGTATGTCATCCTTCATTCCCTTTTAGAACGCATGGCATATAAATCTATTGATCTTGATGACTCTAAGAGGAGTTAGCAGGGGGATGTACGGAATGGGTCTAGCAGGTTTCGATCCAGTTTACAGGATGGGAACTTACTTGACTTGGGCCTTATACATTTGTGTGAGTGTATGTGTGTGTTTGTTTCGTTTCCATGGTTTCTATTAAAATAAACAGTCATAACATATCGATACCTTTTTGCCAGACTAACGTAAGCGACATTTGTTTAAATGGCACTTATGATAGTCTTGCAAAAAGGTATCTATATACTCTATACTTTATAAAATATTTGTTACATTAGTTTTTAAATATATTATGAATATATAACTGTTACTTTCTTTGTAATTTGTCACAAAATGATACGAGGTACTTTCTAAACGTAGCAATTGTAGTTTGTTTTTCTGTACCTTACAAAATATAATTTATAGAAAAAGAGTTTTGTGTAATATTTTTCCAAGTTTAAATATTTAATAATCAATAGAATTTTCAAGTTTTTTTTAGCGAAATTTACAATAAAAACTATGTTCACTGCTTATATTAAACTGATTAAAATTTCCTTTATTAAAATGATTATTTATATGATAAAAAATTTGATGTTATTGGAAGCTTTTATATTTTTTAATATACAATGAAACAATAGTTTTTGTTTCTCCTATAAATTTGTATAGAAAAACTATTTATTTCTGAATCCATGTTTGAATTTCACGCCCTGAAGCATTTTTAATTTTCCCGGTATTTACTAGTGGCGCCATCATAGACTGGTTGTAGTTACAATCGCCCAAACAACTTTTACCGAACAAAAAAAATACATTGAGTTACACGTCTCGCTGGGTTGTCTCTGGTACTACTTATCATCTCTGGGGTGAATCAGTTGGATGTCGCGCATTTGTATGGTTATGCGCCATTTTATTTTCAAGTTCAACACGTAAAATTTGCGTGTCAAAAGTAATATAGGCACAATTATTTGTACGTCAGTTTAGCGCGTCAACAGTATTGCGCGGGTATTTTATATTTTAAAAATGTGCAGAAAAGGGTTAAATGAAGCAGAACTTGAGAAAATGATATACGAAAGTAGCGAGAAGATGATCAGGAGGCCTTAAATGCAGATTTGTTGAAAATTTGGGAAGAGCCAAATGCCAGTAATTTTATTGCACCTACTAAAAAGCCAAGAGCAGAATCTCCTGACTTTACAGGCCCATCTTTTTCAGATTTGCAGTAAGTAGTAAGTTATAGTCGCATTTGATTTATATAATTTTTCATAAATTATTTTTAGCGCTCTTTGAAAACTACAGTTGAATCAACAAGGCCATCTAGTTCAGCACTTCAAGATATGGTAAGTAGTATATTTATAAGGATATCACATTTTTTCTTACCAATAATGTTTTAGTGTTCGTTAGAAACAACGGAAGAAGACCTGTATTATGTTATTGTTTCAGAAGAAGAAAATCTGGAAGGCAAAACTGGATATAAATGGACTGTTGAATATATTTGAATAATATTTATTTATCAGCCACAAGGAAAACCTGTCTGTAGTCCGTCAATACTCAATATACAAATGACAAAATTTTAATTTTAGTTCAAGTGTGTTTTTTTCGAGGATCTTAAGATGAGTATATAATTTTTTTTTATATTTATTTTTTTTTGTTAAATAAAGTAATTTTCAGTCATTTCATGTATCGTTAGTCGAGAGTGTTGTAGTATCAATTTTTTTTATCTTTTTCTTGTAGTCTTTTCGAATTAATAATTTTTATTTCTGTAGGTAGTCTGTTATATAATTTTGGACCCATGTACCAAAAACTTCTCTTGGTATTTGATTTATCGACTTTAGGTAAGATTAAAGTATGGAGCCTAGAACGAGTATTATAATGGTATTCTTTCTTTTTCAGCTCATTTTTTTTGTAATGCTGCCGCATAAGAAGATTTTGACAGAACAGTTGTCTAACATCAAAGAACTGTCTCTCTTTGAAGAGCTGCTCTGTCGAGTAGGCATATAGTTTTTTCAATAAAATTCTTTATAAGCCATTTTTGCATAATGTTTAATTTATATATGTGGCAATCAAGTGCATCGTTCCAAGCAATAATTGAGTTTATATGGGTTTCAGCAAGAGCATAATATATTCTTAGCTCATTCCATTTTAATATTTCTGACAAGAATTTGAATGTATGCAGTAACATTCTTAACTTTCTAGTAACAAAGTTGATATGAATATCCCATTTTTAATGATTATCTATATATACAGGGTGTTTATTAAGTACTTGTACAAACTTTAAATGGTGAATCTTTGACTTATTTTAAGGCAAAACGTTCATATGAACACATGTCCTAAACCTCTTAACTTTTGAGCTACAGGGTGGTAAAATTTTTAGAAATTTTTTTTTTTTCTAATAACTGTAAGAATATTGCAGATATTTTTACGAAATTTGGTACACGTCTCCTACGCATTATGGTGCATTTTTTAATGTACAAATAATTTTATTATTTCTACTAGTGGTGCCCGTACGGGTTTCGTATTAAATATTTTTACCGAAAAAAATAGTACGCCACTGCTTCATCTTAAAATAACAAATATTTTTGCAATACTCATTTAGTTTTGAGCAAATTTGGTCTGATGAGTTTTTTTCTCCGACGCATAGTTTTCGTCCGACGCATAGTACTCTGCATGGAACAAGTGAAAAATGTGTCTTTTATTGATCAATATTGTTATGTGATAAACTTAGATTATTTACAGACTAAGACTAAACTACTTTTACAAATAAGTTAATAACATTTACAACAATTGCTGAAAATGCATGCCGCCTACTGCAACGCATGCGTCAATTCGCATTGATTGACGTACTCTTTCGAATATACCTGGTGTCTGATTAATAATGGCACAGGATTTAAATATCCTGTTTCTAAGATCTTGCTCATTTTGAAATCTGGTTATCTGGGAGGCCAGGCTTGCGGTCCCGCTCTTCCTATCCAACGATTAGGATAATTCTCGTTCAGAAATTGACGTGCAGCCAAACAAAAGTGTACCGGTGCGCCATCGTGTATGAACCACATCCTGTTTCTGGTAGCCAAATCAATTTCTTCTAAATGTTCAGGAAGCTCGTGCTTCAAAAATCTTCTGTACTCTTCGCCATTTAGCCTTTGTGGAAGAATGCAAGGTCCAATAAGGTGATCCCCGATAATTCCGACCCAAATATTTAGAGAAAAACGATATTGGAAATTATTTTCTATGATAGCATTGGGATTATCCTCAGACCAGATATGGTTGTTGTGGAAGTTCATGATGGCGTTTCGAGAAAAAGAAGCTTCGTCTCTAACAAGTACATGGCCTAAGAAATCCGGGGTTGTTAATAATTTATTTCGCAGCCAAACGCAGAGGAAAATCTCTAGGTAGTAATGCCTGTACAAGTTGAATATGATAAGGATAAAGTTGTTGAGATTTTCAAATTTGCCACACAATTGTATGCGTAATATTCAATTCATGAGCAATTTTCCTTGTACTAGTTTGCGGGTCTTCTTCAATTCTATTTAACACAGCTTCTTCAATTTCAACTGTTAGAACTGTCGCAGGCCTTCCTGGGATATCAATTGTTCTTTTAAAGCTGCCAGTTTCACAAAGTTTTGCGTGAACATTAATGAAAGTTTGGACATGTGGAACCACCCGTTGAGGAAATCGGGCTTGATACATTCTTTTTGCAGCTTGTGCATTACCGTGAGCCATTCCGTAGACGAAATGAATGTCTGCCATTTCTGCATAGGTATATTCATACATTTTGAACACAATAATAGACAATAAATTATTACATGCATACATACATTTTTAAATGACAAAAACCATGATCTTTTTTTTAAATAAACTGTCATGACTGATTCCGCTACCATGGAAACCTCTCGGTTGTTTGCAAGGCTTGCTATGCATGTATGTACAATTGTACATTTTAGCAATTTGACTGAAATAAAACGGATTTTATTTTTTAAAGCGTAAACTATGCATCGAACGAAAAAACTCAAGAAATTAAATTTGTTTAAAAATAAATGAGGATTTCAAGTTTTAAGATGAAGCAGTGGCATACTATTTTTTCTGCAAAAATATTCAATACAAACTCCGTAGGTATGGACGCCACTGGTAGAAAACATAAATTTGTACATCAAAAAATGCATCTTAATGCATAGTATACGTGTACCAAATTTCGTAAAGATATCTACATTAGTATCACAGTTATTGCAAAAAATAGATTTTTTTCTGAAAACTTTACCACCCTGTAGCACAAAAGTTAAATGGTTTAGGACACGTGTTCATATGAACTTTTTGCCTTAAAATTAGTCAAAGATTCACTATTTAAAGTTTGTACAAGTACTTAATAAACACCCTGTATATTCCCAAGTATTTGATATTAGAGACTGCTTTAATTTCTATTCCAATATTGTTGACTTTAATTTCGATTTTGTTATAGTTTGGTAAAGCATTAGCGTATGATAAAAAGGGAACAAAGAATATCATACTGAAATTTACCATAAGTAAGTGTTGCTGAAACCAGTGAAATATATGAGGCAAGTCACTTTCAAAGGTTACCTGCATTTTCTATATACATAAATTTTACGTGACAACAGTATTAATCGATACAAAATAGCAACAATGTTCTAGGGTTAAATTCTAGGGTTAGTTTGCCATGAACTAGTACATGTATTATTTTAATTTGTAGTCTTTCTGCCGACTTTCCATTTATCTTGAATTTTCTTTACCTTTCAATTTTGTGTGAGTCCTAAAGTTTGTTAACTATTTATTCAGAGATCACAGGGACCAGGTCCTAATTAAAGTGTTAAGTTTAGTATATACCAACGTGTTATTGGGTATATTTATAAATATAGGTGATGTAACACGTCATGAGTTCATAAGTCGTTATGGGTTAATATTTTGATGTTACGTGTTTTGGGTATCCTAATTCAAGTATTTATTTACTAATTATCTGTGAATAACGCTTGTACATATTTTAGGAAATAATAATTGCCATTGAAAGATATATTCATTTAAATTAAAAAATTGAAAGAGAGAGCCAACTAAACTGTTTAGTTTTAGTTAAACCTGTTTTGCCTAGTGGTATTTATTTGACCTTTATCCTGTGTACAGCCAATTTGGCAATTTAGTGCCGGGGGGGGGGGGGGGGGGGGTATTTCGTGGCAAATTATACAGGCGCCCTTTTAAGAACTTTGAATTTTTGGACCACATTACCTCCGACTAGATTTATCAGCGGGTAATTCCTTAATTACCGCTTCGACAATTGTGGACCATCCTGTAGCATGTTATTCGTTGGCTAACTAGTTAGTTAGCTGAACCCAGCGAATGCGCTTGTTATAATATGTACTTGGACAGGAACATCTGTAGGTACCTACATAACAATACAGTCATTCATTCTGGCTTCGTTGCTGTTTCTCAACGCCACTTTAAAACAGTAATATCAGTTATCAGAACTTAATAGAGAGTATGTAAATAAAATGAAAGGTTACCTATTAACTAATAAAACACATAGCCATAATTATTTATCATGTATTCGAAAGAGTATTGATATTTTTAGCTCACTCTATAGGATGTTAATTATTTTTTAAAAATAATTTTTCTTTCGTATTGAAATAATTTCACTTAATATACAAACCTAATTAAGTATTTGTGTACCTATAGCAGTTTATTTTTCTCTGTAATTTTAGTTTATTTTAGTTATAGTCTGAATAAACAATTAATATTTTCCTTTTTATTTCCAGGTACGGTAAAATTGGATTTCAGCGAAATGTAAGTACGTAACTAGCTAACAATTTTGTTTATGACATGTTAATTAGTACTTTTCAATAAATAACAAATGTTAAAAACATATTCGGTAAATATAAAAGTTTTTCAATTATATATATGTAGTTTTCAAAACTAAAGTAAACTCATTCATATTTCAGTATAGTATGGTATTATTCTTATCAGACAACAAAGACTGAAGGATCACAAAGAGAAAAAATTAGTAGAGAAATAGAAATATTTAGATTTGTTCAACCTGCTATTTTAATACATATTTATATTTTACCACAAAAATCTCATACTTAATTTGAATATTTGGGGGGAGGGGGGCTTCGTGAATTTAGTTATTTTCTAGTTATTGTTGATTTTAGTTGTAAGAAAATATGCGAAATATTTCAGTAGATATCAGCTAAATCAATTATTAATAACTATTTTTCATTTCACTTTTCTTTTAATTCTAATTCTGGTGCTAAGTTTTTAATATAAAAGTCAGCTAACTTTGGTGGGGTGAAGATTCTGTAGTTCAAAGGCCGGCCTATGCTTTCCGCTGAAACGATCCTTCAAAGAATTGCCCAAAAAATCTAAGTATGGTACTAAAACAGATATTTTGAAGTATTCTTCAGGTGTTGACACTGGTGGGTTGGCGCGAAATTACTGTTTTGTTGCTAATCGGGACACACGTATTTCTACGTCCAATTCCATGGTAATTGATCTCATCCCATTCTTGATAGATTTGACTGTTTTTTCCGATTTGTCACTATGCTTACTTACTAAATACACGATATGTTTCATTTGCTGTGAACATTTAACCACATATATTGCAACCGCCTTTAAATTTAGCTTAGCAATGCAATTTCAGAAGCAATTTTGAGTGGGTGGAAAGGAATTTTATCTTCTTCACTTATTCTACATAGATAACCGTCAGATATTCCTACGAGATTTAGGTGTATTCTATTGCTGCAGTTTCCCGTAGTTCTACTACGATCTTTAGTTAGTTCCTGCTAAAGTTTAGCAGTTAATTTTGTCTGATCTTGGATGAACCCTCTATGAGTATTCTAGACTGTCTGAATCCAGAAAATTTTATTCAAAGCTCTATTTACAGGTTTTATTAGCTCCCCTCAAAATGTTGTATGAAATATCATATGTGGGTTCTGGTCAAATTAACTAGTAGATCTGCTTTTTCGTTTTCTAACACTTAACCCATGTTCTGCCATCCATTCAAGAATTACCTTATTATGTTCTGCGTGCTTGGAAGGCGTGTTTAGAGTCCAATAGTAATTTGGATTTTACTTCAACCATTTTCAGTGCTTTAAGGGCTGCCTGGATGCCTGTCATATTAAAGGCTCTCTTATCTCTAAGATAGTCTTTTAACTTAATCTAGGTACACACATGTATTGCCAATACTACATCCCCGAAAATTGTTACAAGTGATCCTAGGTTTAGACTAATGGTTCTCCCTGAGTGTGCATGGTAAATACAAGCTTATGTGATCTTTTCCATCTTCGAACCCTTTACATACCAAATTATTTCATTTTGTATATCCATAATTTCCCGACTTTTGGCCGTTTCTGTTATTTGAATATTGAAAGGTTTCACTAACGCGTTAGAAATATTGCTAATATTGAACAACTTTACGTTGATTCAAAATGTTGAATAAAGCAATATTAATAATAAATAGGAAATATATTTCACTTTAAAGACCAAGTACAATTTACCTATTTAATAAACAATACCTCACTTCAGCGCAGTAGCGGCTTGTGGTAATTTAAAGTGAGTGTTCACTTTTTCCAATAATTTTATCATAAGTTTACTTCAAGACTTTGTACAGGAGCCAATATCGCTGTTTTTTTTTTATTATTTCAGTTTGTTTTAAGTGTAGTTATTATTTATTAACATCATACTGTTTTCAAGTACTAGAACTATTAATAAATGAATATTTTAGTTAGTGTAATATTTGAATTGTTTTTAATATGTTGAAAACCATCTATAAACATTATTAGTTAGTAAACTGACTTTTCTTCATAATTTGAGATTATTTTTAAATATATATCAGGTTATGTAGAAAGCTTGACATTGATTTTTGTGTAAAAAATATTATATGAAACTTTACCTACCATTTTTTAGTTTTTATTGTAAGTTTAATCATTTTTACAATTTATCACAGATGTCAAATAAAAAATATATTTTTTAAATACCTTTTATTGGCAAATAAAATAAGAACTAAAATATTTTAAATGTTTATTTTATAAATCAGTCCCATCACAATACATAATATTACACAGATACAAACAAGAATAAAGATATATAATGCTTGGCATTCTAAATGATACTCTTCGCAGTTTAACAGACCACCTTAACCTCCATTTTCAACCAGATTGTTTTTACAACCATTCACTGTTGGGTTCTAATTAACAGTGCTGTCCCTAAAGTGGCGCTGAAGAGTAGAAAAAAAATGTATAAGTTAAAATAAACAGTTTAAAGTGGTCAACAATAATATTCAACTTCTTTTATCAAAGAATACTAAAAGTGTGAAATAGCAGCACATAATAGAACATTTACAGAAATCTGTGAACTAAAATAGTGAGATACACATCGTAAAATGTAATCATACTTAATCCTCCATATGAACCTTTCTAAGTGTATTTTACAGCACATTTCCAAGTATTCTTGCTCTCGCTACTGTCCTACCCTCATTGCAGACTTTTCATGTCCATGTTTACTAAAAAATAATGTGTTTTAATAAATAACAGAATAATAGTAATTTTGTCTAAATAGGTAAATCGGCTGAATCTGTATTTTCAAATTATTGTTTAATTGTAGATAGTTTAATAACGTTTTGATATGTACTTATAAGATTGATTACCCTGAGCATGTAGATATGTGGGATGTGACTGGTTAGGTGCCTAATCAAAATGTATGTTTGATATTTATTGCTCTTTTCGAGACATATTTTATTACCAACTGTAAACTAATTTACCAGCCTTACAGCCTTATTTTTATTTAATACTGGCAATGACCCAAATTACCAATACATCTAATATTTTTGAAAATACTAAATTATACAAACAAGGCAATAAAAAAATGTCATTAAAATAAAACATTTCAGGTTTGTATGCAACAAACAATCTAGGCTAGAGAGTAACACGATTGATAATTATATAAATTTATATAAACTATTTAAATGTACATACCATTTCTCATTTCTCATTGAGTATATTAAATTAACTGGTTGATCCATTTTTCCGATTCAGACATTTTAAAGTGAACAACCATTTGTCTCTTTTCTTTATATATATCAAACGTTTATTGTACATTTCCATTTCCATAATGATGTCAAGTAGTTACCTTATCAGAATAATCAAATTTTTACTTTCAGCGGGTTTTGTGGGAAACAAAATAATTACAAATTTTTTGCTTATTTCTTAGTTCATAGTATTTACAGTTGGGTAAAAAACAGATTATTCTAAAGTAGCCTCAGAATGGTCTTAGACACGGAAACAACATATAAAACATATTAGATTTGTAAAATTTTATTATAGTTAAATAAAACAACAACTTTAAAAATACTTTTATTTATCTTGCCTTAAAGAAGTTTTTCGGGAACAATCGTTGAATTGACAATTTATTAATGTCACAGTTCTAAATTAGACACATTTTTTTAAATGAGCACAAATAAAATAATATTAATAAAAGCGTTTCGTAGTAGAGGAATGATGGTAGACGAAATGACGGTTTGTTTAATTTGGTACAGTGTTGCCAGAGAATATGTTTTTGTTATGTACCAGATTTGTCCAAAAAATGTACCAGATTCCTTAAATGTATCAGAATTCTATTATACTTGGGTATACGGTGCCACAGAGGCGCGATCAGCCAGAGGGCAATCATGTACCAAAAAATATAGATTAACACGTATAAAAATAAAAATATTAAAATTAAAATTAAATTTATATTTTTATGTTATTTATGTAATTTTAAAATAATGTATTTTTATGAAATTTAACTGGGTGTTCACTGCACAAATAAACCAATGGAGAAACCGCCCATGCTTCAGCAAACATATTCTTATCTCATGTGTAGGTTCATTGCTCATTTGACCAGAGTTTTTAAAGATATTTACATAAAAACAGGCGCAATAAATACAAAAATCACTCTAAATATTAGCCATTTTTTCATTCGTTCCAATCTTAAAATATAAACGACTGTATCTACCTAAGTTTTAAAATTGTCACCATGTATAGGTACATATAATAAAATTAAATAATCTAATCATCATAATATTACATATCTAAAATGTATGACCAGGTCGTTCCAGTAATCCAAAAAACCATACAGAATTACTTGATAAATGTGTGTACGTACATAATGCGAATTTGCTCAATGGGCTTCTGATATTATCACGAACAGTTAAAGTAAATGACATACTGTCACGTTAGCTGCATTTATAGTCTTCCGTTGAGATTCAATTTGAAATTGGAATGTGTGAAACACGATCATTTAAACTGCATATCAGTTTAAGTGATGGTTGTTATTTGTTATTTTCATTTCAGCAAACATTTGTATTGCTCTGTTGTACTACAATATTATTTTAGAAACGTTTGTAGATACATACAAACTTTTTTATTTTTAACGCGTTTAAATTATCTGTTAGCAGAAACTTTTTAGTACCGGTGATGATATCGTTATTAGAGCAAATAAAAATTTCATAAAAAAATTATTATCATAGTGGAGAAAAATAAAGGTATTACGTGTCTCAAATACCACTTATATGTTTTAATCCAATCTAGTGAACGAAAATTATAACTTTTATTTCAATACAACCTTTTTTTCTCGACGAATGTTTGTAATGACTACTGTTAATAATTAATATTTAATTACCTTTGTAATTAATACATTTAATTGTCCATAGTAAAAAAATTAATATTAACAATATGAAATTCCAGCAACATGAAAATAATTAATAAAAACATATTTAATAATTCAAAATTAATTTTCAAAAATTAAACCAATTAAATAAAAGGTAGAAATGTAAAGATTAATAAGACTTTTTTTCAATGACATTAAAAACTTAACGTTTATCGTAGTCCAGGCAGTGGTTTTCAATTCAACGACTGAATTACAAAAGAAAGTAGATAAATGAATTTTCACGAAAAATGACTTCCCCTCATACGCGAAATTTTTCTTTCTCAGCAATGTTGCGTGCGTCGACAATTAAACTTTAAATCATTTGAATACAAATCAATCTATACAGGATGTCACCCATTCAAAATAATATTTTTAAAAGATGATTTTGGTTTTCTAATTTTTGAGCCTTTTGAAAAAATTATTAGAAAATGTTGTTTAAGATAATGACTTCTATGCACATTTAAAAAATCAATTTAGAATTTACCCTGTATAAAATTAAACGTTATAATATTTCTTCATAGAAGATACCTACCAACGTAAACCACCTAATTAGAGAATCAATAACTATCTTTTATAATGTTCTATAAATATTTTACTTCATTGCAAGAAATTATGTAATAAATAACTAAAATATTTTTAGTATTTATTCATAAGCGTATTTTATAATTACTTGATTATTGATTATTCGAGTAGGTACGTGGTTCATTAAATCTTAAAATAACTCAAAACCATCTGTGATTTAGTCTAAAAGTCAGCTATTAATAACACCGAATATTTATTAGGAGAATAGTAAGATTTGATTATTTTATACCTGATTAATATGTTATTGATATAAATTATAAAAGAATTGATTGAAAAAATGTAATCTTTCTAAATATTTAATATAATAATTATACTCTTCCTATAATAAGCGAAAAATTTATATAATACTTTCTTTAGCCCTCTAAATATTGTGTGAAAAATCACATATACGAGTCTTATTTTTGCAAATTTCTCGTTTTCTATGCGTTAAATCGTATTGAAAGTAATGAAACTTGTAGAATATAAAATTGTATATATTTTTTGTCATTTGCAAAACTTTGGTGTCACTAACAGGTCTCAAGACATCGCTCGAAGAGTGACAGACCGCATCTGTCTATGGGTTAACGCTATGACAACTACGAAGTCATATATTTATTACGGTTTTATTTTAATTATTATTTAATTTTAATTATTCACTCATAAACAATTAATAATAATGTTAATCATAAAGATGGCATACGAGATTTGTCCGAAAAATACGTATAAAAAATTCTGGACGACGTGGCAAGGCGTTGTGGAGGGGTCGGGCCCGGTGGTTCCCCCTCTCCAGAGACAACAGAGACGTGTAACTTAATAGGAAAATTTGTTCGGTGGTCCATTTAAATTACATATATGACTTTCTTCCTCTTTTACATTGATCTCCAATGAAACTAACACCAATTTTAGAGGTTGCTGATGTTGCTGGTTTTTTGATGTCGACGTATAGATTAGAACTGATAACTGACAATGTTATGAATGTTGTTATGAACGTGTGCATTTTATTACACTTAATTTAATTTAGGCCCCGTTTATTTCTTGGAGTTTGATTTTCTTTGGGGGGGGGAAGGATGTTTATTCGCATATTATTTTTTGCATGAAGCAATTTCTGGAACCAAACTCGCGTTTTTGTACACTTTTCTTTCTAGAGGTAAGTAATTTCCAATTTATTAAGAAAACCACTGTATAATGTGTGTGTTTAATAATATATTACAAAATGGCTATAAACATTTTAGGAAGGGATGTGTGGCTCAGTGGTAGAGTCTCTGCCTGTGGATCCAAGGGTCCCAGGTTCAAATCCCACCGTTGGCCGGGATTTTTTTATTTAATTTAATTATTTAAAATTAATTCTGATGCCTTGGTAGGATTCCTCACTCGACCATTAACTGTTGGGTTCTAATTAACAGTGTTGTTCCTAAATTGGCGCTGGGAAACAGTAACAAAGCCTACACAGAACACGAGGCTAATGACCTTAGTAGTCGATGCCGATGACATCAAATTAAAAAAAAAAAAACATTTTAGGTGAATTGGAACAGAGATCCATTGTTACAGATACTTTTGTTCATTAAGTAGGTCGATGAATGTCTCGACAGCTTTAATGGTAGCACAAAGTTCCCACCTAATAGAAAATAAGTAGAATGTATGCTGAGTAAAAAATCTCTGCACATGTAGTATTGGCAAAGGACTTTCGAAATGATTGGAGATTGGCTATTTCTTGCATACACCTACCTCTAATAGCCACTATAGTGGCTATTAGAAGATTGTAGAGTAATTTAAACGAAAATTACATCACAAAAGGGCAGAATTTTAAATCAGGATGCATTGAAAAATAAGTTTGGATACATCATGTCGGTTTTGGATTTTAGAGAGGGATCAATCTCAAGAAAAGTTAATGTATCTTGCAGAACAACCAGCAGTTTAAGTAGGATCTGCTATAACTTTATTAGAAGATTTCCTTGAAAATAAATTGTAATATACCAATTGTTTCAAATGAAATTGAAAAAGAGTTAAATTCGAAATAGATTTTTCATGGGTAAAATGTAATATTCATTCAAACATTGTAAGGTAATCTATAATTAAGGAAGTATGGAAAATAGGTATACCCTGGTAAGGGACAGCGACAAAAAAATTACAAAAATGTATTCATCTTTAGATAGTGTTTATTATTAATATTATTATTTGCTATGTTTGAAAAGTACCTCCTGCTGCAGAGCAGATCGAATAGATTAGACATCTAGTTGGAGAAAGTCCACCTAGTCACCAAATTAGAAGACTAGGAAAACTTTTACATGATGGGAGACACAACAGGAATGCACACGTACAAGATACACAAACAGACGACATAACAGGAGTAAGCCTTCAGCAACTTCCTGTTTAAATGATGATAGTATGTCATCCTTCATTCCATTTTAAAAGGCATGGCATATAAATCTATTGATTTTGATGACCCTAATAGGAGTTATCAGGGGGTCTACGGAATGGGTCTTTGTGTGAGTGTATGTGTGTGTTTGTTTCGTTTCAATGATTTCTAATAAAATAAACAGTCATAACATATCGATACCTTTTTTGCCAGACTAACGTAAAGGACATTTGTTCAAATGGCACTTATAATAGTCTGGCAAAAAGGTATTGTTATACTCTATAAAATATTTATTACATTATTTTTTAAATATATTCTGAATATATAACAACTGTGACTTTCTTTGTAATTTGTCACAAAATGATATGAGGTACTTTCTAAACGTAACAATTGTAGTTTGTTTTTTTGTACCTTAAAAAAATATAATTTAAAAAGTGTTTGTTGTATTATTTTTCCAAATTTAAATATTTAATAATCAATAGAATATTCAAGTTTTTTTTAGCGAAATTTACAAGAGTAATAAAAACTATGTTCACTGCTTATATTAAACTAATTAAAATTTGCTTTATTAAAACGATTATTTATATGATAAAAAATTTGATGTTATTGGAAGCTTTTATATTTTTTAATATACAGTGAAATAATAGTTTTTGTTTCTCCTGTAAATTTGTATAGAAAAACTATTTCTGAATCCATGTTTGAATTTCCCGCCCTAAAGCATTTTTAATTTACTAGTGGCGCCATCATAGACTGGTTGTGATTACAATCGCCCAAACAACTTTTACCAAACAAAAAAAATACATTGAGTTACACGTCTCGCTGAGTTGTCTCTGCCCTTTCTATGCAATCCCCTCAATGCTCAGTTCGAGCCAGAGCGCTCTGTGAGTAACTAGGAGTTTACGTCTACTTGTTGAAAGTAACACCTTTTTTTTTACCTGCCGTCGGCATGGAGCTCTCTCTGATTGAGGAACAGCTCATCAACATCAAGTTTCTTGCGAAGCTAGGCAAGAATGGCCGTGAGATTTTTGAAGGTTTGAAACATGTTTACGAAGACAATTCTTTGATGAAACCAACCGTCAACAAGTGGTTAAAAAGGTTCCGGGAAGGTCAAAAAGAGGTAAAAGATGACCCTCGCTCAGGACACCCCTTCACATCGAGTTCTGAGGGAAATATTGAACGAATTCGGATTTGTGTCGATTGACAGTTAGTATGATAGCTGAGGATCTTTCATCGTCCACCAAAAACCGGGTCATCACTAAAGACGAATCTGAGTTGTACGAATTCGATGTGGAGCTGAAATCTCAAAGCAAGGAGTGGAAGAAAGCAGGGGAACCAAGAACAAAAAAGTCGCGAAAATCAAGATCCAATGTTGTTTTGTTTGATTCCTGGGGCATTCCTCACCAGAAATTTGTCTCTCCCGGCCAGACAGTGAACGGAAATTTCTACTTTAAAGTTTTGAGATGTTTCAGAGCTCGTGTGGCCCGAGTTCGACCGGATTTGGCACAAGGGGGCAGGTGGATCCTTTATCACGACAACGCACCTGCTCACACGCCTCTCGTTGTGTATGAGTTTTTGGCCCAAAGCTCAATCACCGTAACAGAACAACCGCCTTATTCACCCGATTTAGCCCCTTGCGACTTCTTCCTGTTCCCAAAATGCAAAATAGTGCTTCGGAGGCGGCACTTGGGGGATGTGAAAGCCATCAAGGTAGCAACGACACGGTAACTGAAGAGCCTCGCAACTGAAGACTTTTAGCGATCTTATCAACAGCGGAAACGGTTTTGGCAGAAGTGCATCTTGTCTCAGTGGGAGTACTTATATATATTGTCGAAATACCTGAATAATTGTAAAATAAAGTTAGTATTCCACTTTTATACGTATTTTCCGGACAAACCTCGTATACAAGGTGTTAGTATATTCGACCGACAACGCTCTGCCCCAGAGCGTTAATTGATGTATTTTGATATAGGAACATGAACCGTTAAAGGGTTTAGTTACCGAGATATAAGGTGTTGAAATAAAATTTGTCATAAATTAAAAACGCCTTTAAATATATTTTCTTTCAAATTTGGTGATCAATATACTCTTTAAGAAAGTAATATTTTGACATAAACTAACTTTTGAAAATTTTCACCAATGGCGCGTTATAAGGGTTGGTGACAACTTTTTAAACTTGGAACAAATAGTTTCTTTTTAATTGTTACATTTTTTGTTTCTTTATTTATATTTAAAAAGGTAAATTCTTTTTATGAAGTTAAAATGAACGGTGTTGCAGAAATTTGCTTGTAAACAAAAGTCTGCAAGTCTTAGATATTTTTGTACCTTTTCAATAATTCTAAACTCTAATCTAGTAGACACGTGTCAAATTTTAATAGTTTATGTATTTTTTTTTCTCCTGGGCTCGTCTGACTATGTATCTCCGAATAACACTGAAGCCTATTGGCTTATTGTGTTTTACCCCATGTTAGTTAGCACCCACTCTGTCACCTTTGTACCTTGTACAAGTTTGGGTGAGCGGGTTCTATACTTTGTTGGATCAACCTGGGGTTGTCCAAAAAGAGCCTGTCTTTTGCGATCTAGAGCTTCGCATTCGCACAGTATGTGTTTGGCCATAGTCGGCACATGAGTTCCCCATTGTACATGCCAATTTTGTTCAAGTGTCCCTTTACTGGGGCGTGCCAAGTCATGAACCCTGTTACCACTTTCAACTGGTTCCTATTCATTGAGAGTAGTTCTCCAGTTCTTTTGGGACATGGTGTGCCTATGAAGGCTTTTCCATGTGCCTGTTTTGGGGTGTTTCCCTAATAGTTGATATGTTGTTTCCGAATCCAGTCGTTTATGAAACCCCGGACTGTACTTTTTGGTACTCCTTGGTTTGTGTCTGGTTCCGGTGTTTCTTCTGACCCTCTTTTTGCAAGTTCGTCAGCCTTTTCGTTGCCTTCGATCCCTTGGTGACCTGGCACCCAAAATGGTTTTACTCTATTTCGGTCTGCCAGTGTTTTTTAGTTCTTCGATGCATTCCCATACCAGCCTCGACGTAACTTTCTGACTCGATATGGCCTTAAGTGCCGCTTGGCTGTCTGACATTATTTGAATATGCTGATTTTCGACTGCTCTTTCATTGTTAGTTTTTGCACATTGCAAAATTGCGTATACATCGGCCTGAAATACCGAGGAATGTATTCCTATAGCATAGCTACACAGTTTATGTATTAGACAAGATCTTGGTAAATTAAATTTGAAAAAAAATGTTTAAGGCGTTTTGGATTTAAATTCATCAAATAATGAGAGGTCTCTGGGCAAAGCGTTGTCAGTCGAATAATATACTAACATACTGTATAATGATTGCACCAAAATCAGGAATATTATTGACAATTTTTGATACTTACAATTCATCAAATTAATAAAATAATAAACCAGTGCAGTTATACTTCTACAAGTGCAGTAACTCGACAGTATATCTATGGGGTCTATTACCAGGTCGAAACCTGGTTAGGAAAAATTTGAAAATAAAGAATAACAACAATAATAATAATAATAATACTCTTCCTAACTCATTCCCTTACGAGTGAATTTCAACCCTTGAAATCGACTGAACGACTTGTGTAGAGAGAGGGACGGTTATTATTTTCCGTGGCCCTCCGGGGCGACTTAAAGATGATTGATGGTGCCATTTGACTTACAGGTGAGGAAAACCCGGAAAACCTCACCCACCATCATCGAGACGTTAATGCATGGCGATTTTATAATCTGCATGTCATATCAACAGAGATTGAATTTCTATTAATACGGCACACATCAAATTCGATATCGAACCATGTAATTTAATTAAAATTCCACATGGTGTGGTGTAGGACCCGAAGCCTCTCTGTCTCTGACCACAAGCTTGCCTATAAATGAATATAAGCGCATGAGACCGCTACACCACCGACCCGATAAATGGTAGTGGGTTTTAAAGAACGAGATCGTGGAGCCTCACAACATTATTGCCACCAGTACCAGAACAGTTATTACGAATAATATCCCTGTAATTGTAAAAAGATTTTAGATGTAGAAAAGCAGGGTTGCAATGCTTTCTAGTTTGAAGCCAATGTCACGGGAAAGCATGCTTTAATGCTTCTTCGTCATTGTCACATTAGTAGTTCCAATGAAGAATGAATGAATATTTAAAATTAAGTAACTAACTTTATAAAGAATGTGACTCTCTGCGCTATATCCGACAATGGTTACTGATAGCAAAATATTGCAACAAAATCGCGATCTTTGATCTTGAGTATCTCAAAACGCGTACACGTAATTTTATGTGATTTTTCACACATTATTTTGAAGGCCAAAAGAAAGGTATGTGCAAATATTCAACTTATTGCCTCGTTTTAGAATGCTGAATCCCTATTTTATTTTAAGTATTGTATAGATCGTAATATTGCATTTTATTAAATGGAAATAGAAAATATTCTTCACCTACCTACTTTTAATTTCAACTAGGTATTTCTATTTTGAAATAATATTTTCTTAATTAATAGAAACGTTCCTCGGGGTATTTTCTTTCCACAATCCAACTTTAGCACAATAAAATTTTAAGCTGCAAATAAATGAATTCGTAGTAGTTGTCTTAATAATCTCGACTGCCGCCGGAGAGAAAGAGAAGATTCATTTCAGATCTTCAAAGTCGAATTCTCGGTGCCGTAAAGCCCTCGGGCCCTGGAGCCCGAAGCTCTTACTCTTAATAGAAAAGCTGGTGACTTTAATTCCTCATTCCAGACTGTTATTGCAAAGGTATCTGATTATAAAGTCACCCGACGCTTCATTAACGCACCTCCACCAGATCAAGAAAATGAAAGCTAAATGTGGTTTTACAGTGCCGGATTAGCCCCAAATTTCCCAATAATCAATTTGATAGTAATTTAGTTCCTAAGTACTGTGATGTTTGTTTATTTTCAAACAACAGTTTATTTATTAATAATTTATTTAAACACTTATTTATTTTATAACACAACTATACTAATTTATATATACTTCGAATGTCTTTAATCTGATCACTATTTATATTCACCACTGTCTATCTACTAATTACTATTTATCTTCACTGTCCATATAACTACTGATGATGATGATGGCTCATCCATCATTATTTATATACAAACTTAAAAAAATGGCGAACGTTCTAGTAAGTTCACATATTCTCTCCAACACACTAGAAACATTATCTCGTTCTTTCTCGAACATCATCGAAATCACCTCCGCCATAGTCGTCCCATAGGTTTGGTCTTAAGGGGTTTAATTATGTATAATAATCGGACAAGTTGAGCCTCAAAGGCCAAATAAGACAGAGAGGGACTTGTAGAGTTAGAGTATGACTGAAATAATGAAATGGCTCACATAACAGTACTTTATCAATAGACAAAAACCACCAATATAAGGTTTTTAATGTCCAAATTTTCGGACAATATAAGATTTTTATTTCCACGTTTCCAACATATATTACATTATATGTAGTATAATAAATTTATAACTGAAATATAAGCATAATATTAATTAAAATAAAAAACATATAAAGAGAGTTCTGAGTTGCCCAGATGTCAGTAGTTTTTTATCAATACACAACTTTATAAATAATTAAGACAAAATTAGAAAAAATAAACATGTTACGAAATGCTGTTTTATGTAACTCGCTCTGCTCGGCCTGCAAAAATTCACTCGTTACATAAAAAAGGCATTTCGCAAACTGGTTTCATAAATAGCTATTCAATTTCAATATAGAGCAAAATACAGGATAAGTACGGTACATAACTTCAGAAGCGTATTCTGGAGATAAAATAAAGGTATTTTTGTCTCAAAAATGCTTCGTTACGGAAATACAGGGTGTGAAAGTTTTATAAAAAAAATACAATTTTTTAAATATTTCTAAAACCACTTGAGATATTTTAATTAAATTTTTGCAGCTTTTGAGAGTTAGCAACGTTGCGTGTTTTACTGTGGCTTTCGTTTAACCAGTGGCGTCCGGACAAAATATGGAAGGAAAAACGTGTTACGCCGCTGTTCTTTTTCAATATTTAGTTTTTTAATTGTTCGATTTGGAAGAAAAAAGGTCCCTTGACTTGGAGTATTTCAGGAAAAAAATTGTAAATTTTGGACCACAAAAATTTAATTACTTGATAAAAAAATTTGAAAAAATTCAACATAGGGTATTTTGACCTGGAAAAGACGAAAATGATCATAAAAAACGGATAGGGCTCATGTGGAACGAGATGTGGGGCCGAAAGTGCGTTTTTGAGGCCATTTTCGGCTTTTCCAGACCCAAATACCCAATAAGAAGATTTTTCAAGGTATTTTAATTTAAATTAAAAAAATTAGCATGCTCAAAAAAAAGGAGCGAAAAATTGAAAATCTATCTTCTAAAGGAAAATTCACACAAACTCATAAAGGTCATTTTCTTTCTTTTCATGACATTCTAAGGTATTCCACGTCCTGAAAAGTCACAATTAGTCAACCGTTTGGAATTTTTTTTTTTTTTAGAAAAAGAAGAAGACCTCTCCAGCACATGAGTGCAGATAAACCATTCCTGAGCCCATATTATTTGAAATATGACCAAAATATGTTGAAGAGCGGTTCAATAGAGTTTTAAAAAAATATTTAGAAACTCCTAATGTCACCGAAGAGACTTGGAGTATTTTAGGAAAAAAAAATTATAAATTTTGGACCACAAAAATTTTTATTACTTGATAAAAAAATTTGAAAAAATTCAACATAGGGTATTTTCACCTGGAAAAGACAAAACTGACCATAATAAATGGATAGGGCTCATGTGAAACGAGATATGGGGCCGAAAGTGCATTTTCAAGCGATTTTGGGGCCCTACGAAAAAACTGTGAAGCCCTAGAAAAATTTTGAGGTCATTTTCGGCTTTTCCAGACCCAAATACCATAACAAGAAGATATTTCAAGCTATTTTAAGTCAAAATAAAAAAATTAGCATACGCACGTGCTCAAAAAAAAGGCGCGAAAAATTGTAAATCTATCTTCCAAAGGAAAATTCGCACAAACTTTTAGAGGCCATTTTCTTTCTTTTCATGACATTCTAAGGTATTCCACGACCTGAACAGTCACAATTAGTCGACCGTTTGGAAAATGTTTTTTTTTTTGAAAAGAAGACCTCTCTAGCACATGAGTGCAGATAAACCATTCCTGAGCCCATATTATTTGAAATATGACCAAATTATGTTGGAGAGCGGTTCAATAGAGTATAAAAGTTATAAAAAAAATATTTAGAAGCTCCTAATGTCACTGAAGAGACTTGAAGAATTTTAGGAAAAAAATTGTAAATTTTGGACCACAAAAATTTTTATTAATTGATAAAAAATTTGAAAAATTCAACATAGGGTATTTTGACCTGGAAAAGACGAAAATGACCATAAAAACGGATAGGGCTCATGTGGAACGAGATATGGGGCCGAAAATGCGTTTTCGAGCGATTTTGGGGCCCTACGAAAAAACTGAGAAGCCCTAGAAAAATTTTAAGGTAATTTTCGGCTTTTCCAGACCCAAATACCCAATATGAAGACTTTTCAAGGTATTTTAAGTTAAAAAAATTAGCATGCGCACGTGCTCAAAAAAAAGGCGCGAAAAATTGAAAATCTATCTTCTAAAGGAAAATTCGCACAAACTTTTAGAGGCCATTTTTTTTCTTTTCATGACATTGTAAGGTATTCGACGACCTGAAAAGTCACAATTAGTCGACCGTTTGGAAAATATTTTTTTTTTTAAATAATTACAGAGCCATTTTTATTTTTTTAATTATTTAACTACAAATAACAATCATATAAATAATCACTTATAACAAAGAATCAGAGCAAATTTTGAAAATGGCTACTTTCTGATAAAACGCATAATGCCAATCGTCTCCTCATTGATTGTCTTACAGCCGTATGCATAGTCGATCGCCAGCGACTCGCCAGAGATTCATTTCGGCGTATCGCCAGCGATTCGCTGGCGATCCGCCAGCGAAAGCCCAAAAAGCTGGCGACTCGCCGGAGATTGTCACCGGAATGTCATTTCACGCAAGTTTTCATGTTCTTTTATAGGGAAAAATTTGATATTCGTTCATTATTTTTTGAGTTTTAAGAAATGAATCATGAATAAAATGCGAGAGATACCGGTGATAATCCCTATAAAAGAAAATAAAAACTTGCGTGAAATGACATTCCGGTGACAATCTCCGGCGAGTCGCCAGCTTTTTGGGCTTTCGCCGGCGGATCGTCAGCGAATCGCTGAGGATACGCCGAAATGAATCTCTGGTGAGCCGCTGGCGATCGACTATGCATACGGCTGTTACTCTTTCAAAAACTCCTGGAGTAATTCTTATGGTACTACAACCTTGAATTATTCGATTTCTAAAATCATTTTCATTTATTACAGGGGTATCATACATGAGTAATTTAAGGTGACCCCATAAATAAAAGTCCAAGGGATTAAGATCGAGACTGCGAAGTGACCAAACTTGAGGACCTCCGCGTCCAATCCAGCGATTAGGAAAAGTGTTGTCGAGGTATTGGCGAGCAAGAAGGCTAAAATGGGGTGCACCATCATGTATAAACCATAAATCTCATCTTACTTGCAGAGGCACTTTTTCTAACAGAACATTTAGTTCTTCGTGTAAAAACTGAGTATACGAATCACCATTCAGTCGAGGGGGTAAAAAGTATGGTCCAATAAGATGGTCATCAATAATCCCTATCCATACATTTAGTGAACATGTTTGCTGAAAGCGACCTTCTCTTATTGCATGAGGATTCTTCTCAGCCCATAAATGTTCATTATGAAAATTAACAATTGCTTTTCGCGAAAAAGTTGTCTCATCAGTAAATAAAATTAGGGTCAAGAAATTGTAGATATGAGCAACTTTATGGAGTAACCACCTACTAAAATTTAGCCTTGACTGAAAGTCGCGGGGCAGCAGAGCTTGTACTCGTTGTATATGGTATGGGTAAAGCAGAGAAACTTTCAAAACTCTCCAATTAGTATTTGCACTTGAAGCTGTTGTGCAATCTTCCTGGTACTAGTTGAAGGATTTTCTTCTATCTCCTTCTTTTAGCTAAGGCGTTGTTAATGTTCGTGGTCTACCAGGAACTATCCGATTATGCTCAAAACTACCGGTTTAACTCAATCTGGCATGTATCTTACTAAATGTTTTAGTATAATATTATGGCGTTACCCTATTCGGATAACATTACTGATAAATTCTTCCCATTTGCTAAGCTTTAAATAAAAGTGCATTTGAGTCATTTCAGAGTTAGTAAAGTTATTCATTTAAATGTCTGACATACAAATAAATAAACAATTGGCGACTAGTAAAATGTTAAACAAGTACCTGGGAAAAATTGTTTTGTTGTACTTTGTTCAAAGAGATTAAAAATAATAAAAAAGAATAAAAAAAATTACTGTCTTTGTTGCTTTTTCTTCCAAATCAAACATTAAAAACAGAACAGTGGCGTAACACGTTATTCCTTCCATATTTTCAGCGATTAGTTTGATTAAAATATCTTAAGTTGTTTTGGAAATATTTAAACAATTGTATTTTTTTTATGAAACTTTCACACCCTGTATTTATGTAACGAAGCATAGTGCATATGACAAAAATACCGTTATTTTAGCTCCAGAATACGCTCCTGAAGTTATGTACCGTACTATATACGTATATTATAAAAGGTTGATATGAATTACAAAATATGTTTAGTTTAATTCAGTTATTTTTAAGTGATTTCGATTGACTTTATTCAATAAATAATCCAAAATCAATGCTAATATAGAGTGTTTACCAATTTCATGTTTGATTATAGATTTTCAAGTGATACAGAACATTTTATCAAAAATAATTTTTTGTAAAATGTGAGATAAACATTTTCCATTTGCATAAAACTTTTTGGGACACGCTATATATGTTAAATCTCTAATCTGCTCTGAAATTCACGATACCATTCTCATCCGTCATGTCAGTTATTTTGTTTAAAATTTTTTATAATCCAAATATTGAATTTAATTAAATTACTTCATAATTTAATAGTTTGAAATATGTATTATGAAATTTTTTCACCGTACGACTAACATGTTTCTGAAATTTTAACACGTTTGACTATAGCGGTTTTTATGAATGTAGCAGAATTTTTGCAACGTATTTTCATCTACAGTATTTTGTAAATGTGGAACATGTTTGAAGTCTTGCCAAGACGCATTCAAGATCACTATCTGTGTTATAATCGATCTGATTCATAGATAAAAATATTTTCGGTTATTTGTGCAAGTGATGTAAATAATTGGGTTAGCGGCGCATGTAACAACACATTTATTTTAAAATGTATTATGTAGCGAAATTCAAGTATTTTAATAATTAATTTCTCATATTGCATTTGAAAAATTGTCTGTCCTAAACTAAGTTGTAATTTATTATTGCCTCCGCTGAATTAAAAATTGTAGTTACTTATACACATCTAAAAATATGTCTCATAATTTTGGAAACCACTTAGCAATTAGAACAGGTTTAAATCTCATCTGATTATTGGATAGGCGACAACTTTTAGACATAATTGCTGATGATACAATAACATTTCTGAGTGTTAATTCAGACAATAGTTATTAGAAATGAAAGAACCATATAAAGTTGCTAAAGAAAAAACTTTCTTCTGGATGTTTTGCAGTCAGAACTGTGGCTCAAGAATTAGTTTTTAAACCAGCTAAAATTGTATATTACGATCTATTTTGAGTCCAATTTAGGATATATGGAATTTCATTTTGGGGAAGTTGTAGCCGTGAGTTAGCCAATACTGTTTTTTGTCTGCAAAAATAGCAATACAATCTTTATGTAGAGTAAACAATCTCGACTTATTTTATCAACTTTCTCGAGTAAGAGAGTAATGTCACCAATTACAGTCGACAATATTGGATTGATAAAAAAATATGATATGGACATCAATGCCATATTTGTTGATGATGATGACGATTTTCAAGAAATAAAAAGACTAGTTGCGACATTATCATTCATTTCGGAAAATATGGTGGTCTACATATCTGGTTTTGTTGCCAAACATTTAAAAAAATCATGTTTAATGTTTAAATTCGTACCCCAAGTAACGAGAAGCATGTTTGTGCCAAAAGTAGATTATAATATTGGCGATATAGATACTGGTTGTATATATATGATATCACTGCACTGGGTGTCATTTTGATACCTTGAGACAAAAACAATCACTTTTTACATAAGAAGCCAAAAACCGTTGTGTGCTTAATACAAAGTTCGTAAACGAGGTATTATAAAAGTTTAATTTTTTTGGTTTTAAACATTTTTGTGGGCAATAAGATTTTGTGCAACGATGCGCATGGGTAGTTGCGACAACTGGATGAAAAAATTAAATTTTTAGTTAGGGTTACGAGGTATTATAATGACCCCAGTGATATATGTATCCAGTCTTAATGAAATTCATAAAGGGACTACTGCTACTACTACTTAGTCTAGTAATCACTCTTATAACACTGGAAATGCTATGTTAATTCAACTACCTAGATATAAGTTATTTTTTCCTTCAGCTTCGACAACTTAGGTCATTAGCCTCATGTTCTATGTAGGTTATGGAGTATTAGTAGTCAAATACTCCTGCACCCTTACAGGCAGGCCTTGTCATTGTTTCCCAGGAGCCACATTGTTAATTAGAACTCAACAGTTAATGGTCGGAGTGGGGAATCATACCTATGCATCAGAATTATTTAAAAAAAAATTAAATAAAAATCCCGGTCATCGATGGGGTTCGAACCGTGGACCCTTCGATTCGCAAGTTCAGACTCTAACTACTGAGCCACCCAGTCTCCAAATATAGATTATTAGAAACAAACTAAAAAACTTATATCACATTAATCTATATAATGCACTTTGTAATAAGTTAAAATAGACAAACTTATTTTAAAAAACTATTGAAAATTTACTTTGAAAACAATAGTTTTTATTGAATTTCTGATTTTTTAATTCATGTTTCCATTAATTTCCATGTTGAATGTACATTCTCCCTGGGTCTACTCATTCAAGATTCTCGAAAAATATTTTGCTTGTAAAGATGCCATTTTAATTAAGAAAAATTTATCTATATACCAATAATAAGTTTCAAGAATTTCCATATTTTATTTCATTGTTTCACATTATATATGATACGGAGTGGCCCGAAAGTCTGGAAACGGCCAATTATCTCGTAAATTGCTAATCCTAATTGTACAAAATTTGGGGTACATCTATTTTGGGATACGGAGATTCCAGATTTGATATTTGCAATGTTGCCAGATTTGCCATTTCTCATATATTGTTAGTCACTTTGGTTTTTCAAATTCATCACCCTGTATATTCAGTCATTATTGGAATCACCCATTTAATACGAGTTCAACCATATGTAACACTTATGATTTTATGTAGTCTGGAAGATTTTAAATAAATAAAAAAAACAATCATGTAGAAATGTGGTAGACGCAATCTATCATCGATTAGGGTACTGTTAACTCACAAATGGAGCACATTTTGAAGTAATCATAATGTTAAAAATGTTATAATCTTTCAATTCTTACGTTTTAATGTAGTTGAAAATAGTTTGTATTAAAAAATTTATTGAGACAATTAGACGTTTTGAGACTTATTTTATTTATTTAAGACCTTCCAGACTACATAAAATCATGAGTGTTACATAATGTTAAACTTGTATTGAATAGGAGATTCCAATAATGACTGAATATATAGGGTGATGAATTTGAAAAACCAAAGTGACTAATAATTTAAGAGAAACGGCATATCTGTAAAAATTGCAAATATCAATTCTGGAATCACCGTATCCCAAAATAGTTGTACCTCAAATTTTGTACAATTAGGAGTAGCAATTTACGAGATAATTGGCCGTTTCCAGACTTTTGGGCCACTCTGTATAAGTATCAGATGATTTTATTTTTGTTTGTAACTTTCATCTCATGATTGTTTAATCTGCTTATTTTTGACCTGCTATATATTTATATAATTATAAAAAACATAGTTAAATAAAGTATCTTCTTCCATTAATAGTATTCATTGGTGAAACAACAATAGAAAAAAACAAGTATCTTCCGAAAATGAACACACAAAGTCTTGAACTTCGCATTTCTTGCTTTCCTATCTGGGATAGGTCATCTGTACTTATATGCTACGGCAGTGATTCTCAAACTTTTTTTTTGCGGCACACTTTTAACGATTTCAAAAGATAAGTTTAAAAATTATTTACTTACCTACTACTTATGATAATAATTTTAACTGTGCTTAATAAAATAATATGTAGTTCAAAAATAATAGTACGTTTATTAAGGGATTAAAAACAAGTTAATAATAAGAATACTTTTAATGCGAAATTTGAGCTTGATGTTTTTTGATAATTTCATTTATGTTTGGTCGTAAAAATGACAATGCTACTCTCATATCGTCTTCTACATTTTAATTTTAATGTTGGTTAATGCTGAAAATCCGAATTCACACAAATAAGATGTGGAAAATTGTAATAATATGTTTGAAGCTTTTTTGGCTATCATTGGATAATCGCATCTAATGTTAATCCAAAATAAATTAATTGATTCTTCTGAATGTTTTAAAATTAAATCTCGAATATTGGAAAGCAAAATGAGTTTTTCTTCTTCTTCTTTTTCTTCTTCTTTTTCTTCTTCTTTTTCTTCTTCTTCTTCTTCTTCTTCTTCTTCGACTTCTTCTTCTTGATTCAAAGTTAAGTCAAATACAGAAGTATTCGTTATGAGAAATGGGTTGCGAACCCATTCAAATTTCCTTATATCTAATTTTGGGAAATAATGCATAATTCTCTTCTCTCATGTTGTCAAATTGTCAATAACAATTATTTAAATAGTTGTATAACAATCTTTTGGGACTGATTCAAACTTTTCTAAATTGCCTTCCTGAGTTGTATTCTTCCATAACGTTATTTGTTTTTGAAATCCCACCAGCTTGTCGGTTGAGTTTAAGATATTTTCATTAGGCCTTTGTATACTTGAATTTATGTTATTAAAAACAACAAAAATGTCCAATAAGTAAGCCAGTTTAGTACACCATATTTTATCTTCCAACAAATCAACAAATTCATAATTTTTATCTTGTTCAAAAAGTATTTTCATTTCGTCTTTTAGTTCCAGCACACGAGATAAAAATTTTCATCTAGACAAACACCTTATTTCCGTATGTAGTAACAAAGAATCGTACTTGGCTTTTTAATGGTCTTGATTTTATATAATTAACCATTTTATTTTAACACATTGTTCCAGAACTATTTTCAAATATTTTGTAACAACTGCTTCTCGATGCAAAAAATAATGGGTAATTAATATATCCCCATTCTGTTCTTAAGGTGAGTACAGCACCCTTTTATAATTTTCGGACAAGCATATCTCAAAGAGTAATTTTTTTTAAAAGTTAAAATTTTAGCAAAATAAATAAGGCAATAATATCTAGAATATTTTTATATTTTAAAGTTTTAATTATTATCACCAAAACTGACTAGCTCGAGTTTGACATGTCGTAAAAGAGTAATACAAAAGTGAGACGTTTAGTACCGTCATTGCTTCTCTATATCCATGATTTGAAAGATTGGTATGGCCCCGCCTACTTTGTGACGTCACGGTGTGCGTTGCGCAAATTAGGCTGATTTAAGTTATTTTATCATTGTTTCACTACGTTTCAGGGTTCTATTATCGTGTGCCATCTCTTTTTAGCTAAAGATTTTCAAGAACGCTTCTAACTCCCGTGGGTTCACTTATAAAAGCGCGCCACGAGCGCAGTGGCGTACCCAAAAATAGATATTAACACGTATAAAAACAATAAAATTATTAAAATTGAATTAATGTTTTTATGTTATTATTTTAAAATAATGTGTTTTTATGAAATGTAACTGGGTATTCACTGCACAATGGAGAAACCGCCCCCTAGTCGCGTATCAAACCGCGCTGGTAACTGCTTTCGAAACAAACATGTTTGATTCGGGCTATACCGTTGCAGCAACGCTCTCTTCACCGCTATGTAAAACGCCTTACTATAAACGCATTTATTCCTATTGGTTTGAATAAAACACTATGCTCGCCACTAATCCAGCACTAAGAAAGAACCGTTGCAAAACAAATAATAAAATTATATATTTATGGATTTAAATATATTATTTAATAATATTAACATTATTAAATATCTAAAATTTGGCTGTACACTTTTAGAATTTCGTGGCACTCAAAAGTGCCGCGGCACAGTTGTTGAGAATCACTGTGCTACGGTATAACTCCTCCATCTCGTGTCGTCCGAAAGTTTCGTTGCCGAAAACGACAAGGTGAGTTCGGATATATCAAAGTTAGCAAATTAAATTGATAATGCGGAACGAGAATGTCACGCGAACTATTCGTGTGACAGTCGTCCGCCCTGCTTTCGCTGCTGAATCCCGACTCGGGACAACACCTTCAAAGAAATCTTGTTTATCTTTGCTAGCTGCTCTGCGACCAAAGCTCCAAATTGAAATTGAATAAATGAATTCACGTAATTCGCATGGAAATGGAGAAGCTTATCGTGATGAAAGTGAGCGTTATCGGGAGGTTAATTTAATACGGAGATGAATTCGTTGGCAAATAATCAGTTAGAGTAGATAGTTACCCTTAAGCTTTTAGTTACAACTAATTAATGGATGTGACTATTAGTATGTAGAATATTATGTGGAAATAATCATAATGCACGTACGAATAATTGGCTATATCCACACACGAGTGTTTTTAATTTATACTAGCAGGTAATGGCCGATTAAAAGGTTTGGGTGACACAGTTCCAAAGTTGTAACGAACATAGAACGATTTCAGTTGAAATTAAATTACAGTTTGATACATTTTAACAATTAATATATTTCACCCGTCATAGAAGAAAAAAAATGATTTGAACATATCAGTTTTGCTTTAGGGATAAACATTCGATCATTGACCAAATAAACCGAATACCGAACATCATTGAAAAATCATTTAAATAAAGAAAAATGTACTCTTCTGAGATGCTGTGCTGTGCTTTAGATAAAGTATTGCACACGGGACTAAATTATTGGAGTCATATATTACAGATAGATCATTAGAATAAAGCGGAAAGAAGTTCACTCAGAACAAAAAGAAATCAAAGCAGGAGTAGTGTATTGAAACTTGTACTGTATTTACTATACACCAGTGATATTCCAAACCTAGAAATAAAACAATAGTAACCTTTGCAGATAACATTGTTACCTTGGTAGTAGGAGAAGATCCAGTTAAAGAATTTAGAATTAGTTATTTGACAGATCATTGGTGAATTAAGTTAAATTAAATTAAATATATACAGTACGATAAGATTGAAATAGCAAGTCAGAATGAGAGGAGTCATCTCAGGTAATTATTTTAGTGATCTATTTGTGTTCACTGGTGAAGCGTTGCCAAGTTTATGTATTTTGAATTTTTGCCAGTGCGCATCTAATTCTGACTTACCATCTCAATCTTGTCGTACTGTACATAAAATTTAAAAAGACGTAGAAGAGAGTCCATATTATGTCGAATGAAATCATTTGATTTGATTTTGATTCAGTATGAACGTAATGAATGATAATTAAAAGTAGAACAATTAAGCCTAGAATTATAAGAACTTTTTGGTACAGTAGGAGAATAGCAACTGAAAATAGTATAAAAATGTACGATTGGAGAAAAAATTGATTTGAAGAATCTAGTGTTTTAATTCGACAATCACTAATGCAGCGTATTAGCAACTAAGTTTTAAAAATTTATTTAAATTTGTAAAATATTTTAAAATGTACTCGTGAGCTCTGAAAATTAAAAACTTTACCGGGTCTCTTTGTGGTTTTATTTCCCCCAATGTTTCTTTTGAGAATTATTCTCAAACGGAGTAAAGTAGAAAGTTCATATTTGGTGTTTGCAATCAGTCCAGGATCGTAATGAGAAAAAGTTATACTTAGGTAGTTTTTTTTTTTAATTAAGTAAAATCAAAGAAAGGACCCCGCACTAATCTTATGAGAAATGGCTTTCCGTAAAATTGTCACATTTTTATTTAAAAATGAAGAAACATCAATTTTAATACTAAGAAAAACAATTGATACTTACTGGAACATCCAATTGAAATAACTATTAAGGAATAACCAACATCAATGCTAACCTTTACTGTATAGGTGTAGCCGCAACATTCGTTTTTTGTAAATTAATTGCGGGTTTCTTAACTGAAAATTTAAGTAACAATGAGTGAAAATAGTGATGGTAAACTGGAACAGGCTAGTGAAAATTTAAAAGATTACTTAAATCCACGTAAAAAGAATAGATCCAAATCGGTCGTTTGTCCAGGTGATAAACAATTTTTAAATATAAACGAACAAAAAATCAACCAATAAAAACAGAAGGAACATGTGTTTACAGACTCTAATACATACGAGGGGAATTAAAATTTTTCATTAATTAATGTTGGCGAAAGCTTGTTGGATGCGAACATAAATAATGATGTTTTTAAAAATAATGGACAACAAATGGGTACAGAGGCAGTGTTTTTAGATAAAAACAATATTTTCAAGCCAAGAAATTCTCTACCTTAATCATCACCGATTTTATTAACACATTCACCACAGATGCTATCAGAAAAGGATACAAACGGCTCGAATAGTGGTACAAAAAGAGCTAGAAGCAATTCAAGTCCTGGGGATGTAGAGAGACATAAAGTAGAAAAACAAAGATATAGAAGTGTAGAATTAGAAGCTGAACAACCTAATAATGAAACTGCTCAATTGGAAATGGAAGAAAATAGTCTAAACTTGATTAAGACAGTATGAGATTT
Organism: Psylliodes chrysocephalus; assembly: GCA_927349885.1. Taxonomy (NCBI): domain Eukaryota; kingdom Metazoa; phylum Arthropoda; class Insecta; order Coleoptera; family Chrysomelidae; genus Psylliodes; species Psylliodes chrysocephalus. Next base: position 28,124,786 of record OV651819.1, on the reverse strand, counting down.
ACTAGCCGTGATCCACTCGATATTCTAAAATGAAAATGTCGAAAAATCAGCTAAATTGGAAACATATAATTTAGTATACATAAAGTGTTAACAACAATGGCATATAAAATAGGCTATTTAGAACAGAAAAATTGTAGACTTTTACAAAGTGCACATCATTTAGCGCAAGAAAACAAAAATGTGAAAGAGCAGACAGCAGAATGTGGAAATAACAAGATTGAAAAAACTTACAGCATGATTACACAAAAAAGACAAAATTAGAGCTACTGAAAAAAAAAAGAGGTCCAACATGTATGGCAAACACCTCCCAAAGAAACTAAATAAATGAAGAAACGGATTCAAAGAAAGTAATGCAAGAAATTAAACAAAGCTTGGTAAAAATAACATAAATGAACATGTTGAGAGAGTTGCTCAGTTATAAAGTGGAACCGTTGTCATGGAATGTCACAATGTAGAACAACAAAATAAGATAAGAAAAGTACTTGCTAAATAAGGACATTTTTTGTTGAAAGAGAAACAAAATACTAATCCCATGTTATTAATTACAGGTATCGAGAAAGGATATGAACCGAATGAATTTATACAAGAATTCATAGAGCAAAACCTAGATAGCAAAACCTGCTTTGGTCAAAATGTAATAGATAATATAAGATATATCACAAGGAAACAATGCAGAAATCAAAGAAAAGAAAATTGGGTATTACAGATGAAACCAGAAATCTTTAAATAGTTCATTAGAAATGAAAAAATAAGTTTTGATCGAACAAAGTTATATGTAGAAGAGTATTACAATATTGCAATGTGTTTTAAATGTTGCAATTTTGGACCTGTTGCAAAACATTGTAAAGCACCAAATTGTTGTGCCAAATGTAGTGGAGGACATGAAACACGAGAATGTCCAGAAAATTCAATATTAGATTGCCCAAACTGTAAAAAATTAAGATTAGTTGACAGAAAACATAGTGCACGGGACACTAAGTGTCCTGCATATATTTCCCAAATAAATAAACTTCTGCCACACATAAATTATTCAAATTTTCCCAACTAAGCCAAGGAACAACCTCGATAAAAAATTAAAGCAATCTAACATCGATCATACATCAAAATTTGCAATGCATTGGAAATAGTATTGATGAACTAGAAAGATCATTAGATAATGAACCATCTTGTAAAATACTTTGCTGCACACAACACTGGAAAATTCTGGCTAGTTACAAGTTTCTGCAGAGAAAGGGAGAAAGCGCATGGAGGAAGTGCAATTTATGTGTCAGAAAGACATGACATAAATGCTTTCGGGATTGAAAATGTATATGAGTGCTGTTGGTTGTGAAGTGAAATATAATGGCAATAAAATTATTATCATCTGTTTTTATAGTGCTGATGTACCATTATTCCTAGATAGGTTAGAAGAGGTGTTAATTAACATTGCTCACGAAAAGGGGTGAATTTTTCTGATAGGTGACTATAACATTGATTTCTTGAGTAAATAGTAAACAATTGCATGACCTATTATCATTATTAAAATATTAAATGTTAAGTTTGACACTATGTAAGATTTACCATGTAAATCCTTGTAGCCACACTTTAAATGACATTGTACATCATATCGATACGTTCCTGCATTAGATTAAACTTTTTGTATATTAAATATTGATAAATAGAGAAAACAAAACAAAAATTGAAAATATGTTCTAAATATTTTAGTAAAATATTATATTAATATTAAAATAAAAATAAAAAATTAAAATGCTCTGCAGAGTCTTGAATACAAGATATAACTTATTGAAAAAAAAAAAAAAAAAATAAGCTAAAAAACGAAACAAATGTTATTATATTTTAAATTTTAAATGAGGAGCACCCTGTAGGTTGGCATTGACAATATTATTTTGTATGTAAGCGAACTGAAAACGTAACTAGAAAAAATAACAAAACTAATTAAATGCAAATGTGACAAAATATTTTTCTCCATGATGACCGACCATCCTGTATCAAGAAACTACAGAGACCTTGATAAGTTTTTCCACAGAACATAAAAAAGGATAGCTTTGTGTAAAACATATGAAAAACTAAAAAATCCAACGACAGGTTTTGTGGAAATACATTTTTAATAACAATGTGATTTTTTAAGTTAGACAAATTATAATTTATCACCATGTATACAAATAAAATACATTTTTGTTAGAATGAGTATCACATAATCAGGAGAATATTATTGAACATTGATACTAGCAAACAAATCTCGTCTTCTTGAACTAGACACAATACGAGGGAGTTAAAATGGATTTGGGTCCAATATTAAAAAGTTTATATTCAACACCCTGTATTATTCAAACGGTTGGTGATAGGGAGTTGCGGCAATAATAACTGTTGGTTATGAGGTCGATATCTACAAATATTTGAATTTCAAAATAATCTCACAGAAAGCCATAAGATTAGTGCAGGGTCCTTCGAGTGATATCATATTGCCTAGAAGATCTGACATACTCTGACCTTGTCCTTGGTACCAGGTCCTGAAGACCATTGGGACAGTAAAAAGGACGATAAATTAGCAAGAGAAGGCTCAAATAAGATCATGATTAGTTCCGAAACTTTCGGTGGGATACTAAAGCACTCTGCAAATCATTTGTTAATCCTGGAAAAGGTAGATTAGCCATCCAGGACTGATACAAATCAAATAATTCTGTAAGAATCGTTTACGTCGAATTAGCCTGTAGTATAAATTATAATTTGCAATATATTTATACAATGTTGATCATAGAGGCAGATCAGGTTGATAGTATTGTAAGTCCGAAACAAAATATGTATTTTAAGATTAAATAATAGGTAAATATAAGAATTTAAATCTTTTATTTCATAAAGTTCGAAAACGCATTGAAATTTCATCGCTTATTCGTTGTTTGTGACATTTCTACAATTACCCTGAGGTTTCTCAAACAATCGGAAGAGGAAATCGATTCTCTCTCAAATTTTCAATTTGATTTGCAACAACTTTTTCATCGAACCAATTTAAATTTGACTTAAAATTAATGATTGCCTTGGATCAGATTAAAGTGTCGTACATTTTAAAATAGCTTTCCGAAAATAAATCTTAGTTTCCTTTAGTTCTAGGTATCTCTTTCTAAGTCGTGCATATTTAATAGATTTTGCCCAAAATACAATTAGTAGACAACTTTTAATTTTATTAAAATTTTATTATGATTAAACTTATTCTTACATCATTCAACTCAAGATTAATTGATATCTAACAGGCAATAAGCCTATATATGATTTAAGTCTCCTATAGAACAATATGTATAGATATTGTAAATTGAAGAATCAATTCTAAACTAAAGAGGAAATGAACAATCCTTCGGTAATTCGGATTACAAAATATCCGAGACAGAACGTGCTACAAACCCACAACACGTTAGGCAGATATATTTAAGTGTGGGAGAAGGTCCTTTTCGACCAAACGCCTTCGCGCAAGGGTCTACCAACCACCGCAATTATGAACTTTGAATATAATATCCGGCGACAAACATTGAAATTTTTCCTAATCGTATTTTAAGGTTGAATTTCCTTCCCTCATGCCCTGCATAGCCGTTACGACAAGCTAGGGCGATGACATATTTCGGGATTTGGGTTTATATAAATGCGGGCCTCCAATGCAGATAACAGGGACGAAGAGAATGTAAATTTCGAAGGCCTATAATTGCTATTTTTATATGCATGAGATCTAAACGTGCTTTATTGAGGATTAAGGTGCTGTGCTTCATATAATTTACATTTAAGTTATATAATAAATCAGATTATACAAAGACAATATTTATGTTAAAACATTTGAAAATTGGAGATATTATAGGAAACAATGAAATTGTGCTCAACTTTCAATTAGAAGGAAAAATCTGTTTGTAGGATTAAAAAGAGAAGATTCTTCTTTAAATACCTACTACAAAAATAATTATAATAAAATAATAGATAATTTCCCATTAACAACGCTTTAATTTTGTCAGATTACAAATCTGCTTTTAAATGTATAATAATTAATTACTTCATTATTTCGGCCATTACTTGATGAGCATTGAGCATCCATACACAGAAAAAAATTTGTATGTGAAATCAGTGAAAGATGCTCATCAATCATAGATTAATAAATTATACATTGAAACAATAACAATGCCAACATTAAACAATGAACACAAAACATCAAAAATTAATTATATTTTTTATTATTTTAATGCAAAAATTCATTAATGCAACGTTAAATGATATTAAATGATATTCATCTTTAAAACAATAAATTGTTGTCATAGATCCATGAACAGCTGACATAAAAACAGCTTTTGCTTGCTCTCAGGGCCTGAAAAGAAGGAAAGGTGGCATCACGCAAATTGCTTTCGACTAAGCGGACTAATATGTAACGGCAGGCCAGAAAAACGGCAGCCGTGACGAATGGAAATTAAGAAATACATGATTCGGATTACTGTTTAGTGATACAGATTTAAATTAATACTTTTTATATTGTTCCATGATTATCGTTTCTTGATTTAACGTACAACACTCTTGAGTAAATGTCTATCGTTCGTAATATTAATAACTGGCTATCATCGGTCCATGCTCATCATCTATTGATTTAAAGTATAACCGTCATAAACTAATGTCTATCGTACGTAATATTAATAACCAGCGATCATAGATCCATGGCTCATTGTTCACTAATTATGGAAGTGCTATTTTTAATAAGTCTATTATTTTATAAACACACAGAAATAAGAACCTGTTAACATTTGTTCATCATAACCCCATAAATGTATAATTTCATAAACTAGTGTGTATTAGTTGATAATATTAAGAACTAACAAAGTTAAATCCTTGCCTATTATTCATTGAGTTAATGTCACACGTCATTGGCTGAAAATTAATATTTTTATATGATAGTATGACAGCTGCGCTACAAAGTACTTTACTGCCTTGTCTAGATGGCCGTTCACACGTTCTTTTTCAGCAAGATAACGCACGTCCCCACATTGTTCGTCTAACTATGGACTTTCCTCAAGAAGCTGGCGTTAATGTTTTGCCGTGGTCGCCCAGTTCACCAGATTCAAATACCATTAAAGATGTGTGGGATATAATGGAGAGGAAACTGTCCACTTTGCACTATCCTCCACAGACTCTGGCACAGTTAATCCACGAAGTTGAAGTTTTTTGGAACGAGATGCAAAAAGCAGACATCTCATTTTATCAAAGTGTACAGGTGTGTACTCGGCTAAGGGTGGCCAAATTCATTATTATTTTTTCGGATTACCTAATTTCTTGCAAATAGTTTCATGTTTATTGTAAGACTACCACATTTTTAAAATCAAGTTCAAGAAATTATTTCTTCTAGGTGTAACACGTATGTCATTGAGTATAAATACGATAAATAATGAAAAAAGCTAAGGAAGTAAGTATGAGACTAATTTACATTTCGCTAGGTATCTAATAAATATATAAAGTAAACTAACTAGTTAAAATACTTAAGAGGTATATTAATAAAATTTCAATAGGGTATTATCATTAATGGGATTACCTCAAAGAAAACTAAGAACATGTTAAGAGATTTGATAAAGGAGAGTTATTATTAGGTTTGTTCGTAGAGACAGTTTCAAACGGTTGGTGATTCTTTTATGATGCGCATGCGCGATTTTCAACGGTTTGGGATTTATTGTCATTTTTATGCTCTGCGAACGCATGTTTTACAGTTGTGGAATCTTCTCTACTATTCTCGTGAATTAGATATAGATTTAGTAAACGGTTAAAAAAAAGAAGAAATTGTGTTTATAATTTGCACCCAAATTCCCATTTTATCAACATATTTTACTTTTATTACCTGTTTTAAAGTTAAAGACTGATATTTTATCAGGATACTGAATGGTGTAGGTCTTTGTGGTCTTATGTTATTTATTAATTGTTATGTATCTGTACTAATTACACTTATAAAAACAACTAATCAAATCAATATAAGTATTGACGAATTAAAAACACATAAACGGACATAAATTTCAAGCCAAACAAATGTCAAATTGTAGGTTATTAAAAATAATTCATGTACGCATGCCCCGGATTTAAAATTCGGAGAATAATCAGGGATTTTTCCAACCGTTTCCAATCAGTTGGCAATTACTTCATTTGTTTCTACGAACACCAAATTAATAATTGGAAACTATCAGTGATTCTTCTACGAACGCAAAATAATCAATGCGCATGCGCTGTTCAGTTGGAAACTGTTGTGGATCGCTCTACGAACAAACCTATTATCTAATAGATCATTAATAGGTAATCCAAATTTTTAAATCTATTTATTCCAAGTGTCTAAATTATTTCATTTAATGCCCCTATTCTCTATATATAAAATTTCAAAATTTTCTATAAAATAATGAATGTGAGTTAAAATATGATTTGAAAAAGTAGAATTATTTTTGTTATTAATACAACTTTTGTAATGTTCTGACTAGCGTTTTTTGAAAGTACGGCCCGTTTGACCAATATGTAATTTTGAAAAACTGCCACAATATAATTTATACACTTGTTGGGATTAATAATTTTGCCCTTATTGTTTTTGAAATTTACTTTCCAAGCGTATTATGATGATACCTTTTCACTGGGGGTTTCTATTCGCACCGTGCGTGACAGCGCCAATGCATTTATGTACTAATGGACCATTTTTGCGTATACTAACAGTACAATTTTTAATATGGTTCGTAATTATAAAGTATAACTATCCTATTATACCAGTTGTATCATTTGTCATGGCTCCATCAGTAAAACTTTCACATAAATTAATTAAACTTATACAAGAAAATTGCAAATTCCATTCAAAGTACCGTTTAAAACACTCTTATGAATTAACAGAAAAGTTATAAAAAAATGTTAAATTACCTAGTAGCACAAAATTAGTAACATTTGATGTAACAAACTTATTTCCTAGTATACTTCCTAAATAACTGTTAACCTAGTAGATAACTTATAAGATCGTAATTAATTCAATATTATAATCAAAGAAGAAATATTAAATTTGTAAACATTAGTTCAAGATAAAATTATTTTCAATAAAAATATTTTAGATGCATTAGTAAATTTGTTAAGAGATAATAGATATCTAAATCGTATAATTAATATAATGCTTCTCGGTAATGATGGATAAATTCATTCGGTTTAATCAGAAGACACATATCCCGGTGAAAAGATTTGCACCTTGGCGTGGAAGATTGATAGTCCGGCAGTATATCCCAAATAAAGCAGCCAAATATGACATTAAGTTGTACAAACTATGTACAAACAAAGGATATACTTGGAACATGATCGTTTATTTCGGTAAATCAAGGGATCCTGTAAAAAAAATCGTAATGCCATTGGCAGAGGGTTTATTGGACGAGGGAAATACTGTATATACAGATAATTATTATACTACTGTACCATTCAAATATCGTTCCGGACGCAGACATTTCAATGAAGTGGAGAGGGGTAGAATGATAACTATCAATGAAAAATATAGACACAATGCACAATTTCGTTTTGCACATTTTGTAAACAAGATTCAGGGATGGTTAAACAACATTTTATGCAACAATTATAAAATAGTGCAACGGAAAATAATTAACAAGTATAATTTAATATTAAATCGAAATCAAAGCAAAAAAAAATCACAAATATAAGCAAGATAACAAAGAATTAACGCCAAAAAAGCTTACAACAGCCACAACACAAACAAAAAACAAAGCTGAACATGAACAAAATCGCTGAACAAAGCCAATCCTGCAATTTGTTTATAGTGCTTTAGGGCAACCTCTTCTTGTCATTTACGTGTGTAAAAGTGGAAGATTGAATCATTCATATATTAAACACTCGTGATGGATGCGCAGGCGGTACCTTATTGTTCTACCCTCTCCACTTCTTTAAAAAATACTCATTTAGAGGGGACGCTTAGAACAAATCGGAAGCACAGTTTATAGCTAAACAATCAGTTAGCTCACTCGGACTAGCTGGATGTTCCAAAATAACATCCACTACAGGGATACAAATTCAGATGCGCAGAAGACTACTGTTTGAATATAGGCGATTGTCATAATTGTATTTGGTTATAGTAAGAGAGCACACTGCAAATTTCGATCGTCATCTGATAACGAAATGAAATATGCTCCAAAGGCACGTAACAACATTGTCCTTTACCAAATTGCACCTGTGCCGATCCCTATCCTGAGCAAAGTGGTTAAAAAATTTTATTTAATATTCAAAAAATCACATAAGACATGACAGCGACAATTGTGTTTTCCCTGAAAATTACAATCCTAATTTATTGTGAACCTAGCCTTTAAACCTGAATTATTAATATGTTTACCTACCGTTTAAACCATGTGTATGCATAAATCATTTGCTTTCTACTAAAATATCTGGACCTAAACCAATCCCCAATAATATCCGATGAAATGTACCCATGGTAAAATAGGAATTAATTTCTGAGAACAATCATGGCGAAGGCATCGATCGAAGCGATAAATAGTAACAAATCGATTAGCTTTGCGGCAGAATTAAGAAGACGAAATGTCCCTTCAGATCCAAAAAAATATTATTTGATAAAAAATAAAAAGGACGTATGTGAACGATAAGAAATATGAAAGTAAAGGAAAGGAACTCGGCGGTTAAGTAGTAAAAGCTTTGTAGGTTATAACCAAATAATCCGTTTGCGGTATTATTATTTGTCATAAATGTTTCAATGCTACCCACCACTTACAACATTTTCTCAACTATGTTTTATCGTTTAGTTCGTTTGCTATTGAGTCATTCCATTTAAAATCATCTAATTGGCAAAGCTGACCCATCTTAGATTTTGGTGTAACTTCGAGGAACTATTTTTTAGGGTCCCAAGAAGAAAATTTACACGAGTTTGATTTTTATAAGCACTCGTTTCCGCCTATTTAAATAAAGACTTTTTAAAAAAATCGATTTTTAAGCCTTATCGACTTTTCCTCTGAAATTTTTCTTTTTAAAGATAACTACATTATTAAAGCGGAATTCTGAGGGGGAAAGATAGTAGTTTAAGTGTAAGCATCGATAATTTGCTCAATCAATACTTCTAATTAACAGCAGCTTGCTGAAAATGAGTGTTTTTTAATAATTTTTCGTGAATTTCAATCAACTCTAGCGTCTTAACTGCTTAGACTTAGCAGCTTATGTTCCTCATGAATTAAGTGTATATATCATAGGTAAAATACCCCACTTTATGCAAAAAAACTTTTGATTTTATTTATTGTAAAGTACATAAAATACTGTTGGTATTATAAATGAGTCTTTATGTCAAACATTATTTACTATTCATTATTAAATTTTATCTAAATAAAATGAAAATTTAAAAAGGTTTGTTAAATGGTGAAATTTGGTAAGAACAGTTTTGTGGTAATTTTGTATTCGACAACTACAATTTCATCATCCTGGTGAATAGTTTCTTTAGCAATAGGTTCTAGTATTTTCTTCCTATTTTTTATTCTAACAAATTCAGTTCGGTTCAATGGTGGTTTCGTCTTTTCCTAATACTGGACAAGTATGAAGGGAGATTCGGGAATATACATGGTATTGCTTCGTTCTTTAATCTCGGCCTTTCCCTTTTTATTTTGTTAACAGTACCATAAGTTAAAATAGTCTCATCAAATTTTAAAATATCATCTTCTAAAAAGTGTAGCTTCCAAAAAGAATCATAACTAGACAGTACTTGATCAGCCCTAGGAATCACATGCTGCCATTGTTCTAAACTTTAGGATCCTATAAAAAATATTTGCAATGACTAAATTGGAGTTCAATAAAGAAAAATAACAGTAGCAACTCTTCATCTAACATTAAAAGACATAAAAAAAGTAAAGTTCCTTTTCTAGTAAGTTAAATTTAATGTGTAATTATTGTTGTTTGTAAGTCAGGATTTATGACTTTATATTTTATTATAGAATTTTGTAATTAAACTATACTCCGTAAGATACGGGTTTTGACTATTTTACAATAAATATATATTATTTAGAAATAAATACATTATTTTACTTACACTAGGAGCTTTAAAAAGACTTCTTTAATTTTATATCGGATTTATATCCCGTTTTTTAATCCGCAACGAAGCAAATTCTGCTTTGCTGTTTTTTGTTACTCATTGTTACTCGTAGTCAGGTTCTTTATTTCAGCTTATGTTTATTCTTTTCACTAAATTTTACAAAAATCACTTTAATTCCCATTGACTTGCTTATAAAATAGACCACCCGCCAACTACAGTAGTTTTTTGGAACTCCATAAAAATAGGGACGGAAATTTGAAATTTGACCAAGGTCGATTCGCCTCCTTCATAGGGATCACGACACTCGATTTGGGATACTCGATCTCGATTAATCGACTGAAATGTTCGAATAATCGTCTCGATTCGATCGCAATTTCTCGACTGCAAAAACAAAAATGCTTCCTATTAGAAAGCCAACGTCGACGAGAACATTTGGCATTAATAAGAGAAAAACATTTGTTACGACGGAACAGCGATCCTTTTCTTCTTGTGTATAGACGTTTTATTCAATTATTTCGCCTCAATAAAGTCTTAGTTTGCGAATTAATACACTTTACGTCCTCATCTACACCAAAGACATGATTTTAGGGGCACATCGATTCATAATATGGTTTTGTCCACGACTACTTAATAATAAATCAATATTCTACCTCCTAACTAAGAGCATATAGTACCCATATATCACGGAGTGAATTATGATAATTCACGCTTTTGTAATTCTGGCACATTCCGGTAGATAACTAAAGATAGGCGATACTTTTCATAACGATATTTTCTAGATCGAAAAATCAAAAAATCGAAAATCGAAAATCGAAAATCGATAATCGTAAATCGAAAATGGAAAAAACAGTTTAATAAAAACTTTCAATTCTACACTTTTATTTAATAAAGAAACCATAATGGTCGTGGACAAAGTATAGTATTAGACTCGCAATTTATGGCCATTATTCACTCGGGTGACTTGCGGTCCTCGCCTACGGCTCGGGACGCAAACGTCACCCTGCGTGAATAATGGCTACCATAAATTGCTCGTTTAATAATATACTATTATGTGCCTTAAGGTTTTATGCTACTGGTTCATATCAAAGATGTGTGGGTCAAGAGTATATTTTTGGAATGGCGTACTGAGCACAAATATATTCATATTATTACCAATTTGATGATAGATCACGTAGTAGGCACTAAAATAAAATTTCCAACTGCAAATGAACAAGATGTTATTAAATTAGAGTTTTAAATAGATGGGGACTTCCTGGTACAGTTGGTGCTATAGATAGAACTCATATCACAAAACGAAAAACGAACACGTAATCAATGCAGTCACAGTCACAGGACATATAACGCAACCACAGAACATAACGCAACTGACACAGAACATTACATTTGTCTTGGTAGTAGTTCAAATGACTTCAAAAACCGACATTAAACGAAAATCAACTAGATCGAGTTTCATGAATCCTTTTTCGAATTGCGGTCGAGTCGAAAGTCGAATTGTACGATTAAGTCGAATAGAGTATCGTGATCCCTATGCTTCTTATCTCTAGTTTTCATGGCCTCGACACCTTGTGTTAGCTGCTTCCCGATAAGACACTCTATTCTTCAAAAAGTCCTCGACTGTTCTTTCCATATCACCTTTCGAGACTAAGGGCCGTTTTAAACCTCGCTTACTACGTGGCATTATCTGAAATGAATTAACAAAAAGTAAAATTCTAATTTTTTTCATATACCAATTAAGTTATACTACGAAAGTGATGTACCTTGATTCGGTGTAAGGTACAGCAACAAGGCCTGGCTCAAGGTACAGCACACGTCGTGTGTTTAAATAAATTAAGTTGAGGATTTTTAGGTTAGGAGATGACTAATTATAATATTACGATTTGATGGCGAAGACAACATAATATCTAAGATTGTTATCGCGGAACAACTCTAAGCAACTATTAGCATGTAATTGACAAAAAATTTTACTTCGTTTTTTTTTTTCACTTTTCTGGCTGCAAAACAATTTTCATAACGAAACTCACAAAAAACGCTTTACATTCAACTGATTTTCAGATATAGCCAGATACTGAAATATGATAGTTCTGACACTTACGCGTGGATGGTGGTGTGCGACTAAAATTAGCGTGAAAATTGAATGTGGGCTCAAGTTACAAACCTGTGCAAGGTACGTCACTTTCACCTACATAAAGTGTGTGCGTTAGCAGTACACCAAATCACCAAAACCGAACGTGTTAGTACTAACTAAACATTTAAAGTTAATTTTCTTTGTTAAATCGAATTAAAGTTAAGTTTATTACCTAACTATATAAAAAGTAGTACTGATTTTTAGTGACCAGTCGAAATAATAACAGTTTCTTAAGTATAAAATTTTTTTTAATTTTTTTAAAAAATCGATAAATTGCTGGATCCAGCTGGCATCATGTTGGTCCAGCAAAAATCCAGCTGGATTGAAAGCGCTGCTGAATTGGAATCCCTAGACATTGCACATTTAGGCAACATTCTATTTTTTTATAAGGCTATAGAAACATTTTAAAATTACAAAGACTTTGACATTTGCTTTCATTTGATTAGTAAAATCATACCCCCATTCCAGGTATATTCGCTTTGCTTCAACGTTTTTATGTCACGTTAGTATTATTTAGTATCAGACTTTACTGGAATAGCAGCTCGGTTAATTAAACGTGAAAAAGTGGGTAGTAATATTATGATAAAAAACTCAATCAATATACATCAACCATTAAACAGCAGCAATAAAAAGCGATATTTTTCTATCGAAATAATAAAAAATCTTTCTAACAGACAGCCGATTCAAAAAATTTACGACTTTTTCATTGCTCTGGAACGAAAATATGTTTCTTTTTCACTTGTGAATAAGTCAGATTCCAATTTATTCGCAAATGGCCACTCGCATTATCGTGATTTATTATTTTCGAGAAGAGTAAATCATCCGTTTGCCGTTATTCTTTTGTTTTTTTGAGAAATATCAGTTTCGTATTTACTGAAGAGCGCGGCCGTTTTGGGTCCCGTATTCGATAAGCGAGCCGTCGTAAATAAGCATCCGAAATAAAAGGAAATGAAAGGACCTTATCTTTGCTATAAGACGTATTACGTGAAAAGAATATTATGATCGTATTTTTTAACGCTCAAAAATAGAAGTATTGACAATATTTCTAATCTAAACCTAGAGAGGCAAAATGCCGAAGGACCATTTAAGCGATGCTCACGTAAAAATTGTTCTACTTATGTAATTAAAGAAGTGTAGGAATAATTTCCAGAACCTAGAGGAGTAAAGACAAAACAGAAAAACAATAGAAAATAGTGCGAAGAGAAGAATTTCTTTAGGTGTTATTTTCAATTAATTTTCTTGTTTCAAGCCTACCTAAATTAATAATGTATTTTTTGAATGTATTTTTTATCATATTTGCAGAGTTTATTTTGTCTAGATATATTTTATAAACTTCAGGCAGATCATTATATATTTTCCGTGACAGATGAGTATGACATCGTAAACTAATAACTTTTTGTACTGGCTTAATTTTTATATTATTATTTTCTTTGTACCGTGTGGGATAGTCATGATTAACTTTTTCAAACAATTTTTTATTTTTATAAATAAATTGAATAATTTGATGTAGAAACATTTGCCTATCTAGTATTCTGGTTTCTAAAAATAATTTATTAGGTGGGCAAGTAATTTTCTTGTTATTAATTATTTTTAAAATTATTTTTTGTAGTACATCAAGTTGTTTAAGATGACAATATGCTATACCTCCCCAACTCATTATGCCATATCTTAACCTTGATTCAACTAGAGCGTAATATAAAATTTTTAAGTATTGTAAATCTAAAATATTTTTTAAGTATTTATAACGGTATAATAACTGTCTTAGAGTTTTAGGGTGAGATTACAGAACGTCTGCAACTTTGCAGATCTGCAAATATGGCGGCAACTTTGAAAATCTGCAAATATGACTGACTTACACATGCAAATATCAAGTTTTCGTATTCCAAATTTGGGTTTAGGGTTGTTGGGGGTAATAAACCACAATAAATATTGCGAATTTGCAGATATTTTTTGGAATACTTGCATTTGTAAGTCCGCCATATTTGCAGATTTGCAAAGTTGCAGATCTGCAAAGTTGCAGACGTTCTGTAATCTCACTCTTAGTTAGTATATTCACGTGAATATCCCATTTTAAATGCTAATCTATGGTCTCTCCTAGATATTTATAATTTTCTCTTGAGTTTATATTTTGTGAGGAGTTTTGTATCGTTGTTGTTTTATAGTCTGGTAGGCACCTTATATTATTGGAAAATGGCAAAAAAATGTTTTTTCATAATTTATAGTCAGTGACAGATGACCAAACCTCTCAAATATCTGTTCTAAATCATTTTCAGCTTTAATTTTTAAATAGTTTCATGTTTTATCAGTATATAGGACAGCAGTGTCATCTACTAAGCTGATAATTTTTGCACTAGAAACCGAAGTAAGAATTACATTAATATAAATTGAAAATAAAATTGGTCCCAGGACAGTTCCTTGAGGTAAACCGTAACTAAAAGTTTTTTCTGAACTTGTGATAATATCAATTTTTACTACTTGTAAGCGTTCTGATAAAAAGTTTCGAAATAATTTATTGGGTACTCCACGTATTCCTGCATTCTGTAACATCTGAGTATAACACACAGTATCGAAGACCTTAGCAAGGTCCAAGAATACACATAAAATTGGGTTACTTTTCTCTAAAAACGTTGAGATGTTATCTACAAGTTCTCCTATGGCATCATTAGTTGATAAACCTTTTTAAATCCGAATTGTTTATCAGAAATTACCTTATTATTTACTAAAAATTTAACAACTCTGTTTTTTAAGGCTTTCTCAAATATTTTAGCAAGATATATTATGACTGAGATTGGTCTATACTTGTTTAATTTTTTACCGGCGTAATAACCGCTATTTTAAATTCTTGAGGTACTGTACTTGTAATTAAAATTCTATTTATGAAATGACTTATAGGTTTTGATATTATATCTGAGGTTTTTCTAAATACTTCTGATTTTATATTATCATATCCTGGAGTTTTTTTAAGTTTTAGTAATTTAATTATTGTTATTATTTCTTTTTCATTCACAGGTAATAAAAATAATGAATTATGATTTTTTTCTCTAAGTGGTGGTGGTGTATTAGGCTTTTTAATTTGTTTTGCATATTATTATTAAGATATTATTTAAGGTTCACAATTACAATTAAAAGTAATTGTAGTTGCCAAAATACGTATATTAACTAAAACAATATATTTTTACCTTTGGAGGGTTAAAATGGAAGTAAGAAAAATAAATTCTGATAACATCGTGTGGGGTATCAAACGAAAGTATTTCAAAACGATACGTTCGTTTGAGTCACTATCGTTTAACACTTTTTAAAGAAAATATGAAAGTTTTCTTTATAATTTATGCTCAAACAGCAGCGACCTACAAGACATTGACAGCCGTATGCATAGTCGATCGCCAGCGACTCGCCAGCGATTCGCTGGCGATCCGTCGGCGAAAGCCCAAAAAGCTGGCGACTTGCCGGAGATTGTCACCGGAATGTCATTTCACGCAAGTTTTCATGTTCTTTTATAGGGAAAAATTTGATATTCGTTCATTATTTTTTGAGTTTTAAGAAATGAATCATGAATAAAATGCGAGAGATACCGGTGATAATCCCTATAAAAGAAAATAAAAACTTGCGTGAAATGACATTCCGGTGACAATTTCCGGCGAGACGCCACCTTTTTGGATCGCTGGAATGAATCTCTGGCGAGTCGCTGACGATCGACTATGCATACGGCTGTGTGAGTATTTTGAATGATTCTGCCTCTTCCCCCCCCCTCCCCTTTCCCAAAAAAACTATTATTTTATATATTAATTCTTTTCTGCGTTCTTTTTATCAGCACAATATAAATTTTAAATTCATAGTTATTGTTTAAAATTGGTTAACCACTCTTTAAACAAGATAGTTTTTGTAAAAAACAATTGCCGAACAATTACTCATAACGTTACTAAATTATTTTGAAATTTTCCGAGATTCAAGATAGTCCTCGTCCATGTCGACGTGATATTTGTAGATTGGCGTGTTTATAATTCAGCATCAGCACACATAAACACACATCCTGTTTCAAGCGGGATTTCGGAGCTGACTTCTACTAGGAGGCGACACGAGACGACACACATTTTCGTGATACGTTAGCGGGCGACGTGGGTCAGAATCCTCTATCCTGGATCCCATCCTCATCCGTTCGGACAAGTTTACATTCATGTTACATTCATGAGGCGACCCTTCACGACAAACTGCACTCATGCCACTCTCGAGCAACGTCCTCTCTACGCTATTGACGAAGTTGCCGGTGTAGGCCAGTCTCCAACAATTTAAACATGAATGATTTTTAAATTTAATTTTAAATGAAGTTATGTTATGTTGGGAATGGGGTCTTAATACCCTGCGACCTAAAAGATATATTGGGCTCCCTTCTGTCGCTAATGCAGCAAGGAAATGTCACAGTGCCTATAATGACCCTTCTACTCCTTCTTCTCAAGGAAGTGTAGAATTTGATGTGGCTTCAAGTTAGGTAAATTTCCCTCTTCTATTTGATATGCTCCTAGGTATAGTGCCCTTGGATTCAGGAGTGCTACACCACAGAATCTGCACTCACTATCTTCTACTACTCTCAGTTTACTGAGGTGTCCTTTTAGTCGGCAATGCCAAGTAAGGATCCCTGTTACAATACGTAGCCTGTTCTTGCTCAGGCAGATGCAGACTTCCGATCTTTTCTGGTTGTATTCTCCCAGAAGTATCTTAGCCTGTCTCAGCTCCAAGAGATTGTTCCAATTATCCGTTAAATTGGTCCTGATTTTTGAGGGTAGACAGTAAATGGCGTTTGGGAAAGATGTAAGCAATATCAGTTGTGTAAAGAAACGGTGATATAAAAACTAGTGAAAGCTCAAAGAATAAGATGGCTGGTGTATATCCGGAGAATGAAGAATGAATAATGAATAATGGATAATGGATAATGGATAATGGATAATGGATAATGGATAATGGATAATGGATAATGGATAATGGATAATGGATAATGGATAATGGATAATGGATAATGGATAATGGATAATGGATAATGGATAATGGATAATGGATAATGGATAATGGATAATGGATAATGGATAATGGATAATGGATAATGGATAATGGATAATGGATAATGGATAATGGATAATGGATAATGGATAATGGATAATGGATAATGGATAATGGATAATGGATAATGGATAATGGATAATGGATAATGGATAATGGATAATGGATAATGGATAATGGATAATGGATAATGGATAATGGATAATGGATAATGGATAATGGATAATGGATAATGGATAATGGATAATGGATAATGGATAATGGATAATGGATAATGGATAATGGATAATGGATAATGGATAATGGATAATGGATAATAGATAATGGATAATGGATAATGGATAATGGATAATGGATAATGGTTAATGGATAATGGATAATGGATAATGGATAATGGATAATGGATAATGGATAATGGATAATGGATAATGGATAATGGATAATGGATAATTAATTGAGAACGGAGAACGGAGAACGGAGAACGGAGAACGGAGAACGGAGAACGGAGAACGGAGAACGGAGAACGGAGAACGGAGAACGGAGAACGGAGAACGGAAAACGGAAAACGGAAAACGGAGAACGGAGAACGGAAAACGGAGAACGGAAAACGGAGAATGGAGAATACGAATAGGAAGGAGTAGACAAAAGTAAGGTGAAAACAACAATTATTAGAAAATTTAAAAATATTAAAAATAAAAATTTGACAATAATCGATAGGGATAGGAGAAAATAAAAGCATATAGTGAAACAATTAAGCATTCCAACGACCTGTCAAAATGGCTGCCTCTGGGTTTTGACAGGGTCAATGATAATATAGTTATATAGATTGTTCGAAGCGAGTCGTATAGTCATCCTTTCCTTCTTTGATATTAACTTTCAATAATAATGTATTTATTGCTTTTAAAACCATAAGAGATGTATTTTGTTTGTTTTGTTTTTGCAAGTGGTGACATAATGCATTTGTCGTAATGTTCCATGTTATGGAATTGATTGCATAAAGTAGATCATTTTGACACTTATTGCGATTACAAAAAATGTTACTTTATATGTCAAAATTGGAACAACCAATTTTCAGCCTTTAAATATAGTAAAAAAATAATAACCAACATTTTTACTACAAGGCATAAGCTTGAGAAACATGGACGATCAATCTACAGGGTGTCCTATTTGTGCGTAATTATTACATATTTTAATTTGTGTTAGAGATAACAAGTTTTAAATTAAAGTTGCCTTTACGGATTTAAAAAATACGCATTTTAAAAATATTTATGGATATACAGGATGTTGCATCTTTGCCTGGCAAACAAAAATGTATATTTTTTAATTTAACACCCAGTATTTTAATTCACTCTTAGAATAATTTGTTAATACTGTCTTAAACCCTAGATTTTTTTTAAATATTACAGGTTTATCAAGCAATTAATTTTCTATGAAATTAGAGAATAATGCAGACTCCAAATTAAAATATCATAATATAGGTAGGTGTACATTGATTTAAAAATTGTTTAAACTACAGACCTATAAGATCTATAAGTAAGCTAACGAATAGTGGAGATAGAACTGGAATATTTTATACAGAATGTTTTAAAACATGTCTTAAATATGGATAATTATAAGTTCAATTTACTCAATTTTTCAAATGCAACACCCTGCATATTATTTTAGCATAATATTCTTTAAAAATTTGTGTATCTAACGATTTCAACATTTTACCCAATGACATATATACAGGGTGTCCCATTAGTGCGTAATTGATCGATAGTTGTATTATTATTGGAAATACAAAGAAATTTTTAATGTAAATTTGGATGACCATATTTAACAATTATTCTTAAATATACAGGGTGTTCCAGAAACGACGTGCTGGCCAAAACCTATATTTTTTTATAACAAAACACCCAGCAATACATATATTATTGTTTTCACGTCGTCAAACAATTTGAATTGACGTCATTCATTTGCTATGTTGTATATAGGTATATAGTCAAAACGCGAGGTTACGATTTTTTCAATTTTTTATATGGAATACCCGGTATTAATTAATTGGTGGTACATACAGGGTATTCCATTTAAAAAAATAACATCGTAACCTCACATTGTAACTCGTCCTATATACAACAAAGCAAATGAATAAAGTCACTTTAAATTGTGTGACGATGTGAAAACAATCAAATATGTATAACTACCTGCAGGGTGTTTTGCTTTAAAAAAGCGTTTGGTCAGCACCTCGTTTATGAAACAACCTGCATCTTTAAGAATAATTGTTAAATATGTTCTCACAACTTTTATATTAAAAATTTCTTGATATTTCCAATAATAAAATAGCTATTGATCAATTGCGCGCTAATGAGACACCCTGTATATGTATTATTTGCCTACATATTGGTATCGTTAGATAGGTAAATTAATAAGGAATTTTATGCTAAAATAATATACAGGGTGTTGCATTTAAAAAAGTTTAGAAATTTGAACCTACAATTAACCATATTTAAGACATGTTTTAAAACACTTTGCAAAAAATAAACCAGTTTTATCACCACTATTCGTTAACTTAGTATTTTATAAGTCTGTATATTAGGCAATTTTTATATCATTGTAAACCTACCTAAATTATTATAATTTTATTTTTGGTCTGTAAACCTGTTTTTTTCCATATTGGCTGGCCGTACATCAATGAGTACGCCACCTTCCTCTACTTGGAATATCAGAGGGTTCTCTGGAGTTTTTGGGTAGTTAGAGATAAGGTCGACTTTAAATAAAAGAATATAATTAGAATATTGTAAAATTCTTATGACTATTTTAATTTCCTATAGTTATTAAATTCATATGCATTATTTTTTATAAACAACTCAGAGACTGGCCTAATCCACAAAATTCTTCGTCTTCCAGGGCCCGAACGGCTTTGTATTCCCCATAGCTTCACTTTTTTCTCCCCGTTGCCATCAGCTTAATATGCTTTCAATAGTTAACATCTTTCCTGACTTGATTTTATGGTCAATAAAATAGGTAACTTCGCATTACTTGTGTCTGGTGTGTCTAGTAGTTTGTTAGAAATTCAGATGTAAACTTTTATGGTGTTGACTTTTTACATATTTATGTGTGTTGAGGTTTTTTTTGTATAGAAAACATAATTTTAGTAGGTGATATTTTTATTAGGTATTAGGACGCAGTATATTTAGTTTAGAACTAGTTAAATAATAGTTATACAATTTCGAACACATTTTATTGACCAATTGGTTTTACTCTTATTTCCCAATAGTATTTCTTGGTAGACTCACTGTGTAGGTAGAAATTTAAAAAAATATAAATCATACTTTAATTAAAATAATTAAATTTATATCGTAACACGATTTAAAAGCTTTTGTGTTTGCAATTAAGCAAATTTAACTTTTTTTGTTTGAAGAGATATTAAAAGCGGAAAAAATTAATGGAAATGACTATCAAGAATTTGAAATGTTTGGAATTGCAGACTCATTTAATTCTAACTTATCCGAAACGGTTTCATTATAATCGAAAAGTTGTTTCGTCTCCAACGAAAAATAATGACTTTCTATATTTGCATATATTTACATTCTATTTCAGACATTTTTAACGAATCATTTGTACGCAAATGAATATGAATCCAATGAAAATACCCATTGCTAAAAACAAACTTTCATATTGCTGTTCTTCAACTATATTGTTACGCAGCACCCTGTAGCGTGCTGCGGTCGTCATAAGTAAAGGTACGAGTAAATGAAGAAGATAGAATATTCCCGAAATATCTCGAAATGTCATTCCTTGTCAAAGAAAAGTCCAGATTGTCCGAGAAGGTTCTAGAAGTTCGAGGCAAGCTATATAAGGCGACGACCTGGCGTCAGAGTTCAGTTTTATGATAGACGTTAATGTTATCAGTTGGAATTATTGTATCAGTTGTATAATTGTTGTTAAAGTTTAGTTAAAATAAATTGTAATACCAAAAACCAGCGTAACATTGGTGACAGCGGTAGGATACAAAGTAAAAGTTCATGGTAAATACTAGATCCACTGAATGCGAAGCAGACATGGATACTTCAGGCCCACCAGCATGGTTTTTGAAGATGGAAGAGGAGAGAGTAAGGCGAGAAGAGGAAAAGGAAAGGCGTAGGAAGGAAGAGGAGGAGGAAAAGGAAAGGCGTAAGAAGGAAGAAGAGGAGAAAAAGGAAAGGCATAGGAAGGAAGAAGAGGAGTAAAAGGAAAGGCGTAGGAAGGAAGAAGAGGAGGAAAAGGAAAGGCGTAGGAAGGAAGAAGAGGAGGAAAAGGAAAGGCGTAGGAAGGAAGAAGAGGAGGAAAAGGATAGGCGTAGGAAGGAAGAAGAGGGAGAAAAGGAAAGGCGTAATAAGGACGAGGAAAAAGAAAAGGAGGAAAGGCGTAGAAAAGCAGAAATAGAAATTATAAATGGTTTGATACAAATTCAGGAAAATTTCAAGCAAGAGGTGGGTCAGCTAAACACTCGAGTAAATGTCTTAGCCCAGCAACAAGAGAATCTAAAAACTAATTAAGAGCAACAACAAGAGAATTTAAGAGCTAATTTGGAACAACAACAAAATAATCTAAAAACTAATTTAGAACAACAGGAGAATTTAAAAGTTAATTTGGAGCAACAACAAGAAAAAGCTACAGCAGACTTGGAAAGGCAAATCAGAACTGAAATAGTTGAGTTAGAAAGAAGAATTCGTAGGCAAGCTCCAGTAGGCAACGATGAAGCCGACAACACTACCTAGTCTTCAACCATAACTGAACTCTGACGTAGGTCGTCGCCTTATATAGCTTGCCTCGACCCTCTAGAACCTTCTCGAACAATTTTGACTTTTCTTTGACAAGGAATGACATTTCGAGACATTTCGGGAATATTCTATCTTCTTCATTTACTCGTACCTTTACTTATGACGACCGCATCACGCTACAGGGTGCTGCGTAACAATACTTTTGATGACCCATCACTTTAAAACTATTAATTTTTTTGTTGTAATTGATTTACAGTGCTACAGTATTCGTAAATAAAACTAATTTTTAAAGTTGTTCATAGATCCAGTTCTATAGGAATATTAAGACTTAAATCTTCTAATGTCCGAAGTGTTCTATGTTGAGTATGCAGCTCTGATTTTATCTATCTATTTTTATTTACACTTGTTGACTATGTTGTCTAACTAGATTGTAAGAGGTTTTTTGCATAAATAAAAAATAAAAGTCAGAAGCAATATATTTTATTCCAAAATATTCAAAGGGTTATGGGCCCAGGCCGACGCTAAGAATAAAGGAATATAAATAATAAATATGAACAAGTTTCCAAAATTGGAAAAACTACATGGAAAATATAATTTTCATTCATGCAAAACCATGACATGTCCGTATTTTGAGTTAACTAATTTAGAGAAATTATTATTTGGTGAGAAAAAGAATCCTGCACTTTAAAAGAAGCCTGAAGAAAATGCCAGCTAAAGAATATATTAAACTATGCGAAAGTTAGAGATACAGACATTCTCTTGCTAAAGTATTCATTCTCTTTAATGTTGATTCAGATATTGTACCACAAATTACATGTTACCCTGACGCAGTATGTATGTGGAACGCTTTAAACAACATTTTTGATAAGAAAAATTATTATTCCTTACATGCTTTGGTTAAGGCTATAGTTATTATTAAGTGTGAATCTGTAAAAACTATTCCTGAGCATATTGGTAAATATAATGAACTTTGGGCAAGATTAATTGAAAGAATCGCAATCCGTTCTAATGACACCGACAAAGAATCACTAGAAGCAGCATTCAGACCATTGACAACCTCTGTAAAAGCGAAAGGATCACCATTTTTAACAACGTTACCAAGTGAAATCGATAACATTATAGATAATTTGACAACCAACGTAACTTATGATGATGTATTACTTAAACTTAATGTGGTAAATACATATGCTATAAAAAAAGTGGTTGCTAATCCTGAAGTACTTCCAAAGGAACGACCAATTAAAGAATGTGAACCCTGTATTAAATCCAAAATTACAAGAGTTGTCCCAAAAGTTGAGGGAAATTCATGTAATTTTGTAGAAAATTCATTCGGATGTTGTAGGACATTTTTCTTCAAAATCTCTTGGTGAAAACAATATTACGTAACATTTATTGATGAAATAATGATAATGGCGGAGAATACATGTCAAATTCGATAAAGGAGTTTTGTAAGCGCAATGGAATCACACTGGAAAATTCAATTCCACGAATTCGTGAAACTAAGGGATTAGCGGAACATTTAAACAGAACTTTAACAAGGGCGAGAACATGTTCGATAGAGTCTAAGTTGCAACATAAATTCACACCTTTTGAAATGTTTTTTTAAAAAGCAACCATTTATATCTCATCTGAAATTCTTTAGTAAAAAAGCCTATATGCATATCTTTAAAGAAGCATAAGCAACTGGAAGCAAATTTTGACCCAGATATATTGACGGTGTGATGGTAGGTTAGGCTAAAAAAATGGGTGGTATCGATTTTATGATGGCAAGATAGTAGTAATATCAAGATATTATAAATTTCGTAGACAAGAAGAAGAAGAAGAAGAAGAAGAAGAAGAAGAAGAAGAAGAAGAAGAAGAAGAAGAAGAAGAAGAAGAAGAAGAAGAAAGAAGAAGAAGAAGAAGAAGAAGAAGAAGAAGAAGAAGAAGAAGAAGAAGAAGAAGAAGAAGAAGAAGAAGAAGAAGAAGAAGAAGAAGAAGAAGAAGAAGAAGAAGAAGAAGAAGAAGTAGTAGTGTTTATTGAGAGTTTTCCAAAGATTAATACTTGGAACAAAACAGAAGAAAGAGAAGATTCAAAAGTAAATGATGATAATGAACAAAGAACACATTCGAATTAAAATATTAAAGAAAATATAATTAGAGATGAAGATGATGAAAATAAAATAATTTCGTAAGTATCCCCAAAAATAGTCCAACCAAGGGGTAGCTGCAGGAAAAGAAAGTCTCCAGATAATTATGATGAATACTTGCATTACGCTACTAATGATCCAGTTTCGTATAAGGAAGCATTTACAGGACCAGAATCTCATAATTGGGGGAGAATGTGTTGTTTAAAAAAAGTATTTACGGCTTAAAACAATCTCCCAGGCAGTGGAATCAAAAATAAGTAACTGTTTTGAAGACTATTAATTCAATCCAAGGCAGATCCCTGTTTGTTCGTTTTAGTGGATGGTACCCAAATAATTTCCATTTATGTCAACGATCCTAGGATCCACTAAAAATCATGTTGAAATCGTGGAGGAAACTTTGAACCTATATTTTAGAGTAACTCATTTAGGCATACCTAATTTCCTACTTTCCTTACAAATATGTTGGGAAAAAGATTGCGTTTATCTATCACAAAAACAATACATAATAAGTATTTTAGAACAATATTGTATGAAAAATTGTAAACCTGTTTCAACACCAATGGATATTGAAACAAAACCTTAAAAAGCCTAAGAAACTGACCCTAGAACTAATAAAGAAGTCTATCAATCTAAGATTGGCAGTCTTTTATATTTGGCCTTGGAAACAAGGCCGTATATCGAATATGCGGTAAACATCCTCTCTCAGTTTAGTTCAGATCCAACAAATGAAGATTCCAATATAATTCCACACATACTTCGCTACCTAAAAGGAACTGTGGATATCAATTTGAAGTACGAAGAGACTACAAACTCAAAACTTTATATGTAGTGAGTGGATATATAGGATTTTATGGAAATGTCGCTGTTACATGGACAACCAAAAGGCAATAAAGTGTAGCTGTTTCCACAATAGAATATGAATATATGGCCCTCTCGTTATCAACTCGATAACTAATTTGGATGGCACATGTGCTTTAAGATTAGAAACAAAAGGATAGGCTTACGATACTGTGTGATAATCAAGCCTCTATAGTACATATAGCGTCCAATCCAGTATTACACTAGCGAAGCAAGCACATAGATGTTTACGAAGCCAATTGGCAAGGAACTTGATAAATATTTTCCTGTTGTCAGTTTTTTTTGATTAAATTAAAAACAAAAGTCAGAAGCAATATATTTTATTCCAAAATATTTAAAATTCTACCCATCGTATTTGGGTCTCCCTGCTCTTCTTCTATACAATCTAAAACTCTTATTACAGTATTAGTTTTGTCCTTTTAGTTTATTTCTCTACTTTGTTAGTTCTAATACTTATTTATGTAATTCTTATGTTATGGTCTCTGAGGATTATTCTAAACGTCAGCCGTCAGTTGAGTTTTGTTCATTTCTCAACTCAAGACAATCTGTAGGCAATGATTAAATTGTTGAAAACGTATTTATTATTAAGAAGCTGAGGGTTTGAAACACATAGACCTCATAATGAAAAACTTTCAAACAATTTGATAACATTTCAAGTAAAAATTAGAAATTGACCCATTTACAAAAATATAAAATGCAGATAAAGCTTAAAATATCCAATATGAACAACCGGCAATAATTACTTATTTGTTTAATTTTCAATTTTTAAAGATAAATGAATATTTCCTCGATTACAGGATAAAATTCTCTTTATGAAAATATAAAATCGAACTAATTAATATGGCCTTAAGCTATCGTCGATAAAAAAAATTTCACCGTTTTCATTTGTGTTTTCTTTTTAATTTATTGCAGAGTAATATTGCTCGATTTTAAGCGCTTTGCGAAGCATTATGTATTTTTTAGTATCTTATTTTAGAATTTTCAGTACGTATTTCTATTTTTTAATAAAAAAATACCTTAAATATCTTCGTTTGATGATAAAAAACGCAATATTAATGGATGAAAAAAGTGCTCTGTCTCGTATATATTTTATATTTATGATTATAAAAACAAAAAATTTATGTTGATATACACTTTTCATATAAAAATCCGTTACCTTATGACAGCATTATTATTTGTAAAATAAAATTAATTAAAAATGTAAATAATACTTGTTTCGCTGCCATAATAGATAAATTTGATATTTTTTAGAAAAAACATCAGAGGAAATCACGATTGTTTTTTTTTTTTTGAAAAAATCACTTATAATTCATATAGTTTTTGAAATTTTGCTTACGCAACAGAGAAAATAATACTTAGGGTCAGATTACAATAAGCACACAGCTGCGTCATCACTTGAAGAATTTATTTATTGGCGATCGCAGCTTACTGTGTCCAGTGGCATGTTTTTAATATTATAATAATTATATTTTTAAATCAAACATTTCATTCTTTATTAAACGATAGTTATAGATAATATAATATATTTCAAATTTGAAATACTCGTTATGACGTAACGGTGTTCTTCTTATTGTAATCGGACTCTACTTGTGTCAGTTTTATTAATTTCGTTTGCTCGAAAATCTTTGGGTGTGGTTTGCGAAAGGACTTGGATAGCTTTAGATGGAGATACGAAAAATTCCAGGATCAAGAAGTTGCAAGAAAGTATCAATAATGGGCTTTAATCTCTGATCCCAGAAGCTAAAAACAGGAAGAATATGGTCGATATATACTTAAATAACCGCAATTATAAGACGTACGAGTAAAGTTTACAAATGTGCCTATTGCTTACGAAAGCTATTTACAAGTAATTTTAATAATTTTAAAGCATACAACTGTGAAAATCCTTAACAATAAACGGAAGTTTTAGATAAAATCAACGACATTTAAATCAAAATGTATTTCTAGTATTATTATAGTCTCTCATCTGACTGCAAAAGTAGCACGTGGTCTTTTTTGTTTGCTATTTGTACTATTTCTGATCATGTGTCATGTGAAATTCTAAGTAAAATTGCTTATTGATGCATCTTTTCTTTTTTGCTGGCAATGAAATATATGCTACTGGACTTCAATAATAATAAAAAAAATCCCTTTTTTTCACTACTTCTGGTGTAGGTGTAACTAAAGATGCTCAATACATAAAAATAATTGATACAGCGTATCGATTCAGATCGAAATTTAATGTATCGATACACTTTAATATCGTAAGCAACAGTATCGATACTTAAAATATTGAAATGGTATACTAATGTACATAGTACAAATGTTATTGAAGTGAAAAAATTGTATACGGGGGTATAAATGGATTTTAAGATATATAATTACAAAATATATACAATATTTCAACCGAACTAATGTAAGTTTAGTATCCTATCCATAGATGGCATAGTTTAATTTCGTAATTAGTAATGTATAAGTTTTATTTTATTTTCGATACTATTTAACATAGACATATATCGATACGGGGTATCTTTGAGTCGTGGAATATCGGTATAGTGTTTCCAGAGTCAATCCAATACAGGCGTTTGTACCGGGATTGCGTAATAATTCGCGTTACATGCCATGCGAATGCTACAAATTTTATACCCTAACATTGCAAATAAGCGTGAACTGTCTTGGTATAGCCTCTGATGTGGCACACTTAAGTTTTAAACATCTACGCACCTATAGTTGATGTTAAGTCCACAAGTGAGCGGCCAGAATTGCTGACTCGCCTGGCTGCTTTAGTCGTTTTATCTTTGATCAGTAGCGTGCACGGTTTGAAAAATTTTCCCAAAGCGTTTGTTATAAACTTGTTTTTATTTTTCGGTGTTTCTGTCAAATTTTGGTTTGTGTTATACAAGATGCTATCTGGAGAACTTTTGAGGTAGATGTAGATGCGAGAGTCAATAATTTTACATGCCGGAAATGAAAATGGCTTTGTAGCAAACGCTTCGCTACTTTCAGCAAAATATGTCAATAAAGCTCTGCTGGTTTATCATGAAGATATGAATGCAGCAGTTTTTAAGAACTGGTTTGCTGAACAACTTTTACCGAATATTTCAACTAATTCATTTATTGTAATGGACAATACGCCATATCATTCCCAGCAAATTCACAAGAAGCCAAGTAGTGACTCTAAGAAATCAGATATATCAAAGTATTCAAAAGATAATAACATAAGGCGCGGCCATTTTGATGCCTTTACTACAGTTTATAGCTAAAGAATCAGTTCGCTCACTCTGCGTCGGCACTTTTGATCTCATTGTTCCAGTTTATACACTGCGCAACTCAGATAATTCAATATTTGACAACCGCCTATAATAAAACAGCAGTCTTCTGCACATCCTGAATTTGTATCCCTGGAGTGTATGTTATTTTGGAACTTTCAACTGGTCCGAGTGAGCTAACTAATTCTTTAGCAATAAACTGTGACTCCAAAAATAATATTCAGTGACACTGACAGTAGCAAGCAAAATATCAGGTGCGTTTTATTCATTCGCTTCTGCTTCCGGAATTGTCGGTTTAGTTTTAGTCAGATTAAAACAAGGAAACCGATAATTCCGAAGCAGAAGCAAATGATTAAAACGCACCTATTAAAAATATTGTGCCAAGATGTAGGCAACACGTAATAAGGCATCAAAATGGCGGAGTTTTCTATCTCCTTTTAAAAGGCACTCAATATAATATAGTTCTTCAGATTGCATATAAAAAGAGCGGGTAGCAATGTTTGTCGTAAATTTAATGGAAGATTGTACAAAAAACCTAGAGGTATCCTTTTAGTTTAGTAGATGGAACCCTAATATAGTTTGAAAAAAATTAAGTGTAAATATAAAATAAAAATTGAAGGTATAATAATTTTAAAATGAATTAAAAAACAGAGTGTTTCCTAAGAAAATATTAAATTAGCCTTTGAAATGCCTCGCTTTTCCGACAAACCATATTTAATAAAAAAAACTTTAAAACTATTGACCTACATAATGCTGCTATATATATTTTATATAGAGTGTATAATTAATTGAGCTCATAAACATTTTTCGTTATAATTCCCAAATCTTCCGTTTTTGTTAAAATTACATTCGCTTTGAAATTTGTCTTTAATTTACTGCAAGTTTGTGAAACAAATTTAACACTAAATTAATGAAAATTTCGAATTTGGTACAAGGCGATGTAGTCGACGAAGTAGTAATTGTTGAAGTTCCTTTCTACGGAAGTAACTTTCAAAATTACCTGTGTCAACTTTCTTGCAAAGAACTTCACGTTACTTTATGAACTAATTTCAGTTCGTCATTTTTTTCGTCTAATTAATAGGAAAATCTGTAGACGAATTTTATAATATACCTCACGAATTTTATAATATAACTCAATAAAAAATAATAAATTGATCATTGATAGCGTTTGATTTTATTTTCATAACTTTGTTATTGAAACGAAATAATTATTAAGAGAGATTTTTAGACAATATTGAACTATTCAACGCCACATTTTTCTTTTTTTATTTGTCTAATATCGATATATTTCTTCTGCTTCTTTATTTTCTTTTTCTTCTGCTTAAATTTTTTTCTTTGTATTTTTCCATCAATAAACTTTGTCAGGCAATTTTGACCACAAAAAATAAAATAGTTTGTATTTGATTCGACATCTGACAACACTGGCATAATTAGAAATAATATTGTCCAATATTCAGGCGTTACTGGCACCTCGCGACTAATGTTTTATTTGGATATTAAAGAGCATAGGTTAGGGGTATATTTAGTGCAAAGTTTGTGGTTAGATAGTTTAATTTTAATATACAGAATAGAAGTATCGAAGTAGGTACCATAATCTTTTTTAGCAGTATCAACTGCAGTTAGGAGCTTCTCCATATTAAGGACATTAAAAACGTGGACGCGATCACGTATGACCCACGATCACCTACTGGGGTTAGTCTTGTTGCATATTCACAGTGAAATACTTTTAAATATACAAAATATAATTGATAGGAGTGGAAAAATATATATTGTCATCTTAATAATACTTTCATTAAAAATAAATTTGTTTTGATGTTATATATATTCCATTGTGTGACCCAAATAAATTAAAAAAAAATATCGCCTCTTCGTTCATCAAAATCAGGCATTTTCCATTGAATAAATAACTAACAATAGGACTCCTTTGGAAATAAGGTACCAAGTAACAAAATTCAAGTTTTGAAAACAATTATTAAAACTGACATCTTATTAATTTGTATCTTTTTTGCAATTTATATTCAAAACAAATAATTCCTTTTAAAATACATCAGTAAATTGGATGACTTACACTAAAAAATAAAGTAAATAAATGGTTTTTTTATGCAAAACTTTACTAACGGTCTGCAACAATATATGGATTAAAATTTTACTAACAAACAAACTATTACTTCAAAAAAGTTGTAGGTGTGTACACACTGAGTAGTAGGAGTAAATAAAATATTTTGAATTTAAAGTGTGTATAGGAAAAATTGTTTAAACAATTTCACTTTATTATATAAATTAGTCAAGCGCTTTCGCCGATTAAGCCATCATCAGGAATTCGTCAAAAAACCGTAAGAAATGAGGAAAAATACATCTACTAATTTTTAAAATATAGTGAAATTGTTTAAACAATTTCTCCTATACACACTTCAAATACAAAATCTTTAATTTTCTCCTAAGAAACTAAACTAAACAGCTAACTTAAAATTCTTAATATCTTTTTCCTTTTTCCTTCCCTTCCTCCTTTTCAAGAACACCATTGTAGTCTTGTACATCTTAATAATACTATTATCTTCTGTTATACCTCTGTAAAGCAAAACTCGGGGTCGTCAGCTGAAATCAAATGCATGTAAGATTTAATGTCTTTTGCTGCTATTGGTTTTCCTTGAGTCCATAGAAGGTCAAAAAATAGTCTTTGGTACCAGTTTTGTTTGGTATTTATTTCGTCATAGTTATTAGTTCAAACAAAAATACTGTGTAGTATATATTTTACTTTTGTCTTCATAATTAGTTTTTTTTTTGAGGTTCTTTGTGGTAATAGAATTTTCGTTACTCATACGAATATTGGATACCCTCTCGAAAGGCTGCATTATTTTACTGTACCCTTGGGGAGAAAAAAAATTCTGTTGTTTTTTAATATATATTCCACATTCCCAAAATCACTGTCATTGAAAAGATAGCTGTGTCTTCGTACCAGAAACATTAACCTTTCACTTTATGGGAAATGACTTTATTCTAGAATGAATTTCATAAACAATACAATTTCCACGACATTTTATTTGAAGAAGGCAGTACCGTGTGAACTGATAATAGGTCCGTTTGACCAAATCGGTGTTCCGCTTCACCGAAAAAAGATTCTAGATAGAAAAACAGCCACCAGGTGAGTATCTCTGATAATATAGGCCTGTTCAGATTTTTCCTCATTAAAATAATATTTCTGTGACTCTGCTTATTAAGGTAAGATTCGCCTTGAATTTAGGGATGAGCTAGGTTAAAGGGAAATTTTTTACATAGTTATGAACTGATATTTTTATTTTTATCGGCATAAAATTCTCTATTATATAAACATAGTTGCCTTTTATACAAAATAATGTGAGTTGGGAGTCATGGAAGCGTAAGAGTATTTTCTATATCGAAGGTTGATGTTTCTACATATCACAAACCACAAATCATTTTTCTTTATTTTTTGTATTATTCTAGTTTTTCCTCTGATAGTAATCACACTTATTGCAGATATCTTTTTTAGGGGCTTTAGTTCTTCTTACATTAAATTCTTTTTAAAACCAGTAATTTCCTTCCATTTTCCATCATTTATTCGCACAATATAGCCACTGCATACCAGTTGGTAAACCATAATGGCTTTTTGAAACAAAAACGAAAGAATGTCGTCTCTACACGAAATATAAGATAATATTTTCGCGGATCCAATGCTCTGTGATTCTTTATTGTTTAAATAAGTGTTTTCTTTTTATATTATTCAAGTTCGTTCTAGAATCAATAGAGGAAAGTATGAATCGTATAACTTTGATTTCATTTTGCGAACTGGATACAGTACAAATATTGAATTTTTCATTTTTAGATAGTGTCATTTGGTCTCTTATTATATAAGGGGGTCTAATTAAAGGATTTCCTCCAACTTCATCGTAGTATTTTCAACTTCGAGGTAAAATTTTTGATTTTTAATTTA
Organism: Psylliodes chrysocephalus; assembly: GCA_927349885.1. Classification (NCBI taxonomy): domain Eukaryota; kingdom Metazoa; phylum Arthropoda; class Insecta; order Coleoptera; family Chrysomelidae; genus Psylliodes; species Psylliodes chrysocephalus. The sequence continues at coordinate 28,092,629 of OV651819.1, read as the reverse complement.
ACGAATGGTGTTTGGTAAGAAAACTTAAGAAAACAATATATATCATAATAAAAATCTTAAGTCACCACTTTGATATGTTGTTTCAAACGTGCCATAGCTACATTAAAGCAAGTCTTGTATGTCACATTTAATGGTTTATTCTGTCAAATCGCTTGGTAGGTACACCCTCATTTTTATGGACAAGCCTTATGGCTTCTACAATAGAATCGTTTTTATTATAAAGGTCATATCACTGTTAAGAGAAATTTACCAAAATAACCATCGCAACGTTATAATTTTTTACGGTTTAGTATGCCTTGTTCCATCCGCCTTATCAAATAGTTCCGTGTGTATGGGAAATTGAAGGAAATTTGTTATAAATGTTACAGGTGATATAATAAAAGAAATATGGATGTAATATAATATACCAATAAACTTTTAATATAAAAAACTAAATGTATAAATATTATTTACTTCTGTCTAGTAGTTTATCGCCAACTGGAAATATGCGTGTAAGGTAAATTATAGTATCTAGTATCTACAAAAAAAAAGTTTAATTTATCCGTTAAAAAATGTCAAGTACAAAAATAGTAGGACAAAATTTAAAAAATACGTATTATAATAATACACAAATTAATACGAATTTAATTTAAATATACCCAAACGTATATTTAGGCACACTATCTATAAATCGTTCATCGCAAACTAAAAATATTCGTGTATTGTTTAACTATAAACGTATAATAATTAAAATTATATGTAGGACGTATAAAAAAAGTATAATATATCGTTTAAAAAATGGTATGTAGGCATAAAAATGGTAAACTTTAAACGTATACGAGAATTACGTATAAAATACGTGAATTATACTATTGTGTGCTGACTGGATATGCTTATATAATTATTATTGTACATACTTATCAGATTTGTAATAAAATATTTTTCTCTTAAACAACTTTTTAATTCAATAATCTTCAACAAATGTCATACTTCGCATTCCTTGTAAACTGAAATCTCTCTTGTTGTTTTAAATATTACTGGTAATAATTTTATGCCTAAGCACGTTTCAACCCCCTGCCTAATGCAGTGTGCTAGGTCACGCTTGTATAAAGATTTCATTATTGAATTGTACGAAGCCGAATCAAAGGCCTCTTCGACATCTAGAAATACTCCTAGTCCTATTTCTTTTATTTCTAATGCTTGCTCAGCTTTTTGAGCTAGCCTATATATGATTGCTTAGCAATTTTTTCTAAATTGGTAGGTTTTTAGGAGAAATGGTGTTAGGGATTATTTATTTAAATGATTTGGTCTCTGCGTAAGACGCTTTTTCCAGATTTAGGTATAAAGGCAATTCTTGCAGACCTCCAGCTTTGTAAAACATATCCGCAGGCTACTAGCTCGGAACAGTTTATCAGTCCCTCCAGTACTTCCTAGCCCTTTTTTAAAAATGTCAGGAAAATACTTTCAGGACTCGCAGTCTTGTATGGTTGAAAATAATTTATCGCCCATACAAGTCTCGTTCTGTTTAAAATTGTGTTTGCAAGATACCAGTTTTTATTTGAAGCCCTGGAAACTAATAATTCTATGCTACTATTTTCTTGGTCAAAGATAATATCACATTCAGGGAAATGTGAGTTTAGTAATAACCCTAACTCTCATCTGTGCTTGTGTGAGTTCTTCTTGTTGATTTTAAAGATCCCTTGCAGCCTTGTTTATCTCTCTGTAAAGAGGCTTCCAATGACGTCACAGAATTTCCAGCATTAATTTTCCTTTACTATTCGAATGGAATAACCATATTTTCTCTAGTATGGCTTATGGGCTTCCCATTGCCCGAATTTTTAGATAGGTTTAAAATACGTAACAGTTTTTATCTTGCCAAAAACTACCCTTTTCAAAAATAATAAAAATGTATAGAGAAAACGGATTCTCACCATCACCACCTGGTGAATAAATTATTTGCCCCTGTTCTCTAACGTTCTACTTCCTTTAAATTTACAAAACATACTAGTCATTTTCAATTAAATGGAGTGGATCGTAAATATTTCCCGAATTTGCTTCATGATAATTAAAAAACTACTTAAAAATACTTTAATAATTTAAATGAAACGTTTGGTGACTTAAAGTATTTAATTGGTTCGCTGTATTTGGCCGTATTCTCAAGAATAATCTAAAGACAAAGTATGGAACGCTATTGTCCTTTCGAATTCAAAAGCGGAATATAAAAGCTAAACTTCCAAAACATATATTCCGTCAGAAACAAAGAACAGGTGTGTGTCTAACTAAATAATTCAGCGCAAGATAGTCCCCAGTTTGTCTTATATATCTATTATTGAGAAAGCATGGCTTCGGCGATTCAACTCATAATTTTTAAAGATCAGGACAAATGGTACTAAACATTTTAAATATTTATTTGGTACAGTCGGAGATATTGTGCTTCGATAAAAGGTTTTTAAGTTTACGGCTTTGAATATATTTTTATAGTCATAGAGATAACAGGGGTGATGATTTTAGGAAACTTTTATAGCATTCGTGATCTATTGAATATATTGTATTACAGAGATAGTATTTTGTTATTGGTGCTACTTTTTACTTGTCTTATAGTCATGCTCCGATCCAGTTGCCTTTGGAAACACATTTAATTTATTGTTTATAGTAAAATATGATATGTGATTGTTGTATGATAAAGGCGAAAACAACGACAACGACAACGACAACGACAACGACAAAAACGTATAAGCTTGATATTCGTAGAGGTATCCATCAGTTGGACGAGTACCTAAACGCGATATTGTTAGAATCTACGGAGAGTAAGATATTTTGGTTTCAACAATCTACAAGATAATAAGAGATTAGGGGTGAGCGTAGCCATATATGAGTGGTGGAATCGTGATGAAAAGGGGTTGGTCACGTCTGCTTAAGAAATTGCAATACGAAGAACAACACTAGTTAAGGATAAATGGGCTAATGCAAAAATTAAATAAAATAACGATCCCGTTTTAAAGAAGATGCAATAATGGAAAGGGGAAATTCGTCGACCTACTCGCAAGGAATATCAAAACTCTCTCCAGTTGTTAAGTCGTATTTGGCTCAGTAGCACTCTTATACTGGAAGAAGTATTATTAAAGCAGGTACTCAAAAATAATTTTGGTTTTAAAAACATAAGGCATTTGATTATTTCAAAGACTATAGTATCCGAATTACTTTCTCAATTACAGACAGTCCATTTAATATCTCTATGTTAAGGAACCCCTTTAGAGTTTATGGAAGGTTTTAATAGACAAAAAATTCCAATGATATAAATAACTGGTGTAAGAAATGTACCTGTGCTTTGTGTAATGGACCTCATTAGAAAAGGAAGGTTTAAAATGGAAAACACGCTCGTGTCATTTGAGGGTGACCATGACCAAAAAGAAGAAAAAGGCGTTGACAAGAAACACCTGACTTGCCTATGAAGAATTTTGGGCATATATGGAGGTACCAGTAAAGCAAGATATTGCATTACAACTGAGTGTATAACATGATCTGGTCACGTTTCCAAAAGACTATTCACTGATATATAGCACTCCTGCCAGTGTCACCAGCACACAAGGATTGATCTGTTTTCCGGAAGAGGTTTGATCGATTACCAGAACTTCAAGGTCAGTAAACATCTCCTAGAAAAGCTTTAAAACTTCAAGATGGATGACGTTACCTTTTCTATCTGGTTATAAATAACACTTTCCACGATCTATCCCCCTTATCAAGATGTATGGGAAACATTACTGCGTTGGAAAAAGCACTTACTGGAGCCCAATATATAGTAACTACTCATGCCAAAAATAAAGTGTAACCAGCTGGATTGAAAGTTAATTAGAAAAATGGTGGAAGATAATCTACTAAACTACCGAAGTCCAATCATTCGTCTGCAGTCATTCACCAAGTATCCAGGTTACACCGAAAATAGTCCTTTGTTACTTCCATTTAATTGAAAATTTTAATAGGGTCCAGTTGCTAGTTATTTTTTATCAGTCCAATCAAGCGTTAATACTTTAAGTCCCTCTCTGCCTTGTTTGGACCTTTACGACCTCCATTTTCCCTTCACCAGAAATATTTGATTAAGTGAACCAACCTTAATACATGATGGATCTGGTTTTTATTTTAGTTGAAGGACGTCTATAATTTTTGTAGCAAGTTTTGGCGAATGCGCAAACATTCGTAAAATACGACTTCAAGTTTAGAGATCATTCAGTACACATAAATCTTGTTCATATAAATTATTATTTATTATATAAGTAAATGTCCACATAAATTAGTAGTATTAAGTTTAAATAAATTAATGTCTTAGTGTAAGTGAATTAAATAAATAAACGTTACAATGTAAACAAATTAACATAACTATGCCTCTAGTTATTTTATAGATTGGAATTTCTGTTTTAGACATTAGTTATGTTAGAATTTTTCAGAACATAAATAGGGTTTAATAACAGTAAATAAAAATAAATACTCAAAAATAGGATACTTTCTATCGACCTGTTTGTTCATAAAAGCATCGATGTTTAGAAAAATCGATATTTTGTTTTAGATTTTTTTACAGTTTCGATAGTCTGTATTCGATGTATCATTTGATAATAGGGATGTCTGATATACATCGATGCATCGAAAACATCGATATTTTCGATTCGATACATCGACTTTACCCGATGCATCGAAAACTTTTGATGTTTCTCGATGCATCGATGTATTTTTATCGATGTATCGAATTTTTTCCGTTTAGATGTACGTACTTATTCTATTCTTTCTTTAAAAATAATAGCTAATAAGTGTCAATACAATGTAGTCTATCAAATCAAATATGCAAATTAATATCAAATATGTGGCATCAATGCAAATAAATTAAAATTTAATTAAAACATTTAAAAACATCAAAAATCAAAAGCGTCAAAAGTCAAATGTCAAGTCAAAAGCAACTTGTGAACATCGAAATTTGTACATGTCACGTATTATGCAAGTAAAAGTAACGTGAACAAGTGAATCTCTATTGTTGATAATAGTGTCAAGTAAGTAAGATTTAATTATTTTATATGGCCTTTAATTAGTTTAGTCGATTTTTTTCCATTCTCGCAAATAAAAATAATTTGAGGTTAAGAGCAAACTTTCGTGCACGGTTGGATAGTGTTGCGTCGTTGCCAGACTGTGTCAAATTTATTTTTTATCACCATAAATTGAAGAATTTAAATCATTTTTTGCGTGATTGATAAAAATATCCCTTTTGTTACAGATTTCAATATGGGCCCGCAGAAAAAGAGTTCTGCTTGGAACTATTTCAATAAAATTGATGACAAAACTGCTAAATGTAAAATTTGTCAGAGAATTATTAAGACCGCTGGCAATACAACCAACCTAATGGGCCATATTCGTAATCTTCATAAAGCCGTTTTCATACAAATAAGTACGGAAGCTAAGAAATCTAAGGCTAAAAGTAGCACTGTCTCAGTTTGTCCCCTACCCCAGCTTACTACTTCTAACCCTTCTCCTTGTACTTCCAAGTCTTTACCAGACGAAGCTCCTGTAATTTTAAGCGAGGTAGGTGAACCAATGAAAATGGAAAATCCTGTTCTTACTAAAGAAGTGGAGAGCGATACAGAAATACCATTGAAGCGACAGAAACCAATTATCTCAGCTTTTGAAGAAATGTATTCTTTTACTCCAACGGGAAATAAAACGAAGAGAATTAATAATAGCATTCTATATGTGATTTGTAAAGACAACCAACCATTCAGTATTGTCGACAATGAAGGATTTCGCCACCTATTGAAAGTTGTTGCTCCCCAATACCAGATTCATAGTAGAAGCAGTTTTACTTGATGGCTTGATAACAAGTATGATGTTCTATCGAAAATTTTCAAAGACAAATTGTCCTCTGTAAAACACATCACATTGACAACAGACATTTGGTCCGACAGTATGCAAATGCGCAGCTTCTTGGGTCTCACTGCACATTTTGGAGTGGCTACAGAACTAAATTCTGTAACTCTTGGTGTCTACGAACTAAGCGAACGCCACACATCCGAGTATTTATCTGAAATGCTTTTAAATACATGCAGAGAATGGGGCATAAATCCTGAAACCATATCAGCAGTTGTCAGTGACAATGCAGCGAATATAGTAAAAGCTATTGACCTAGCTTTTACTCAAAGAAAACACATACCATGTTTTGCTCATACGCTAAATTTAGTGGCACAAACTATTTTACATAATGATAAACTAAAAAACATAATTTCAAAGATGAAATCTATTATTACGTGGTTTAAACAAAACTGCATTGGCAGTGATGAACTTCGTAAATCTACAACCGACGAAACAAAGCTCATCCAAGATATTTCAACTCGTTGGAATAGCACCTATTTTATGATAGAACGATTTTTAAAACTCCGCGTTCATGTGAATGAAATTGTTAATCGTCACAAAACTGCACCCCTCCTATGTTAAGTGGCTTGAAAATAAGTATTATTTCATCAATACTTCCACTGTTACGTCCATTTGAAGCTGCTAACAGGAAGTCTCAGGAGATCATTACACTACCAATAGTAAAATTATTCCCTTAGTTCATTGTCTAGTTTCAAAAATAAAATCTGTTTCTGTAGACGAACCAGTAGCCAAAGAAGTTCAAAATATAATTTTGAAAGAGATAAGCAAGAGGATGGGAAAAATGGAATATGTTTTGTCATTGGCTATCGCGACGATACTCGACCCGAGATTCAAAAAAATCCATTTTGCAGATCCCATTGCCTGTGCCATTGCAGTTCAAAAAATCAAAGAAATTGTTAAAACTAATATCTCCCAAGAAATAATTGAAAAAGGCGATCTAAACGGATTAGATTCAGATAATTCTGATAAAGCAGAGGATACATTCAGTATCTGGAGTGACCATCATAAACTGGTTCACAAAAACTGGAAAAATAGTAGATCGGCGGAGGATGATTTTTTCGATGAAATATCAGTCTATTTAAAAAGTCCCGTTGGCAGATTAAATGAAAACCCGCTAGAAATTTGGAACGATTTGAAGGTACAATTTCCAAATTTATTCAAAGTTGCATATAAGTATCTTACCATCGATGTTTTGTATTCGATATATCGAAATGCATCGATTCATTTTGCCGATGCATCACATCGAAAAAAACATCGATGTTTTAATTTGGTGGACATCCCTATTTGATAACAACATCGATATGATACCGTCCGATGCATGTAGCAACTGATACAAAGCTTTTCACGATGGAATTAGTCTCTGAGACATATATAGCGTCCCACGGTGAATATACCGTTTACTTACTCTTTTGAATTTTTTTTAATGCAAGTCTAATTAAAATATTTAATTTGCTATTATTTTATAATTCTGTCTATTTTTTATAGGTGTTATTGACTTTAATACTTTAGTTATTTGCCTCATATCCCGTATAAAACTAGCAAATCCCTTAAATTTTTCTCAACAATTTATCATGAAAACAGGATAGTTAGTCTTTTGAAGCAAATGTTCAGATTAAATTCGAAACCCTTAAATATTCGTGCCCATAATATACGCTCAACTCGATTTATGTAAGAATTTTTCTATTGGAGATGCATCATTGCCAATTTAACAAATAATTCTCGCAGTATATTCGCCAAGGATGCCTGGAGATTATCTCTCCTGAAGTTTAGTGGAGATGCCGCGCATTTACTTTAAGCTCTTTAGTGATCACTCGGCGTTGGAAAACTTCCTCTTTGCTAAATATTTTTCTCTTTATCTGCTAAATGAGGCGAGGGACTGAGGTAATTGCTTCGCCAGCTAAATATGTCAGGTTGCCGGGACCTTGGCGGTTATCAAACAACTTTATAAAAGGTTTAATAGTAAAATAGGTATCGCTTTGCATATAAAAGAGTTTAGATGTTAGAGTTCAATGTTTTGGCATTTTTATTGGATTAGTGTTGGTATTTTTGTAGGTTTACGGTAAACAACCCAAATTCGAACGTTGTTTAAAGTTTTGCTATTAACTTTTCATTATGTATTTTTAATGGATTCAAATTATTCCTCTTTATTGCCTCCATTACGTTAAAGTGCTATAAGTACAAATGTATTGAAACTGTTATAGCAATTATTACTTTGTAAATTATTTCCAGAAAAAAAAAACAAATAATTTAAAATGGTTTAATACAAAAACAAGAGAACAGTTTATCAGATCTTCCGTCAACAGATTTCATATCTTGGCATCTCCACTTGGTGGGCGACAAATTAAATTAAGGAATAAATATAATAATAATAACCAAATGTATCGCATTATTCTGTAACGTTTTACACCGAGAAAAATATCTAATAAACGTTAGTCGATATCAAATAACCCTTAAAAGATACCTGGATATAATACGTGACAGCAAAAATATCATCATTATTAGTTTGATCTTGCTAAAATGATCGAATAACCGTTAGTCAATGGTTGAATAACCCTTAAACATTCTGCAATTGCGCAGTTTATTCTTTTACCGTATAGCCCTTATACAGTAACATACTTACAGTTATTCGACAGAAACATACAAACGATTAAATAGCAAAAAGCTAGTGATAAAATATCCAAATAAATAGTAGTATAAACATAAGTAGACGATCTAATAACGTAAATTTTACAATAGATCAATCGAAAATAATTCGTCAAACAACAACTAGCTGGTTATATAATATGCGTAATAAAATAGGGAAATAGCAACAGGTAGATGCTCTCATAACTTTAGCTAGAAAATTGAATTATCACAGACAAGTGCTCAAATAACCTTGGGTAGAAAATAAAGTAGCAGCGAATAGGCTATCAAATAATTCTTTCCATATATAAAGAGGGGGAAGTGTGGGGGTGGAATTGGTTATATCAAATAAAAAAATAAGATCAAATTTTTTATTTTAAGCAACAAAAACAATTCGGAATTCATGATTCAAACAAGCAACAAATTTGGTATCAAATTCAAATGGAATATCCTACAATAAATGTACAACATAAAAACATATTTTATATTTAATTATTGTATTTCACAAATAATTCATAAAACTGAATTAAAAACTATTTTAAAAAATTTATTTTCAATGAATAAATAAGTACCAACAAAGTAATTTAATTAATTAATTTAATTTTTAAATTCCTTAAATTTGTTTTTAAATATCAATCGTGGATCTGCCTTTGGAAACAATGTGTTTATTGTTTCCTCATCTAATAAAGAAAAGGAAGTTTCATCTATTCCCTCATCTAAAAACAGAAATTAAAAAAGCAGCTGAATAGATTTTGAGCATTTAAAATAAATAGTATACAACTATTTAATATACTGATACAATAAATTCATGTTACTTTCCTTGTAACTTTTCAAATAAAAATAACTAATATATTTGAATGTATAAATTATTTCAAAATAAGTTTATCCAAATTAGGTTCGACTACAAATTTTATTTTTCACTTCAATTTAGAACTTTTTTACATAGCTGAGATAGCTAGCGAATTATCTCAAGTTATGTTTTATGTAAACCCATTGTGGATAAGCCTTTAGGGATACCTTTATGTATTTCAAATTAGATGCAAAACAAACGAATTATTGCCAAGTCACTTTTATTTCCAAAGGATTTTACCGTATTGTTATAACCTGCTTCTCGAAATAAAAATAAATACAAAAAATGAGTCTTATTAAAAAAAATAGATTAAAAGATTTGTAATTCATCCAATTAAAGGTTGGTTTATATAGAGGGCAAGTAATTTATGAGGGACCTATACCGTTACTCAGAAACTATATACTGACTTTAGAAAAAAAAGCGTTAACACAAAAGTTTCTTGGTTTTAGACAAATTTTTAAAATTATTTGAATTTTATTAATACATCTTGTCCGAAAAGTATTGCACCAACTTCAACATCAGAATTTTCAATGCAACATTCTGTATATTTTTACATTTTTAGAATCTTCTCAATAAGCAGATTTTTACGATATCTATCTAATGGGATCAGTAATGGATCTACAGTACTAGAAAATTACATTTTTTTCAAATTTAGGTGGTGGTAGATAGTTAAACAGTTGAAATTCAAGAAAAATAGCTTATATGTCCATATCCTAACTTTTCCAGTTCTATTCAGTGGTATGAAAAACTATTTGATGCAGGGTGATCTTATCAGCTAGTTTTCGATAAAATAGGGACATGTAGCCATTTTTCTCGATATTCAACTTGTTGAAATTACATTCAACATGTTTTATCGGCTAATCTAAATCAGCATTTAACAAACAAAAAAGAATAAAATACTAGATAGACACTCCCTGTATAAAACTCCGCATTTAACAAACAAAAAGAATAAAATCCTAAATAGACACTCCCTGTATAAACCAATTATCCAAAGTTGTGAAATAACAACCCGGTTAACTTTCAAATAACCTTCAAAGACACCTGCTACTTCGCAAACAATTAAAACTAAGTCACGCGAGATTTTTTCACCCAATCATTACTCTCGCGTGCAATCATACGATACTAGATAATCAATTAGAAGAAAGCCGGTAAAACCGATGCGAGCTAACAAGCATCGCAGAACAAAACAAAACACTCACTTTCGTTTTCTCAGTCGACGAAGCGACAAGTCAAACGCTTAAAAAGCCGGCATTCGCCGTAAATTAATTTCAAGCATTGTGCGAGTTGATTTACAAAAGTTAATATGTAATCGATCAATGAGTGTATGTAACCAAGTAGTAAATGTGTAAAATGTAAAATTATCAAGCCGTGAATATATCAAATTCAAATATAGGGTAATAGTTTTATTTGAATAAACCCAGTGCTTCAACCAGAACTTCAAGAATATTTACCAGAGGCTACAGGGTGGAGCATAAGGCCTCCACCCCAGGTAATATACTATAATAAAGCTAGGGTAGAACATAACTATTTAGCTAATTAGATATGTGTGACATATCTATTGTTAAAATCTGCTCACCGAGAAGAATCTAAGAATTAACATTCAGGATGTCCCATTTAAAATTTTGGTGTTGAAGTCGGTGGAGCACTTTTCGGATTAAATAAATTCCAATTATAAAAAATTTTTTAAAACCAAGAAACTTTTGTGTCAATTTTTTTTTCTAAAGTTAGATTCTGAAAAAATTTATGGGCACCTAATAATTCAACTTTGCTGTATACAGATTTAACTATCTTATAAGGTTGATTCGGTTTGGTGTAAATTGATCGAAAACAATTGCTCGAAATTAATTGCTCGAAAAATTGTTCCTCGAATGGACAATTCGAAATTAGAAAACTACCTGTGCATTGAAATTCCGAACTATTTTTGCCTCCTCTTTCGATTGGTGCATTTATTTTTACTATCAGAATGATACTTGCCCAGATAATTTTACCATGGAAAATTCCGGAAAACCCGGTTTTTCCTAATTTAAAAAAAAATTAAAAACAGCTACATAATTTTTTTCTTTTTTTCAGAAAGATCACATCAAAATACACTAGGTCCACTTTGTTTCATCCAATTACAAATTAATGTAAGCTCGAAGGGGCTTTTTTTCGTTATTTAATTGGACTATAAGAAATAAATCCAAATCAAAAAGCTTCTGAAATGGAAACAAATAAGAAACAACCATGACCATGATCCATGCCAAACATAACCAACTTTGGCGTCTCTTCCTATCTCTATTTGTCTATAATACGTCAAGACCATAACTCTGTTTCTTTTGCTTCTTGGCCGGCGGGAAACGTCAGAATTTCCAACGTTGCCGGTTGTAAAATTTGCACAGTAAAAAGGTGTAGTAACAAATAAATTGCGATAGAAAAATATAATTTTTTAGATAAAATAAAATACAGATAAAAATGCATCTATGTGAAACAAAAAACATCATATTACCTGTGTGAAATATGAACGTACTCTTCTATGTTGGGGGCAATTTAGTAACCATAATACAGGTAGTAGTAGCAGTATGGTAGTAGGACTTCTCGCAGAGATTATTTGCTGTCGATGGGTTCATATGTCTTTTCGCACTCAGCATTTTTAGTTTATAATTATTAGATACTTCATATGAAAGTGCATTCTATCTTTGGAAATACACTGGCGAGCAAAAAATTGAGGTCACTTCAGAAATTGCGAATAATTTTAGCGTCAATATTGATAAGGACATAATAGTATTAGAAAAAAATGCATTTCTGTTTAGTATAGAGTATCAAATTCAGCTTACAAAAGCACATGCAATGATGTACAGTTTGCGAATACGATCTGAAAACGTAAAATTTCAAAGAACATGAAAATTTTAAGGTGACCTCAATTTTTTGCTCGTCAGTGCATATTATTATTTAATATGGTATACAACATTCTATGATTTATTTAGTCATCTTATAATATTTAACTAAATATGTGGCAACGTCACTCAACCTGGCGTATAGAAGATACCAATAGTAGTTAAAAATAACCTTAATTGTATGTTGTTATTACTACTAGTAGATGGCGGCATTAAAATTTAAAAGATAACTGCAAGTTTTTCTTGGAATTATTTTTAGTCAATGCCAACTAATGGTTATTCCTGAATTATTAACAAATTGATTGAATAACTGCTAAATAATTATAAACTTAAGATAAATGTTTATCTAATAAGGGTAATACAATGGTCACAGAAAGCTCAATAAAATAATGGCAGGTTTTTTAAAAAACCTGCTATTGTTAGATATTGAATAATGAGAAGTCAAAAATTTTAGGTAGATACTTGTATAAGCCGAATTTTCTCAGTGTAGTTACTTTTAATCGCTAGGTAAAAATGTTATTTATAACTATGACATTTAAATTTTAACCCAAATCTCGATTCAATATTCCATTGATTAAATTTTGTGCTATAACCAATCCTAGTTAAAATAGACATGGCAACAATGTTATTATACCTGAAAAGCCCAATGAGCATTAAAAATAAGAAAAATATATATTTAACATTTAATCATTACTACACATGTTATAATTTTAACCAAATAATACAGAACACAAAAACACAAAATTAAAAATATCATCGTTATTTTTATAACCCAGGGTTAATTTTAACCAAATTTTTACAGAATAGTATTTCTATTTTACTAATTTCGCTAGATCATTTTAATAAATTGAAACTATGATGTTTAAACCATAAACGTCGGGTAGATAAATTAGAATGTATTATTAGTGTTCCTTTCAATTACTGTTGCACGATTTCATTTATCATTAGCGGTAACTGAAAACAACACTACGGATTTTAATAATTCACTAGTAGGGGCGATTGTTTTTCGACAAGCTATTACACAACAGTAACAATCAATAACGTAGAAATCGGGGTAGAGGGTCCATACTACAGTATATTACACGTATACCGGGTGTCCCAGATTTTTTTGCCCAGCCGATATCTCGGTTATTTAATGATATAAAATTGTAAAAAAAAATATGAATAATATTTGTCTAGTAGCCTTTTAAATTCCACTACATAAAGTTATATTCATCAATCCACCCCATAGGAACAACCCCTAACTTTTTTTTTTCAAATGTCACCCCTATATTTTTTTTCGCTGATATAAATACTCAATTTGTCCCGAATACAACGATATGATTTTTGATATACTTTACAGAGTCATAAAGCCGGTAAAGACTAAAAACCAATGTTGTGGTTAAAGTCATTAATAATCCAATGAATAGGTAAACCTCTTAATATGTTTTTTAAATAATTGAATATTTACAAAAATTGTTCGAAATGGCCCCCATTACTTGCCAAACATGCTTCAAAACGTCGAATGAGTTCACGAGTACATGACGCTGTAATCATTTCTGGTGTAATGTTATTGCAGGCTTGTACTATTTTATTTTGCAAATCTTCTAAATTCAATGGCTGTGTTTCAAATACCACGGTCTTCAGATATCCCCATAAAAAAAAATCTAGAGGCGATAAATCTGGTGAACGCGCAGGCCACCTCAAAGGGCCGCTGTTTCCGATCCACTGATTTTCAAAGCGTTCGTTTAAAAATTGGGTAACTAAATTACTATTATGTGGAGGAGCTCCATCTTGTTGCCACCACATAGCACCTCTTTCTTGTATTGGAATTTCTTCAAGAAGTTCTGGAAGGTCATTTTCAAGAAAGTGTAAGTACCTAGCACCAGTTAACGTACCTTGAAAAAATAGGGACCTATCAGTCGTCCCTGAAATAATCCACACCACACATTTACTCCCCAGATGGTCTGAAAATTAGTTTCCCTAACCCAGTGAGGGTTTTCAGGAGACCAATAATGCATATTGTGACGATTTACAGTAGCATTATTGTGAAACCTTGATTCGTCACTCCACAATATCTGGTTCAAAATGTTGGGATTTCGTTCCATTAAATCTTCAAAATGTGCTATTAATGTTATCCTTCTTTCGAAATCTCCAGCTCTAAGTTCCTGATGCAAATGAATTTTAAACGGATGAAAATTATAGGATTTTAGGATTCTTTGTACTGACGAATTACTAATATGAACCTCGTTAGCTAGGTTTCGCGTCGATATCTGGGGATGTACTTGCACATAAGCTAATACATTAATGCACATTTCTTCAGTTCTTACAGCAGCAGCATGTTGACGATGTTTGTCTTTTCCTGGAAATGACCCTTCTCTCATCCTAGTCTCAACATAAGAATATGTTTTACGTGATGGTTGTCGGCGCTCAGGAAACCTCTGTTGATACAAGTGTACAGCAGCACGAGAATTTTTTTGGCACTCACCAAAAATTAAAAGCATATCAACATATTCGTTTGGAGTGAATGTAAAGGGCATTTTTTCTGTTGTTTATAGCTAGCGAACAATTTCAGAAATGGTCTAAGCATATCGTTAGTTAGTTATAGGTAACAAAAAAAAAAAACAAAAACGAAGCAATTCTAATCAAAATAAAAAGAAAATACCAGGTGATACAAAATTAATGACTTTAACCACAACATTGGTTTTTAGTCTTTACCGGCTTTATGACTCTGTAAAGTATATCAAATATCATATCGTTGCATTCGGGACAAATTGAGTATTTATATCAGCGAAAAAAAATATAGGGGTGACATTTGAAAAAAAAAAGTTAGGGGTTGTTCCTATGGGGTGGATTGATGAATATAACTTTATGTAGTGGAATTTAAAAGGCTACTAGACAAATATTATTCATATTTTTTTTTACAATTTTATATCATTAAATAACCGAGATATCCGCTGGGCAAAAAAATCTGAGACACCCGGTATACAATACAAACTTAAATAAACATGGTAATATTAGAGTTTCCTCAATAACAGTTATGTTGTCGGATTATCTGGGACTTTTTATAAATTTGGTTTGGGGTTAATGACTAGGGCAGTTCAGGTCGAGATATTGGGCGCAATCTGGGTACATGGTTTTATACGGTGTCCCATAAATAAGTTCACATTTGTTTTATCTACTGCACGAAAAAGACACGAGTTATGGGCGTACTGACGGTATCAAGTGACAGCTTACAGCTTGGTTCCTGAAATTTAGCCGTTATACAGCGTTTGGACAATATCACAATAGGTATTTACTTACTGCTTTACTGCATTTCATCAAAATAAAAATCTGATGTGTCCAACACATGACTTTCCTATCTAGTTAACCTATTGCAGCATCTCTAAAAATGTTTAAAGGATAAACTAAATATATACATTTTCCACATACATCTACCTCAAAACATTTTTCTATAGATATTCATTGAAAACGAAAATACTGAAAAATTTTAATTTAGCACTTTTCCTCCAATTTTTCCATTACGGTCCATTTTAGAAAAGTCATTTAAAAACAAAAATTATAGAGATCGATATCGCAAACAACTTTTAGATTAACAATTTTCTTAAAAATCAGAATTTTGCACATTTTGTCAAATTTCTCGAATACGGACCATTTCAGGAAAATTTGACATAGAACAAAAATTATAGATAATAATTTTGTAAGTAACTTTTATTTAAAGAATTTTCTTCCCCAAACGTAAATAACGAATATATTCCATAAAATATAAAAATGACCACCAATAAAGTACCCCCCCAAATGTTCCGACTCTGTCCAAAATCTAATCAGTTCACCTCAGGTCGAAATAAAACTTAAGTTTAAAATTTAATGTTTTTGAGTTTTCTTCATAATTCGAAATTTACACATTTTCTCAAATATCTCGAATACGGTCCATTTTAGAGAAATTATTTATAGGATAAAAATTATAGAGAATTATATTACAAACAACTTTTATTTAAACAATTTTTATAAAAAATTATTTTTTTTACATTTTGTCAAATTTCTCGAATACGGACCATTTTAGGAAAATTTTGCATAAAACAAAAATTATAGATAATTATATAAAAAGTAACTTTTATTTCAAGAATTTTCTTCTCCAAACGTAAATAACAGATATATTCCATAAAATATAAAAATGACCACCTTTAAAATTAGAAATAGTAAAGACCTATCTCTGAGCAATTTAAGACTTATTTATTCATCACTTGTTAGGTCAAGTCTTGAGTATGGATCTGTTGTGTGGTGTCCTTTTTATCAATGTGATATAAATATGTTAGAAAGAGTGCAGAAGAAATTTCTTAGACACTATGCTTATAGGCTGGGTTATAGGTGGAGTGAAACAAACTATCAATCAATAGGTAGTATTTGTAACTTAATATCACTGGAGAAACGTAGACTTGATGCAGATCTATTGTTTGTTTATAAATTGATCAATGGTTATATCAACTGTCCTGATTTATTGTCACAATTTTGTTTTAATGCTGGGCCAAGAACGAACAGAAATAGACCTACCTTTTATATACATTCACACTCAACCAATTATGGTTATCATAGTCCGTTGTCTCGTTTGCCCCGTGAATATAATCATTGTTCGTTAGATATCTTCTACAAATCACTAACTACGTTCAAAAATGCTTTAAAATCGCTGTAAATAACATTAAAATAACTATATCTAATCTATTAATACTTAACCTTCTATGTTCATTATTTCTTATAATTTTATGTCTACTTTTAATAGTTAATTTTTCTGCGGTTTTAAAAGTAGGTATCTGTCTGTATATGTAACCTGTGTTAATTTAATTTAATTTAATTTTAATTTTAATAATTTTGTATTTTTAATATGTATTTCAATTTTGTATTTTCAATATGTACTGGAAATCCGTAAATAAATAAATAAATAAATAAATAAATAAATAAATAAATAAATAAATAAATAAATAAATAAATAAATAAATAAATAAATAAATAAAGTACCCCCCCCAGATGTTCCGACTCTGCCCAAAATGTAATCAGCTCATTGGACGCTGAAAAAAAGCTTAAGTTTAAAATTTGGTGTTTTTCTGTGTATCGGTTCACGAGTTATGCGACCTACAGACACACACACCACACACACACACACGCACGCACGCACGCACGCACGCACGCACGCACGCACGCACGCACGCACGCACGCACGCACGCACGCACGCACGCACGCACGCACGCACGCACGCACGCACTCACGCACGCACGCACGCACGCACGCACGCACGCACGCACCCACCAACACACACACACACACACACACACACACACACACACACACACACACACACACACACACACACACACACACACACACACACACACACACACACACACACACACACACACACACACACACACACACACACACACACACACACACACACACACACACACACACACACACACACACACACACACACACACACACACACACACACACACACACACACACACACACACACACACACACACACACACACACACACACACACACACACACACACACACACACACACACACACACACACACACACACACACACACACACACACACACACACACACACACACACACACACACACACACACACACACACACACACACACACACACACACACACACACACACACACACACACACACACACACACACACACACACACACACACACACACACACACACACACACACACACACACACACACACACACACACACACACACACACACACACACACACACACACACACACACACACACACACACACACACACACACACACACACACACACACACACACACACACACACACACACACACACACACACACACACACACACACACACACACACACACACACACACACACACACACACACACACACACACACACACACACACACACACACACACACACACACACACACACACACACACACACACACACACACACACACACACACACACACACACACACACACACACACACACACACACACACACACACACACACACACACACACACACACACACACACACACACACACACACACACACACACACACACACACACACACACACACACACACACACACACACACACACACACACACACACACACACACACACACACACACACACACACACACACACACACACACACACACACACACACACACACACACACACACACACACACACACACACACACACACACACACACACACACACACACACACACACACACACACACACACACACACACACACACACACACACACACACACACACACACACACACACACACACACACACACACACACACACACACACACACACACACACACACACACACACACACACACACACACACACACACACACACACACACACACACACACACACACACACACACACACAGACATCATCGCGAAAATAGTCAAAACGGATTCAGGGGACCTCAAAACGTAAAAATCCGTTGAAAACTCGAGGTCGAAAAAAATCATGATTCCTATACTTTCCTTATATCTGTATACAGATAGGAAAGTAAAAATAGAAGATAGAAATTTTTTTTAGAGTATGTGAAAATACATAAATAAATTGTTGCGCCGCCTATGATCAAAACATAGGTATCTATTATCTATTCAAAATTAACTATTACAGTTTCATCAACAATTGACCGTAGGGTTATTGAAATTGCTAAATAGGTAATTTAGATATGGATGTTTCGCTTTACAATAATGATTATAAAATTTATATGTATATTGAAATCATTAATATTTAACAAATATTTATGTTTTTATTTTTCCTGGGATTGGGCCAATAAAATCGGAAAACTGCGTATAATAATTATTTAATATATTAATTTGCCAGGAATATACAATATATGTTCTACAGGTTACTGGTAATACAGGATGCCAACTCGAAAACATGCAGGAAAATGGTTCTTAAAAAAAGCCACTAGGTCAATTTTTATTTCAAGAGGAGCATAATTATTTTCTTTAGACAACTGTTATACCTCACATCTATTCTCTACACTTGTGCGTATTAAAAGAAGGTTCTTCGGAATCTGGGTTAAATGATAAGCAATTGGATACAACCAGGCAAAAATGCTCTACTTTAATGATGAAAATCTCAACACAAAACCGAACAAAAACACCAAAAGAAACCAAACAATACAATATAGAATATAGGTATTAAAATAAATGTTGATTTAAACAACGTTTTACACAGGTTTTATAACAAGAAAAAATGACGTAAGAAGCCAAAACCTTAAAAACCTTATCGTTTCTTGCACTGACACGCGCACGCCCCTTCCCATTCTCGAAAAGGCCGGTGTAAGCAAACTACACATGAGCGCGGTGTAGGGCGGTCTATACGCACTCCTCTATCCAATCAAATGTATGTAAGGATAGGGAAAGTTACCATGTGTGACATATACAGGGTGTTTTAAAATAAAGTACTGTAAACTGCCTTAAAAGATAAATATAATTTTCCCATAAACGTCCGAATTTTCAATCTACAGGATGATTAAAATAATTTAATAAATAAATAATTTTCTAAATATCTTTCCTTACAGTAAAGACTAATTTAAAAGTATGTATATAATAGTTAATCGTCACTATTTGTTAACACACTCTATTTTGATAAATTACGATAACTCATTGGCGTAGATTCAAGGGATAAGAAAACAATTTCAATCAAAACTTTCTGAACACTCTATAAACGTTGAGATTATTAATTATTTATCACGCAATTTGTCACAAAAAAGAGAGATTCAATGGATCTCTGTAGAACATTCCATTTTCGAGATTTTTCAGTTTAAGTCCTACTCAAACATGAAATCTATGTACATTATGAAACTCAAAAAAGCAAATTTTTATTAACTAATAATTAACTAATTGAACCATTAAGTCCATAATCTTGGTCTCATTAGATAATGGACCATTTAATATTCATTATGAAATCGGACCTTGATAAAATTGTACAAGGATTTCATGTTAGGAGCTCCTTTTTTTGTGACAAATTACGTGAGGAATAGTTATTAATATTAACTTTTATAAAATATAGGATATTCAAAAAGTTAGGATAAAAATGTTTTTCATAACCCTTGATTCTACGCCAATTGGTTAACGCAATTATTAAAAAAAAAGTGTCTTAATTAATAATGACGATTTATCAACTTATATATATTTTGAAGCTGAAATCTTTACCATAAGGGAAGATATTTGGAAAATTGTCAATTTACCAAATTAACTTAATTTGGTATAACGAAAACTGGCACGTTTACAGGAAAATAAAATTTAACTTTTATTATTAATTAATTAAGGTCTACAAGTCCTACAGTTTACGGTACTTTATTCTGAAACACCTTGTATAAAAGGTAATTTTATGATAAATATAGCAGTATACTGGCAATGCCACAAACCACGTTGTGGCAGTTCATTTTAACCTCCCCACCAACCCATAAAAGTGGGGATGTTATTGTAATCACCCCAAAATTTGAATTTGAGATAAAACCAGTTCTTTACGTTTTGGGGTTCCATGAATACAAAAATTTTGTTTTTAAGAATGTCTGGATGTACGTAGGTGTGTGACGTTTTTGATAGCACGATATAGCCCAAATTATCAAGTCGGTCATATTTTGGGCATAGTCGGAGAAACTGAGAGAATATTTTATAAGGAATTGCTTTTATACTTTTTGGTATATTTCTGTTATTTATGATTGGAGAAAAAAATTCTTCGATTAAAAATTTTTCGCGATTACACTGTCTATAAGTTTTAATATATTGATGATATTCCTAAAATGGATCCGATTGGAAATATTTATATATTAAAAATATTTTTTTTTTGATCGGGATCTAAGTTAAGTGGAAAACCATGTGTTGGGGTACAGATATAAATGAGAAAATAATTACAGTACAAAAGCAATGACATAACATGACAAGCTTGCCTACTAGATATTTAACGTATTAAATAAAATACATGGTGTTATATAGTAAAAATCAAACTCTAACGAATTGATTAAAGAAAATAAAGAATATATTGGGCAAATATATGTCAGGTAACAGGAAATAGGGTTAACCAAAAATTGCTTAGCTCTTGGCGACAGTGGAGTGACTAACTACAAAGTTGATTGATTCTTTGTTACATAATACGATCCAAATGTACCAAATACAATTGCCAACTATTATTTATGTACATGATGTATGATTACCGATTGTTAATCAACTAAACGTACAGGAAAATATGATACAAATTTGACTAAACTAAATAATTTTGGTTTCCTATTGAAGCAAACATTTTCTTCTGAAACAGTTGTTTTGAAACTATTTTTAATATTTGCGCTTGCAGTATTGTTTATTTTCGTTTTGACTTTAAATTTTAAAAATATAACCCTAAACATAGAACGCTACGATCCACATTCAGTCCATCCATGCAGCAAAAATTAATCAAAAACTTGTACTCATCTAAACAAACTGCGAACAAAAATCAATGAAAACTTTTGGTAATAATATGAGACAGTAGAAAGCAGACTACACGAAGTTATTTAACGTTGAGCTGGTGACATATTAGCAATGAAAAACGTGTATACTCGTATCGAGCAAAATTTATTAAAATTACCAAAATGTTTTCGACATTAAAGCATCTTTAGTCCTTATCTATAATAAGTAGAAGTATACATACAGGGTGTTAAAGAATGTTGTAAATAAAATTTATTGGCAGATTCTACATCTAAAAGTATGAAACGAAAGTTCATATAAATATGGGTCTAGAGCGGGAGCTGGATGGAGCAAAATATGAGGACCGCATTCTGTATGGTCTAAGATTCGAAATAAGGTCAACCTTCACCCATCTGTTTAATGGATGAAAGTTTTTTTTTATTAAATAAAATATGTTTATAAATGTACCGCAAATGGGTTGCCTAAGAAAATACGGTCCAGACTATTTATTTTCTTGAAGTAAAAAAGTAACCCCCTGTAAAGTATTTCCCAGATGCTTCGACTATACCCAAACCTTAATCAGCTCACCACAATATGGATTAAAGCTTAAATTTTAAATTTGGTGTTTTTCTCTTCATCCGTTTTTGAGTTATCTTCAAAATTCGAAATTTGCACTTTTCCTCAAATATCTCAAATTAGGTCCATTTTGGGGAATTCATGTAAAGGGACAAAATAATAGAGAATGACATCATAAGCAACTTTTATCATGATTCATTCATATACTTTCACAGAAAGGAAAGTAAAAAATGGCTGTGACCGTATTTTCTTAGGCAACCCATTTGTGGTTTATTTAAAAACATATTTTATTTAATAAAACAAAACTTTTATCCATTAAACAGATGGGTGAAGGTCGACCTTATTTACGGATCCTGGACTAGTACATAGTTTTGAACTCATAAAAGATTGCAGATTATGATTCTGGATGTTGCCAGGAGGTTTGTTGGTCCATTAATTTTTTTATACCCTATCCCTTTAAATATTAAGTAAATGGACTGAGTAAATGCTTTGGAACCATTTCAATGATTGTTTTAGTGACAATATCCAATTGTTCTATATGATTAAAGAATACTCATAACTGGTCATTGGAAAAAAAAACAAAAAAACCTAAAAATAAAAACAAGAATTGTTGATAAAAACGTTATTTAATATGAAAAGCAAATTTTAACCTAAGTCATACAATAATCAATACTTTTTCTTTTGACAATCATTACACAGGTCCACAAAAAAAAGTGGTCTGTGCTGGGTGTTTATATACGTCGGAAAATCTTTGTCGAACACCCAGCACAGACCACTTTTTTTTGTGGACCTGTGAAATACAATTTAGTTGTAATTTTTTGCAAAAAAATGCCTTTGTCTGACAATTTGATGTACATTTACATGGTTGAATCAACAATTCTGGCAAAGGGCGCTTCGTCAGTTGCCGTGGGTACAATTTACCATCTTTTTTTATAGGTTAATAAGATGTAATCAATAGGGCATTATTTATCCACACATATGTTTATGCTGAAGTTCATAACAAAACATGTAAATGTAGAGCAAAATGAATTGAAGACCTTTTACAAAAATGACACATTGTCGGGAAAAACAGAAAACATTATACTAGTCTTATTAGAGAAACGCTCTATCTTTGACATTAAAAATATCCGTTTCTGTGTTTCTTTTGTAGGAAATCAACATTTGCGATGGGCGGTAAATACAACATTTGGCCACCAATTACCACAGTTAACTTAATTTGGCCATTTTTGGTCATGTTTCAATTTATACCGACGTTCATCAACAGTTATTTTTTTTTGAGACAAGATATGTGCAATATTTGTACAAAATCCAATGATGCAGCTTTTAAACTGTTTTTTCGAGCTCAATCTGCTAGTCGAATCGCAATCACTTAGAGGGTGCAATGCAGCTAAAATACGACAAATGTTTTCGTCACGGGATTAAGCTGACAAAGAACATCCTGAAATGTATTTCTTCTTATAAGAACGGTTTAATCATAGACCTAAACAGCCTAGCTTATTCCAGAAATAAATTCACAGGATGAAAACATCTGTATCAGCGCTAAGGATTATGGTATTAGCAGAGCGGATTTTTACTGCGTGAAATATGTGACAAAACAAACATCCTTGAATCGGCTTCTAAATGGTGCGAATTTAAGTCAGATACTTCAAAAAATGAAGAGCCTTGTAATTTGAAACATTTTGTTGGATCATCAAATCCTCCACAAATATATCTCTTTTTTTACTTGTGCATATCTAGGAGCAGCAGTACAGAGAAATCGCAACCGTGGGCGGAGATGAGCCGAAAAAGGTTGTGGGCGAAGATGAGCCGACACCATCGTTGAAGTCTACCTGCTGCATACAACGGTATGCCCTTTTTACTCCCAAAAATGTGAACTAAAGCCTTATTGTCACATAACAAAGTAAAAAATCGTCCAAATAGATAATCATTAAATTGTTTTAAACAGAATATAATAGTAGCTCCCTCTTTGTCGAGTTGACTATATGATTTTTCTGCAACAGAAAGGGTGCGTGAGGCAAAAGCATTGGGCGTGAGTCTCCATTTGGGTAGGTATGAGAAATAACACCTCCCACGGCAAAAGAACTCGCATCCGCAGCTAACGTTATCGGTAAGTTGGGGTCATAATGTGCCAATATTTTTGGTGACGCTAATTCATTTTTTATAGCCTCAAAGCACGCGGTTTGTTGCTTACCCCATTGCCACTTCCTATTTTTTTTAGAAGCAAATGAAGTGGGTATGATTTATCACTAAGATTTTTTATGAATTTACCATAAAAATTTATAAGCCCTAAAAAAGACTTTAAATTAGTTATACCGGCGGGCTCTGGAGCTTTAATTATAGCTTCGACTTTATTATCCGAAGTAGATAGACCATCTCTATTTATTGTATAACCCAAAAATTTAATTTCTTTTTAAAAAAAACTACTTATTTTTACTCTCAACCCACAGTCTTTAAGGATGTTAAATACGTTAAATACATTTTCTAGATGTTGTTCGGAATTTTTTCCAGTAATTAATACGTCATCCAAAAAAATTGCTACGATGCCCACAAAAATATTATCAATTATCCTTTGAAAAATACCAGGGCTGGAAGCAACACCGTATGGTAACCGATTTATTTAAAACAATCCTTTATGGGTATTAAGGGTAGTTAGTTTTTTTACTAAAAACATGTACGTTATGTAAAGCTGCAAACAAATGTTCGACTTTTGGTATCGGATATTTATCTACTAATAAATTTGGATTTAGAGTTATTTTGTAGTCGCCGCAAATTCTAATTTCCCCTGATTTTTTAAGAACCGGTACTATGGGTGTGGCCCAGTGACTATATTCAATGAGAGTTATAATTTCTGCTTCAACCAGATTAGTTAATTCATTTTCAACTTTTTCTTTTAAAGCTAAAGGAAGATTACGGGCTCTACAAAAAATTTGAGTTGCATTTTCTTTTAAAAACAGTTGACCTTTTCCTTTTAAAAACAGTTGACCTTTTCCTTTATTGAATTTGCCCGAACCTTCCGAAAATACTTGTGGAAATTTATTTTGTAACATTTTAGAAACATTTTCTATATCTGTACCACTTAAATGCTTTATTTTTAAAAATTTATCTACCGAAAGATTTAATTTATTTAGCCATTTTCGTCCTAATATTGGAGGTCCATTTTTAATATTAAACAGTTTTAATTCTGCTGCTATGTTATTATATACAGATGTAACATAAATAAACCCTAATATATTTAATATATCTCCTGCATAATATTTTAAATTTAAATTTGATTTATTTAATGGTATGTTACAAAAATATTTTAAATAAAATTTGTCGGATATAGCTGCAATTGACGAACCAGTATCGCATTCCATAGATATTAATTTATTATTTACATAAATATCAATTTTTATGGGTTTTTCATTAGGCAATGTAATAATATTGAAATAACTAGTTTCAGAATCAGTATCTGAAAAATTATTTTCAGTTGCTACAAATTTATTATATTGAAAATTTTTATTTAAAAAATGTTTACCACTTTTTTTCTTACATACGGTGCTGGTGTGTCCTTTCTTCCCACAGGTGTTGCACGAAGCATCTTTGAAGAAACAGACTGCTGATCGATGATTAGACTTTCCACAATGGGGGCACCGCTGGTTTTCATTGTTGCTATTTGAACAAGATGGCGCCTGCCAACGCGACTGGAATTTATGGTGTGACTTCCTTACCAAATTTATTTTGTTTGATTCTCCAATTAGATCGCAATTTATTTCTGCTGATTCCATGTTAACTGCTATCTCCAAAGCATGAATGTATGATACTGTTTTTTCTTGGAACAATCGTTGCCGGATAATTTCATTTTTTAATCCGAAAAGTAACTGATCCCTGAGCTGGGGTTCCAGGGATTGTCCAAATTTGCAGTATTCGGAAAGTTGTTTTAATGCTGCCACGTAGGTAGAGATTTTCTTGCCTTCTTCTTGATTTCTCTGTCGAAATTTGTAACGTTCGGCGATTTCTGACGGTATTGGTTGTAAATGCTCCCTTACTAATTTGGTCAGATTGGCAAATGTCTGATCTTGCAGGTTTTACGGACTGCACAGACTTTCCATGAGCTCTAAAGTTTCATCTCCCACTGCAGTTATTAACACAGCTGCCTTCATATTTTCTTCAATTTTATTTATTTTAAAGTATTGTTCTATGCGTGTCGCAATTACCTTAGCCTAATTTAAAGGATTCCAATTTGCCCACTGACATTTTTACCACTTTTAATTAAATTGTTATTTAATTTATTACCTCACTTGGTTAATTTAAATTAAACTTTTTATTACTGAATGCCCCAGTGTAATATCCCTAATTACCTTAAGAACTACAATTATAAAACTATTTTTCCATTATTTCCAATTTATAATAAAATGCAATTGAATGCTGAATTGAAAGTGTCTTTATTCGGTGATTCCACATTGAAGCCGACGTTATCGCCATACAATAAAAAACAGTACAAGATACCAGAATAGAAATCAATTGTATAGGGTGATGTCCATATATAATAATACAGTATATTAAATATATTACAGTATTCATGCCACTTTAATCTCATTATTAGTGTGTATATTATTCCCAATTTGCTTACTTATTTCTGTGCCCCTGCATGCTGATTTTCGCCTTTTGTTTACGATAATGAAAAACTATTTTTTTTTATATTTCCATTCGAAAAGATCGTCTCTAACTCGGTATGAACAGCGTCGCCATTAATTTAACAGCACAAGAAGAAATCTTGTAAATTGTCATTGCGGCGAAAGAGCTAAAATAATCAAACGCGAGTTGAAAAAGAATAAGGCACACATTTAATTAACTGAAAGTAAACAGCAAGAGTGACTTTGGTTAATTGATATCCTTTAAGAGGGTTGCTGTTTCGGAAACTTTAATTTAGGTATTACTCTCAGTGTTGGCATTTAGTGTTTTCGTATCGGGAGTTACTAGAACTTGTTTGACTTAAAATTTTAATTACAGAAAAAGTCTCTTTTGCTTCCTGAATTTTAACATTTAAGAGAGACTTAATTTCTGATACACTTTAGTTCGCAAAATAATTATAGACATGATATCTTTAATCGCTTTATAATTACGACCAATATTCAGAATTGAGGCAAATAAGAGCTACAGAACAGTTTGCTAGAATTAAAATAATCTTTGACATATACAAGCCGAGTCAAAAATGAATACAAATAATTTAGGAAGTGATAAAACAACGAAAATTAAGGTTATAAACTAATGTTCAAAACTATAGGGAGATAATGCAAAAACATTTTTCTATAGTTTTTCTTACAAAAAAAGATTCTTTCTTTAAATGCGATAGAGTGAACCGTCTTTGAATAATTTGACTTTTAAAATGTAACTGCAAGTTTGCCATGTATTGTTTCAATATAAACTATCAAATAAGCTATGAAATATCACAATTTTGTTCAAGTAAAAGTTACAATACGGTGTGTTATTCGTGCTAGTATTATTTTTGTTATATAAACATTTGACGAGTATACGAGATGCTATTTACTTTTAGTGAATTTCTGAAAAATGCTAATGCTTCAAATACAAGATATGCAGGGAAATTTCTCTTCGAAATGTACCAAATTTGACATTTAAGTCGACCAGGAATTTTCAGAACAGTAGAAGCCGAAGAACAAATTCTAAATAATGTTGAGCAAAACCCAACGGTCAGCACGAGACAAATAGCCTCAAGGTCAGATAATTCGCAATCTGCAGTAACTAGAGCATTGCGTGAACATTCTTTGCATGGTTTTCGAAAAATTCAACAACTTCTTCCTGGCGATTTGCCAACCAGAATGGAGTTTTGCCAGGAAATGTTAGAAAAACCAGAGAACCACATTTTTTTAATAAAATTATTTTCACCGATGGGACCACATTTACAAGGCAAGGCGTCTTCAATATGCACAACTCCCATTTTTATTCTGAAGAAAATCTTTTTGTTGTGCGAGAATACCATTATCAAAATACATTTAACACTTTGGCTACCAAGCGACTCATATATGAGCCACAGCGATTTTCCTTACAGACCAGCGTCTCACTCTAAAGCCGTAATGGTAATTTAAATACCTACGGTAGGAGACAGCGGATTACGATTTGGACACGGTCTATAGAAAGGAACGACTCATACCTGAGAAGCTTGGTTTGTGCCTAGTTGCTACTATTTGTGATAAAGATGGCGAAAACACGTGGTATATTGTGCTCCATTTATTCGTTTGTTTTGATCATATGTAAGTATGCTTTATTATACCTAGTGCTTAGAAAAGTATTCTACCATAATTCTAATTCTACTACCTTAATATAAGTTAGGTTAACAAAATAATTTTTATTTTCTTGCATTTCCGTTTCAGTAAAGAAAATATTATAAAATATTGTGTGTACTAATTCACAGACTGCCCTGAGCCGTCAATTAGCAGTTTTAGCACAAATTCCAGATTGTAGCATTTCATGTATAAAAAGTCGTTCTATATCTTCGTTCCTAATTATGTTCTGGTAGTAGCTAAAGGCCGTATTGTGAATCAGATTCTATTATCGCACAAGATCTAGTTGATGATTTTAAACATACCAGTGAGCATTCCGGCGATGACCTAATAAGCGATACTCATGAAAATGCCGCTCTAAATCAAGACAACCCAGCAAATGATCAAGATAACATCAACTAGACCGAAATCGATGACGACCCTAAGGCATTTGACTTCTTATAAACAAAGGACTTGAAAGTAAATATTTCAAATGAGACTACTGCCACATAGATATTTGAATTATTGTTTGATGGCGGCCTTATACACAATGACCAAGTGGAAACCAATTACACCTGAAGAGTTCCGCCATTTTCTTGGTTTATGCATGCTTATGGGAATATTAGTATGCCAAGCATTAAGTGCTACTGGAGTACCAAGTACCCAGTAGATAATATAAAAACTTTTCCTTGATATAGAATTGAACAAGTGATTGACCATATTATGCAAAACATACGTAAGCTTTATTATTCTGGACGAAACCTTTCATTAGACGAGGCTTTGCTACTCTGGCGTGGACGATTGATATTTCATCAGGAAAAACCCAAAAAAGTGCAAACTATGGAATGAAGTTGTACGAGCCTTGTAAAGTTGATACTGAGATTAGCCATGCACATGCTGTAGTTACAAAACTAGCGGAATGATATTTTGGAAAAGGTCACACTTTGTTTTCAGGCAACTATTACTAGCGTAAAGCTTGCAGAATACCTTTATGAAAACAAGACCCATGTAGTAGAAACCTTGAGGATAAAAAAAAAGGGAATCCAAAAGTGGTAATCAATTCCAAATTACGTAAAGAAAAAATCATTTTTAGAAAAAGGAAGAGTGTGATGGTTTTAAAGTGGTAGGACAAGCGAGATGTGTATATGGTAATAACATTGCATAAATCTGGATCTGAAAAAACTACAAATAAACGAGGAAAAGAAAAAGATAAATCAACAGTGAACAGTGGTTATGGACTATAATCGAAATATGTCAGGTGTGAACTATCTTAAATATTCTCCATCACCAAGAAAAAGTCTAGCAAAAACTACTGCCCATTATAAAAAAAAATAAAAAACGAGATACGAAGAAGGTGCAGGGTTTGTTCCTCAAAAAAGAAAACAAGCCAGATATTTTTTGTTTGCGAGAGCTGTATAAACAAAAATGGCCAAATGTTTGGGCTGTATATAGATTCCTGTTTCTAAGAATATCATAGGCAACCAATAGATAGTTTTTATACCTAATTACCCAATTTTTGTTTTTTCTTTCAGTTGTCTATTTTTGCGTCCACCTGGATCTTGGTATTTTCTTTCCAAAGAACTTGATTGTATTTGTATTTTGATAAAAATATACTTTACTTAACATACATTTTCAGTTTTTTATGTCTCATATGCGAGTCAAATGATCTATGCCGTCATACCATAGACCAACGTCTCATATATGAGCCGAATCAAAAAATCCCGTAGGAACTGAATATTAATATCTGATATATACATATTTTGGCAAGAAAGGTGTTTTTCTTCAGATTTGTGTCAAAATCGATACACAATCTAGGAATTCGAAACAAAAATATCTCCTTGGTAGTCAAGGTGTTAAAGTCAATGTTTGGGCAACGACAGTGACTAAGTAATAGAGACTGGACAAGATATGTATTTTAATTTTTTTGGATAATCATCCTTTTCAAAAGTTTAGAAGATGTACCTCTACATATGCGAAATGAAATGATATTGTATGAGGAGGCTTTGCCCCATTTTACTAGGGGTGCCAGAATGTGGTTACATCATAACGTTCCCGCCAGATCGATAGGCAGGGGTGCAAATGCACCCATTCACTGGCTTGCACGGTCGCCAGATTTACTGTGAAGTCTAGGGTTGGCCAGATACTACTACACTATGTGGATACTATAATTCAGAAATGAATAATTTATTAGAATTAAGAAGGTAGGTTTAAAATAAGTGCATAGCGTTAATGAACAATGACCACATTTTAAACCGAATAATTATATTTTCTCTGAGACGAAGACTAAAATTTGAACAAGTATTAGAAATTAAAAATTAAAAAAAAAACCGACTTCAAAAACGTGCAGATGCTATCACCACATCTTAACCAAATTTATATAGGAACACCCCTGAGGTACCCCCTTACTAACAAAAAAAAGAATCATATAAATCGGACAAGGTGGTAAAGCATTATCGCTAAACATACATAAAAAATGAAGAGTTTGAGGATTTTCTCATGGACTCAATTATTAGATTTTGACTAAATTTATATGAGACCACCCCTGAAGTACCCCCTTTTTAACAAAAAAAGAATCATTGAAATCAAACACCGTGTTAAAGAATAATCGCTGAACATACATTAAAAAAAATATCGCGACGAATTGATAACTTCCTCCTTTTTTGTAGTCGGTTAAAAAATAGAGGACATTTTGAACATTTTTTGTAGTTTTATATTATAATTTAATTATTTAGTTTTTATGTATAACAGTTGTTTATGATCAACTTGAGATTTTTCTAAATTTTTCTAAAAAGATAAAATTTTAAAAAATATGGGCAAATTATTTTTTCTTTTATTTAACCGCTAAATCAAATGATATAAAACTTTAAATTTCTTTAAGAAATTTGATGTTTGCTCTGGTTGGAAGTTAGGACCGACAAACTGGTTTTCCATTTTCTCTTTGAATGGCTTTATCTCCCTTATTTTAAAGTTTCTGACATTAGTTTATATAGCAAACTGAACTTTATTTTCATTGTTCTATCTCCTAAAATATTTTTACTTCTTTTTGACTCACCTTGTATAATTGAGGTAAGTTAGCTTACATATGAGAGAACATTAGCAAAAGTAACTATTTACATACCAAGGAATATTGTTAATAAACCTGTTAAAAACCTATGATGTTTGTTGCCTCTTCTTGAAAAAGAATTATTTAAGGAATTAGGACATTGACTATATGGACGTGAAAATTGTCGTATGAAACACTAAGTGCAAAGCATAGGCTTTAAAGAATTGTAGTACCAATTAACCTCATGAGAATGTTGGTAGCACAAGTATAAAAAATAAAATTTTGACAAAGTCCAAAGACATACTTTTCTAATAATTATATGGGCTTTAGAAAATCCTCCTTTTGAAGTAATGAAGATCCTTTTAGGCAGGCTTCCCAGCATTATATCATATGATGGATCAAGGCAAGATGGCCACTTTCATGAAAAGGACACCATAGATGTAGAGATGGAAGTGGCTTATCTTTTGTAGTAACTATTTGTTCTTTTATGTTAGTCCATTTTCCCTAGCTTTCAATAAACATAGCCAAACTGGAACTGGCAGAGAACGTACACTGCGGTGTTATCATCCGTTTGACAGAACCTGCAATCCGATTAGTTTGCTAAACGAATGCTGCAAAGTTTACAATACCAGATCAAGAAAAACCAATACATACTATTAATGTCAAAATATCAGAAAGATCTAAAATCCTTGGTAATAGGAAAAAGTAAAATCAATCAATCTGATTAAAATATATTTAAACATTAATAGAACTAGGATTCAATGTTAGCCTAAACTTGCAGTCATTGGCAACAGTCTTACAAGCTGAAGTAAGAGCAATGCAAATGCTGAATATTGCCAATTTAATTTCATACGAATAAAATAATTTGGAGACGAGAAAATATACCTTTTCAGTAGAAAAGCAGCTATTAAATTCCTTCAATGAAAGCTTCAATTGCAGCCAGTAAAAAAACTGATTATGTCTTTTTAAATAATACAAACCTTGCCTGCATGTCATGTAGATATCCACAAGTAGAAACATAAATAAAATTAGACTTATCTACTAGCACAATTTCATCGTTTTATGCCTACACAATTTATTATCTGGAAACGTTACTTCTTAAAGAATCAATTCAAGAACCTGAGACGGCATAAAACACTTCATTTGTGTATATTGTATGTGAATAAAAAGAAGGGTAAGAAATTTATGTTATGAGCATGAAAAATCGAGGGCCTTCTCACAAGAGCGACGAATATATCATTGATACGGAACGGGATGTGGAATAAATGAAAATAATGAACGAAATTTTTGTTCAGGCGGGCGGAACTTCGTTGCGATGACGTAAAGGGGAGGAATTTTCTACGGGGTGATTATTTCTTTGATTAAAGATGCTTGAAAGGTATTGAAATAAACATAAACCAAGCATAGTTTCTAGATTTTTTGATATAGATAACATTAGGATCTAGACCAAAGTAGCTTTTCTTACAAGAAAACGAAATTTTCTTTGGTACACACTTCAAGAGACATGTCAGAAAATACCAAGAGACGACAACACATTTTAGGAGACTTCAAAGCCAAAATTGTTTAGGTTAGGTTAGACTTTCTAAATGATGTAATTGGCAAGGAATATTTTGTAAAAGATGTAACCAGAAAAGAAACAATCCACGAAACATCACCCGAAAATGAAATAAGATTGTCAATTAGCAACAGAAATAGATCTGGTAATATCAAGTATGAAATTCAAGCACATACGAATAACATGGACACTAGGACAAACAAGAGGGAAATAAAGCAAATACTAAAAAGGAAGAAAAGAGAAAGAATGAGACATCAGATCTTATAGAGACACGAGTGTAGAATTCGACACCAAGAATTATACAGAGAATAATTTAAATAAAAGGTAGAACCTAGAAATATTAAAAGGCGAAAAGAACAAAAAGTAGACAGGAGAAATTAGTAAACGTGTACAAAAATAAAAACCTGAAATAAGAGTGGAAAAAAATTAAAAATATAATAACTGAAACAGTAATAGGAAGACAAACGTTGGCAAAAAATATCTGGTTTGATAGAGAAAAGATATACAAAATTAAGAAACATAGGAGGATACTAATAATTGAAAAACAAGAAAAATATGATAATAAAAAAATATAAAGGAAATAAATGGAACAGAAATAATAAGGGATAAAAAATTTATGGATCAACGATACTATGGAGAGAAAAAGAGAATATATCAATATAAATCAACTAAAATAACTGTATCTGTAACATGTGGAGAGTGGGTTACCCCCCACGGCACTTAGGCCTCACTGGGGCCACTGTGCATCCTCCTAAGACGATAGGCACCTCCTCGCTCGTGAGCCAGCCTACAGATTAATTGTAGTTGACAACGTCGCCAAGAGATGCTTCTCTTATACAGACTGGCCCAAAAGTCTGCAAACGGCCAATTATCTCGTAAAATGCTAGTCCTAATTGTACAAAATTTGGGGTTCACCTATTTTGGGATACGGTAATTCTAGATCTGATATTGGCAATGTTGCCAGATTTGCAGTTTCTCTTAAATTAGTAGTCACTTTGGTTTTTTAAATTCATTACCCTGTATATTCAGTCATTATTGGAATCTCTTATTCAATACGAGTTCAACCATATGTAACACTTATGATTTTATGTAGTCTGAAAGGTCTTAAATAAATAAAGTAAGTCTGGCAATGCCTAATTGTCTCAATAAATTTTTTAATACAAACTATTTTCAACTACATTAAAACGTATCCATTGAAAAATGATAAAATTTTTAACATAATGGTTACTTTATCAAGGGTTTAAAATGTGCTCCATTTGTGAGTGGACAGTACCCTAATCGATGTTAGAATGCGTCTACCACATTTCTCCATGATTGTTTTATTTATTTAAGACCTTCCAGACTACATAAAATCATAAGTGTTATATATGGTTGAACTCGTATTGAATAGGAGATTCCAATAATTACTGAATATACAGGGTGATGAATTTGAAAAACCAAAGTGACTAATATTATAAGAGAAATGGCAAATCTGGCAACATTGCAAATATTAAATCTGGAATCTCTGTATCCCAAAATAGGTGTACCCCAAATTTTGTACAATTAGAATTGGCAATTTACGAGAATTGGCCGTTTCCAGACTTTTCGGCCACTCCGTATAGGCTGATGTTAGCCGATACTCGTTGAATACATATCTCCTAATAAATGAGAGCGTGGAGCAATCGTAGAGAATATGCTCGATGGTATAATCTTCTTGTTCGAACCCTCTGCAGAGACCGGATTCTGACAGCCTCATGATATGGGGATGCTTCCGTATTTGGCAATGACCAGTCAGAATGCTTGTGACTAGCCGCAGATCCTGTTTAGTCATAGTCAAGTATTTGTTTGCTGCAGTGCGGTCAGGATAACTTAAAAGCTCCCTGGTAACTGCAGTTTTTTGTTTCATCCCAGTTTTCCTTGAATTTCACAAGGAAATCTTCTTTAATTATGTCTGTTACTATCGATTTTGTCAGGCTAATAAGTAAGAACAAATAAGGGAAGATTATTAATCAAACAAAATGACAGTGGAAGAAAAATAATAAAGAGGTGAAAGAACCATTAACAGAAGAATTCAAAAAACGATAAAAATAACAAAAGGTAAGGCAACACAAATAGATGAAATAAACAATGAAATCATAAAATATGGAAGCAAAGAACTAACAGACCAGTCAGTAAAGTAGCTGTATTATTTTTAGTTTAGAAGACTATTTTATTATTTCTATATTGCAAATATGCTAATTTGTTGTACTAAAATTGCGTTAATCACTATTTTGTTCTCTGAAACTAGATTGTCATTTAAATTCATTTTTACAACCTAGGATTTACATTCCTAGGAAATACAAAGCCCACTCAATGGGACTAAAACAAAACAATGCTCAGGATGTGAAATATAATACAAATTCTAAATATAAAATGGGCTGTGAGCAATAGTACCAGTACAGTTCAAAAAGAGGGGGATTTTCATAGCAGCAAAAGAAATCATGAAGCTTTGGCCGAAATATCCATCAACAATGTGGTCATCTTAAGATGGATCAAAGGTCACGCCATATCAAAAGATAACGTCTTGCTGATTCCCTAGCCAAGAAAGCAGCCAACCAAATACTTTTTGGACCTGGCCCTTCTATTGACCTAACAAAATCGGTAGTGACAGACCTAATTAAAGAACATTCCCTTGTAAAATTCAAGCAAAGATAGGATAAAACAAGAAACTGCAGAGCTGCCAGGGAGCTTTTAATTTATCCTGATAACACTGCAGAAAACAAATACTTGACTGTGACTAGACAGAATCTGCGCCTAGTCACAGGCATCCTGACTGGTCATTGCCAAGTACGGAAGCATCTCCATATCATGGGGTTATCAGAATCCGAAGTCTACGATTGCTCGACGCCCTTATTTATTAGAAAAATTGTATTCGGCGAGTATCGGCTAACACTGGCCGATATAAGAGAAGCACCTCTTCGCAACGTTGTTAACTACATTAAATCTGTAGGTTGGCTCACGAGCTAGAAGGTGTCTATTATCTTAGGAGGGTGCACAATGGGCCTAGTGAGGCCTAAGTACCGTAGGGGTAAACCACCCTCCACACGTTACAGATACCCCCGCCTAAATCTATAAAATTGTTTCATAAACATTTATGCAACTATTCTATACAATATTTCAGTTAATAAAATTAAAATGTTTCATAGTGATTTTATATTGTTGCTTTAAATCACTTTTAAAATTCTTTTCCTAATTTGAGAGTCACGAAGACGAATTCGGATTAATCGAGATGATCCTCTAACAAAGAGATTTTTTTGATTTCCAAAACCCATTAAATAGAATATGCTCGGCAACATTTTAATGGTGTAAATTGGAAGAATGATGGATAATTTTATATCTTATGAAGTATACTTGGAGATATGAAGAATAATTTGTTGATTTGGACAGTAATTAAAGACTTGACGACCTAAGAAGTTCCATACGCTGTTTGGAGACCTTTGATCGTAGATGAGACCTGTTTTAGCCCCTTATGGGGCCCTACCTCGCTGAGATAAGTCAACAATGTCCGATTGGGACCTCCAGGGCTTACCAGTCAGGACGCAGAAGAGCCCACCTATCAATTATTTTTATGGGCTAATTCCTTTTGCATTTGTTGTTCTCGAGAGCCCATTGATTGAACGAGGGCCTACTGCTTGAACGAGGGCCTGTCGGCCTAACGCAATTTAACAAAAGACTCAAAAGTGCATCAATTTTGTTTATGGGATACGAATGATATGCATAAAACTTAAATAATAATAAAAAACTATTAAACTGTTAAAATTCATATATTGTTTTCGAATGGTTTCGCCATGTACTGCAGCTAAAACGATGGGTCTCTTCATTTAGAGAAAACATTCCTTAAATATACTATCACCCTCTATGCATTCAATCAGCATTTTCGTTCACCCACAAGTCTTATTTAACAAATTTACCGACTGTCATCAAAATCTCTTTCGACTGATTAACTTTAATCAATGGCTGTAATTCGTATAGCAAGTGAAGGAAATGATCTGATTAAATTTCTATTTCCATGTCAACAGAAGAGAAATTAAGCGTCTCTCATATATACGCATATATGATAACAACGAAAAGTCATTTGTCTTTGGGATATTCTACGCGAAGTGAATTTATGCTCTTACCTAAACAAAAACTTGGAGATGAGTATATAGAACTAGTTGAAGATAAGCAAGATAGATAAATACCAGCGACATAATATTCGATACAATGTATAGAAATATGACATGACATCGATTAAAATATTTGATTTAACTTTTGCGACAAAGTATTAATATTATTATTGTAAGCGATTTTCTTGTCACAGTAAAAAACTATTTTTACTTAAAAAAATTAATAGACTGCCTACAGAAATTAAAAAAAAAAACAACAATAAATGTATTTAGAAGTAACCTCAAACAATACTTGATAAATAAACAAAACGAATATACTTTCTTGTGATAATACTCTTTAAACCTGCCCTTAAGTATTTCCCTTAATTTATTGTTATTTCACCCCTCGTTTTACCCGCATTTATTATAAATTGTTTCTGTTTTGATATAATGTATTTTATTTTAAAAAATTACTTGACGTTATATTATTACTACTTACTATGTTTAAATTATTAATAGTTTTGCGACGATAGATTATAGCAACTTATAGCCACAAAACTATTTTTGTGTTAGAGTAGATCCATAGAGATCAATGTAATTTACCTTCTTTCAACAAACAAATATATGACAACTTTATAATTAAAATGAAAAACAATAAAATACCTCGCTACCAAGGTAAGAAGATTCAGTTTTAAATTTTTTGAATTGAGGAAATTTATGAATAGGAGTTTACTAATTATTATTTACAATTCGCTGGTTGAATATGTAATCCAAAATCGTATAATAAAAATGTTCTACAAAAAACCAGCATTATATCCTACCTCTCTTTTATATAATAAAAAAGTGCTTTGTATAAGAACATTATATTATCTGTCTTGCTGTACCTTTATTTATGAAAAGCCTTAATTAGATACACTACAAATTATTTGCAATAAATATCAAAAGAAGTATACATTTTTAAATAATTTGTCATTTAAGAGCCATTCACACATCACAGATGACATCTTAATACTTGACAGGCACAGCTAAGCATTATTCTGATTTTTGCCAAATAAAATGGCCGGTTAATTATTCTATAGGGTTGCGACAGAGAGCTAGTAAATTTAATGAAGGTGGTTTTGTGGCTAGGGGCGAAATAGTAGTACGCTTAAGTTAGCACCACCATAAAAAAAGTAATTTTTAAGAACCTTCTTATATATTTTTCATAAATTGGCAGGCTTGGCGACTAATTTCAAATAAAAATAGCCTGCAAAATGTTTATGGTTGCAAGTATGAAGGTCGCAACCCGCCTTAGAAATTTCACCTTTACTATCAACAGCTGTTGTTTGACAGGTCGTTAGAGAATGTTTGCAATTTATGGAATGTTAAGAATGTTAGGAATGTTGACGTTAGAAATAATTGAAATTCCTAAAATTGTCACATAAGAAATGCGTATGCATATTTTAAGAAAATTAATATTAAAGTAGTTAGGATGAACCGAAAATTCTGAAAATCAATAGGTTTTTAATTATAAGTTAGAAGGAATTACTTTTATACTTTTTTTAACAAAACATTTCAATTACCTACATCGGCAATGACAATCTCGATGATTCTCCCAGTATACAAAATGTCAGGATTCAGCATCAGCAAGAGAAAAAGCCTGCCGTCTTGTCTAGTTTTTAACTCATGTATATCTGAGATGAGTTTTAGTAAAGTAAGTTCGAAAAAAAGCTCAAATAGAAAATTTTTCGATAGTACAAAAGAATCTACAAAAGTTCAGTAATCGCGAGTTGTTTCGTAAAAAATGAAAAAATAAATAAAAAAAAATTAATTTACTAATTTCGTAATATAATGCTTTATTCGATCATTAGTAGCTTTAAACTTTATTTCGATCATGTGCAATTTCGATAATTTGTTCCCATTTCGATCTTTATAATGTTTGTTCTATAGAAAATGTTCCTAAAATAGTCTGTATTCGAGAAATTTGACAAAATTTGAAAAATTTAAATTTTTAAGAAACTTGATTAAATTAAAGTTGTTTGTTTAATTATTTTTTATATTTCTTGTTTCATACATAATTTCTGTAAACTGGACCGTATTCGAGATATTTGGGAAAAAGTGTAACTTTCGAATTTTGAAGAAAACTTAAAAATGGATAATGAGAAAAACATCAAATTATAAACTTAAGCTTAATTCTTATCTGAGTTGTGGATTAGATTTTGAGCAGAGTTGGAAAATCTGGGGGAGTACTTTATGAGTGATCGTTTTTATATTTTATGGAATATATCTGTTAGTAACATTTGGAGAAGAAAATTTTTCTAATAAAAGTTACTTCTAATATTATTCTCTATAATTTTTGTACCATACAAAATTTTCCTAAAACGTTCCGTATTCTAGAAATTTTACAGAATGTAAAAAAATCAAATTTTTAAGAAAATTGTTCGAACAAAAGTTGTTTGTTAAATTATTTTTTATAATTCTTGTTGTATACAAAACTTCTCTATTCTGTATATACTAAAACGGATATAGAGAAAAACGCCAAATTTTAAACTCAACCTTTATTCTTGCCTGCGGTGAACTTATAAGATTTTTGGCAGAGTCGGAACATCTGGGAGTATACTTTATAAGGACTCATTTTTATATTTTATGGAATATAACTGTTATTTACGTTTGGAGAAAAAAATTTTTTAAATAAAAGGTACTTCTAATATTATTCTCTCTAATTTTTGTGTTTTACATGATTTCTCTAAAATGGACCGTAATGGAAAAAGTTAAGGAAAAGTATAAAATTTAAATTTTTTAATATTTTCGTTGCCAATAAATATATATATAAAAACATGTTTCGAGTAAGATGTTTGTGAAACATGTAATGTATATATTTAGTTTATACTCTAAACATTAATAGAGGTGATACAATAGGTTGCACAAAATAACTGGAAAAAACCCTGTAATAACTAGATAGGAAAGTCTAGTGTT
Organism: Psylliodes chrysocephalus; assembly: GCA_927349885.1. NCBI lineage: Eukaryota > Metazoa > Arthropoda > Insecta > Coleoptera > Chrysomelidae > Psylliodes > Psylliodes chrysocephalus. The sequence continues at coordinate 28,052,421 of OV651819.1, read as the reverse complement.
GGACACATCAGATTTTTTCCTGTATCCGACCCAACTCTGACGTTGACTCACGGTTTTTCATCTTCAGGTTAGATGTTAATGTGAGTTATAGGAGAGGAAAACAGCATCCAATATAATACTTATCTTCAGAGTTCTGGACTATTTTTGTTAAAATATAATTACCAAAATAATTTAATAAAACTATTATAAATGAAACAATTGTTTCATTTATTTTAATTTTAATATACATTAGAATATTATCTAGAAAATTTCTGTCATCAGACTACACATAAAAAATATTATTTAAATTAATACATTTTTAAAAAAATAAGTCGCTATAGTTTGTTCCTTTCTATTTCTTATGACAAAAGAGTTTTGTTTTAAATAACAGCACTAAATAAACTGAAAATATAAAACTCTGATCCTCCAACATCCAATTTCTTGTAGTCCATGGAGATTCACATTGTTTCCTATAAAATTAAATTTTAATTGAACTGTTAATTTTTAACAAACCTTTTTAAAGCTTATTTATCAAGGCATTCTATTTCATTCAAAAATATATAATACTAAAAAGCTACGATAAATCCTTCGAAGAAAGGTTAATGAGAGATTAATGAAAATAAAATGTCAATGTAAAGTTCAATTTAGCTGCGAAGAAGCGTCTAAGTTATTAGTTTTTAATTTGCACAAGGATCCATAAATAATGTAAAGAGTGATCTATAAGAAATGATTTTAAAGTAGGCCATGAGAAACATCATACTTCATCGTAAATACAGTATTTTTTAAAGCCAATGAGAACTCGAGAAAAAATGTTTTTACTTTGATTTATGATATTTCTCATGAAAATCTTGAGATAAGTGAGCTCCTAAATTTGAAAATAAGTCTGCAGCTTATAAAAACTATTAGTAGGTACATATCGAAGTACGTGAAAGTACTCGTGGAAATTGTATTCCTCTAGAACAGCTTCGAATTTTAAAATATCTTGTTCGTCAAATCAATGTATCTTCAAGAGGCTATAGAGCTCTTCGCTTATCAGAAAGTTACAATCGTGTGCTAGACGATACTGAGCATGATCATAATTATTTACCAAACCCCACGCTATCGGGATTTACAAAATACAGGGTGTTTCTAAATTCATGCGACAAAATTCAGGAGTTGATTGCTCGTATGAAATTAAGATGGGTCTTTTCTATACCAAAATTTCCTCAGCCCACTCCTTTCCGAGATATCACCCTTAAAAGGTAGTGACTAAAATTGAGTTTTTATTTTTTTTCTAAAATTTTAGTAAAGATAGAAACTTAAAATTCTGTAATTTTCGTGCCCTCGCAAAGGACTAACCACGGATATTTTTTCAATATTTCTGTTACATTATAGGGGGTTGAAATTACCAACCCTTACTTTATTGATGTTATTTCTTTTGCTGCTATTAGAATCCCCGTTCTCTGTTTGAACTACACTGGCACTATTGCTCACAGCCCATTGTATGTTTAGGTTTAAGAATCTGGAGTATATTCCACATCCTGAGCCTTGTTTTGTTTTAGAACCATCGGTGTAGATATGAATCGTACCTGCCATTTCCCGCTCTTCTGTTTGTTCTATTATAACTTTATATGGCCTAAGAAAGATATATTTTGGTGAGATGGAGTCCATGTTCGCTTGAAGCAGTGGAAGCGTATCGAGCACCTCCTGCCTCACCAGATCCTACATCAGGTTTTATTCCGACCGTGCGGAGGGGTGTAATCGTCAGAGAGCAACCTCCTTGATGTAAATATCAAGGGTAGTGAGACTAAGAATGACGCCCATGGCTCTAGTCGGTGTTGTTTTCATGGCTCCTGTTATGTTAAGACATGCTGTTCTTTGAATTTGTTCTAGTTTACGAATAGCTGTTAATTTTTGGGTTTTCGGTACCCAGACAACTGCACCAGCATAGGTCTTATGATAGCCGTGTAAGTCCATGCGACGACTCTAACGGAGAAACCCCAGGTGCGCCTCACGGTTCGGCGGCATTGTTCATAATCAATGTATGCTCTTTTAACTCTGTTTTCTAAATGCGAGTTCCATGTTAACTTACTGTCAAAGGTGAGATCTAGGTACTTCACCTCTATTGCAAAGTTTAGTTTTTGTTTAGGAGTTCCAGAGGTTTCAATTTCATTTTTATCCTTTTCCTTGTGAAACGGACCATTTCTGTCTTCTTAGGATTGATAGACAGTGAATGGTCCTTGCACCACTGCATATGCTATTGTGTAGTGACTGTCATTATTGAGGCGGCTAATGAGGGTGTCGAGGACCATATTCTACAGTAGAGGTGATAGCACCCCTCCCTTGTGGACATCCCCTCGCAACGAAGCCTCTTCACATTCACATCTTCTATACTTATAATGATGATCATCAATTTGAAAATGATGTCAATTATTTTAATCCTGAAGGAAACCCAGAGTTAGTAGAATTAAATATTACTTCTAATAACCCTCTGCTGTATATTCAAATTTCTAAACCACCATTATGAATTCTAATCGATACCGGCCGCACTAAATCGATTTTAAAACCTATAATTGCAGAAATGTTTTACGCAAGTACTATTTATCATTCAAATGTATCACTTTCAACGTCTCTAAGTACAAAGAATATCAAATATCAAGCAGATATACTAGCTTTAAAGGAATTTAATAATAATCATGTTGACTTTTATTCTTTATGATTTCCACGAATTTTTCGATGTCGTTTTTTTTAAATCCTTTGCTTTGATTGTTAGTTACATTCGTAAATTGCGTACCTTATTTTTTTTTAACTTTTTTTACTAATACCACTCACAAAGAATATTGCTTAAAATATAACATAGTACAAATATCCGCTTAAAATGTTATAAATCGCTATAAACGACTTACAACACCCTGCAATGTGCATCTGTCATATGATATTTACTTGACGTCAACTCTACTAACTCTACGCATGACGTCAGCGCCGTCATGACACTATGCGCGATATCCCCCTCCCTAGAGTACTATTAATTAAAACTGCAGCTAAAAAATATACAAACATTAAAAATAAAAAATTGTGATATCATAAGACATCACAATAATATAATTTTATTGTTTGGTGGTCAATATAAATATAATTTTTATATTATTTGTTATTTTGCCTTAATATAATAGAAAGATATTGCAAATTTCTATAACGTCAGCCACTAATAGTGCCGACGTATTTAGAGTCAAGTAAATTCAATACTAAAGTAAGACTTATTGCAAACCTGCAGTTTTAACATTAGAGTCATTATATTCCTAATCTTATTTTAAAAACTTTAATATATAGTTCATTTTTGCCGTTGATGTCTGTTATATTACATAATATGAAAGAGACATTAGAAATTTTCATATTGCACTCTTTTTCATATAACTTTTCTTTAGCTTAATGTTGTTCTGGTTAAAAATATTGTAGCAAATTGCCAACTAACGATTAATAATTTATAGAACATGTATTTTATTTTAATTAAAACTTGATTCATGCTTCCTCTCCTTTCATAAAAAAGTATCAAAATGCCATACCCTGGATTTAAAAACGGAATATTCTTCGCATAGAGTCACGGGCGCAATTTCTAATTAAATTTTCGTACTGGTTCTGTTTCAATTACGTAACACGGATTTCATACAACTTGGTATTTTATGACATAATCCTAGTTAGCCATTCCGTTATTACGTTTAAGTTTAAATTCATAGATACTCATTTCACAGAGTAGAAAATGGCAAAAATAAAAAAAATGTTTCTGAAGACACGGTGGATGAGAGTTATTACAGGTGTTTAAACTTCTATTTGAAAACAAAAGGAAACGTTGGCCTTTTTGTCAAAACACCGTCGATAATTATCATTTGAAGTTATGCAATTATTTAAAAAAAAAAATGAGAAAAAAGATTGTAACCGTCGGAATATTACAACAAAATAATGACATTTATGCCAAAATAACTAATGGTGCCATCGCATTTTCATTATGTACCCCCCTATAAATTAGCCAGAAATTATCAGAGAACCTACTTATCTGGGTTCACATAGATGACTAACAAATTATGCCACTTTCTTTACGAATCACCTTATATAGAATTAAAACAATAATTATGAAATATTCATAGTTAATACCTTTAATTAATGTAGTTTACCCACGAAATTGGTCTATCCAATTTAATCTTGCGAAATCGAATTTAGAAGCCGCTTCCTTTATGAGCTGGCAAAAGAAGAAAATTACTACTACACGCTCTGACATGCTTTTCGCATACCTAACCATCTCTTTATTTTCATTTTCCATCGCGAAAAGCGTTAGTGAACTCGAGATTTTCCAACAGGGAAATCAGTTATGCACAAAAGAGAGTAGATTGCTAGTGTGTGATATAAAGAAAAACAACTTGTTTTTTGACGATGTGCCTTAGTTAGTATACACTTTCTAAATTTTGTCACAGCCATCCGTTGAAAAATGTATAGAACGTTTTAGAGAAAATAATTTATTTATATTCAGCAGTGAAGTCTCGTGACCTATTCAACGGAGAGCTACTTTAGAAAGGCACTTAAGATATATAAAGTTTATCAAAACTTACTAAAGCACTTTAGTTAATCCGATAGGTAAGTATTCCTCTAAGTTAACACAATTTTAATTCATCATAACCTACTATTTTTTACTATTTTTTCCACAAAACTATTGACGCTATATACAAGTGATAGTTTTGTCACACATCTTTTAATTCGTTAAAATACTTGTCTAATTCGTTAAGGCTGTAATAAAGCAAGTATTCAATACATTGTACTGGCAATAACTGTACCGCTATACTCAGACAAAATATTGGAGAAGGTGAGTCATATGCATGATCAACACTGTTGTCTATGAATGAAAATTCAATAATTATTTATTAGGTATTTGTTAGTAAACTTTATTAAATTTGTTTGTCAACATCTTTATTTAAACAAAGATGATGCGTTAAATATACGTTTTTTATAGTTTTCAAGAAATGAATATATTTATTCCCTAATAACTTCGTTATCTGTGTTTAATGGTTTTAAAATGTGTTTTAAGTAAATAAACAACAGACGGGTTACAGATTAAATATTGTCAGCACAGGCACAAAGACAGTTGAAAAATAACTTTCGACGAAGTTAAATTTGTATCGCTTTAACTATTTACGATAATTATTTTATAAACACTTTTTTGTATAAGGTCTCTTTTCTAGTACGAGTAGGTGTTCATGTTTATGCCTTACAATTTGGTAGTGGTAATGCATATTCGAGGAGTTATATTTATTGTGTAGTATATTAGGTAGGTACTTTAAAAGTTTATTAAATAGTAAAATATTGGTGTCTTTATACATTTAATAAAAACAATTTAATAGTAGAATTATATTGTTTCAATAGTAATGGATTCAGAGGCGGGTCCAAGTGAAACCCACTTACGTCGGCGAAAGCTCTTATCAAAGAATGAAAAGAACATTATATGGAAAGTGTATGATGGGCTGAAACAGACACTTCCTACAAATAAAGCTGTAAACGGTAGTTCTTTTTTAACTGGAGTATCTGTTTTAACAATTGAACGTATTGTTCGCGAAAAGACAAAAAAAGGCTCCTTAGAAGCCCCTAAAACGCATACCTGTGGTGGAAAATTGTTGAAATTGGACGATAGCCCAAAACAAATCATTCAAAGAACTGTACATTCTTTTTTTTTTTTTCGAAAACAAAACCCCAACACTTAAAGTTGTTCTTACGAAATTAAGAGAAAACGAAGAAATTCCATTAATGAGCCGTGAAACTTTACGAAAAATTTTATGGGGCCTAAAATTTCGTTTTGTCAAACGGTGTAAGAAATTAATTTTAATTGAGAAGTCAGATATAGCGTCCTGGCGACGGCGTTATTTAAGAAATATTAAAGAGTTTAGAGCCACTAAAAAAAGATATACTATCTCGATGAAACGTGGGTGAATGCTGGACACACGGTATCTAAGATATGGCAAGATACTTCTGTAACTAGTCATCGCCAAGCTTTTATAGAGGGATTATCTACAGGTTTGAAAGCACCATCAGGTAAAGGACAGCGCCTAATTGTTACCCATATCGGAAGTGACAGTGGATTTTTGAAAAATAGCACTTGTTTATATCGAAAAAACAGGAGACTACCACGAGAACATGAATGCGGAATGCTTTGAAAAATGGTTTACTGAAGTTATTGTACTAGATAACGTTTCTTATCACAGTCGACGAGTTGAACGCATTCCGATAATGTCCGGTAGGAAAGCGGATATGCAAACCTGGCTGCGGGATAAAGCAACAATATTTACTGAGGAGATGCTTAAAGTGGAATTATTGGACCTAATAAAGGAACACCGCCATAAATATATTCAATATATTGTCGACACAATGGCTCGTGATTGTGATATTACGGTATTAAGACTTCCCCCTTATCACTGCAAATTCAATCCTATTAAACTACTTTGGGCATGAAAGGGTTTGTAGCTCGAGAAAATAAAACTTTTAAAATAGACGACGTTCAAAGTATATTAAAAACCGGTACAGAACGTATAAAACCTGAAGATTGGCAGAATGCTATTTCCTATGTAATTAAGGAAGAAAATAATATGTGGCGCTTGGACGGTATGGTCGAAACGGTAGTTGAACCTTTAGTCATAACTTTAAGTTTCGACGATAGAGGCGATTCCAGTGATAGTTCTACAGAATCAATGGATTACGACACTTCATAGATTAAGAATTCAAGTAAGTGATACCAAGCTTAATTTACATATTTTTATAATAAACAAAATACAATTATAAACATAGATTAATTATTATAACAAAAATAGATAACCAACCTACTTTGATCTAGTAACATTCACAAATACCCGTTTAATTTGCCAATATAGTATTTCTGCGACACTGGAAAAGTGCATTTTGATATATTAACGATACCTTATGCAGTTTTAAGGCGCACCTTCTTCAATATTTTGTTCTAATATAATACCCCATTTAATTTTCCAATAGTGTTTCTACACCTCTGGCATAATATTTACATATTTTACCAATAAACAAAACAAAATTATAAACATAAATGATTTTTACCACAAAAATCGATAACCAACCTACTTTCATATAATATTATTTACTATTACCGCATTTAATTTGCCAATAGTTTTTATACGCCACTGGCGTAATTAATTTTGGCAATAAACATGCATTTGTGACTAGTTGGCACGTGATTCCGAAAACTTTTGCAGTTTTAAGCGCGTGATTCGATTAATTATGCTCTGGTATATTATTATTGTTGAACATGAACAGGAAGGAATCACCTTCTTCAATATTTTGTCCGAGTATAGCTGGATGTATAATTTTTTATTTAAGTGTACTTGTTTTTATATGCCAAATCTAGGTACACAGATACCAATAAATATTTTAGAAGAATAATATATTTGGCGATATTTAGTTTCAATTTACTGTAACACGAAAAATTAATCTGTCAATACTTTACCTAGTTGGTAAGTAGTAAGTAGGCTAAATGTGACAAAAACGAAAAACATCAAATTTTACTTTAGAATAATGTTTCAATATTTATTCACATTACTGGTTGTAACGTATTACCTAATTTGAGGTAATTATTATTATATTTGTTACAAATACATGTAAATAAAACAACTATTTCAGTACCGTAGTTTATTCATGACTGTGTCTACAAATCACACCAATATCGTTCCAATAGGTAAAACCACTTTTTATAAATATACTTCAATTGGAAAAGAAAACAATAAATTAAATCTAATATACAGAGTGATGCACACCAATTACCCGTACATCACACTGGTATATTGTATTCACTTGTAAACTATATTTGATGGTCATAATAGTAATTTTAATCCTAAAGAACAGGGTTAATTGAACTTTTCCACATCGCAATTTTTGGGTTGGAGTGAAAGATGTTTTATGGTTGGGTAGAAATTTGATTACTTTATGGTTTTTCCTATTTCGAAGGGTTTTTACTGTTAAAACTCAGGCTAACATGTACCTTACGGATAACGTAAACGTTCAATCATAGGGCCCATTAGGTAATAGGTACCTCCAAAATGCATCATAATAGGTCCTATGACTGAACGTTTACATTATCCGTAACGTATAATTAAGTCGAGTTTTAACAGCAATGAGACAAATTCGTATGATGTAAAGTCTTTCATAACACATTACTGTTATTTTCCACTTGTTATGTTATAATTTAACATATCGCCTCAACAACCTCGAATAACATTTCGTTAAGTGCCCAACGTATATTTTACCACTTTATTTGTTTATTATTTAATTATCTAATATCTATATTGCCATAATCTGAATTCTTAGTACAATTGAATCTGTTTTTAATTTATATGATTTGTAAAAGGTTTGCATTTTTTTATCTAATATATTTGTGAGAATAATTTTGTTTTTCCTAACAAAATTAAAAAGCTCCTCATACTATTTCACAGTTGTTTCAGCTAATCTTTTCGCCAAAATAAATGAAATAAAATGAAAAATGAACTGCAAAAAATTCTAACCTAACTGTTGTTGTTGTCACATTCAGAAAAACATAAAAAACCTTATTTTTAAATGTGAAGTGAGGGACTTCCTGTAAATAAATCCATTTTTATTTGTTATATTTTTTACAAAAATAAATTTTTAAAATTGTATTTGCAAAGGATGTATTCTTAAAGATGTCTCCAATATCATTTTCTAACAAAATAAACAAAAAAATAGTATTTTTTGTGCAATTGGAAAATGGTGTTTTTCCAAAAATCGTTTTGTTCAAAGCTCCTTAATGAATAAATTTGTAACAAAAATTTAATGTTAATGTAAATGATTAATTTCCAATATTTTTAACAAATCTATATTATATTTTAGATTTTTTTTAATTGTTAGTACCAAGGCATCATCTTTTATCTAATAAACTACTTTTTAGTAATTTTTTACCTAATTATTTTTTATATTTACTTTCCATGTCCCCTCAATAATTATTTTACTTTAATAAACAAAAATATTTAGGTATTTTTGCAAGTTTTGCATTAATTTTAATTAAAATTGATCATAAACCAATACATTTAACATTAATAAAACATTATAATAACTACTTTTCAGTATATATTTATTAACAACTAAAATCAAACACAAACTCAAAATTAATCTAACAGAAAAATATGCATTTGCACGCCACTTCATTGGCGTCAGTGCTTAAAATTAGTCTTCATGGCACGTCTATGACACCTCTACTTATTTAAAAACTTAAAATAACCCATATCAAAGTTGGCTACTTGCATTAATTATCTATCAAATTCGCCATATATTTGAAAAATCGCCTAAAAATCCCTTTTTTTAACTAGAATCACAGATAACTAATGCCAGTAGTCAGATTTGATATGGGCTCTTTTAAGTTTTGAAATAACCAAAGGTGATTGCCCTACATCGGCTTTTACCAAATCGTATTATTAAAAAAAAATCCCATATGGATCCAACTTTATGGTACACCCTGTATAATGAGAACGTGCAAAATAATATTTTTTTTATTTTTTTTTTATTTTTGTCAACCTTTAGATGAACCGTTTGCGCAGAAAAGTTTTCAACTAAAAAACAAAATTGCTTGTGCTTTAAAACCTTCCCGATTTTGTTACACAATAAATATCTTTAAAACCATTGTAAAAATATACAGAACGGCAACGTCTTTTTATCATATGCAAGTATATTTGAACGTTGGTTCGTATGGTACGTTGAAATAATTTGACATGCCATTTGCATTTCTAATTGGTAAACCATTATTTTTTACGTTTGTTTTTCTGATTCAATGGATATGTAACTCATCCTTGCTTGTTGCATTGTTGGTACTAAAATGACATGATAATAAACGCGTCAATTTTAAAAAATGTGTCAAAATTTGCAAATTGAAATCATGCTTTTTGTAATAATTATCAATCATACAGCCGTCATATTGTGGAAAATTTATTAAAAAATGATTTGCTTATTAATCCTTGCAATAAAACTTTTAAAGTTTTTAATGATAATGTGAAATTATGATTAGTTATTATGGAATATGTTTATGTTCAATTAGGCATTCCAACGACCTGTCAAACAATACCTGCCAGTGGGAAGGTCTCGTATATCTAAGGGGGTAGCGACATAGTCTTGCATCTTGGACGCTATTTTTATTCGAAATATCAGTCGCCAATCCTGTCAGTTTTTAAAAAAATGTATACAAGCAGTTTTTATAATTAATATTTTTATAGTGTTCGATATAAAATATTTAAATGTAATCCATTATTCATGATTTTACGTATTGTAGATAGAATACATCGTATGTCGCAACCGTCAGATCTACCAAACCTACCCACTGGCAATTCATTTGTTTGGAATGCCTAATTCATTCTTACAACATTGCTGTTGATAATTATATCGCAATTTCCTTGTAAATTTTCTTTATTATTATAAAAAGCATGATTTACTAACACGTTAAATGACAGAAGCGGCCGCTGTAATAATTGGTATTATTATTTGAAAATATAAAGAATTTACCAAAAATTCCAAAAAAAGTATTTTAATGTTTTAAATTAAAAATTCAAAAGTAATACGTATGGAAATAAAACAAACAATCAGGTTATTACTCTAGTCAATGGCTTACATTGAACTAGGGAATTCAAGGTAGCCCGTGAGCATTTTTTAAAAGTAAAATTCTCACGTAAATTTTGGGTTTATATAGAGAGACTAGACAGGAATAAAAAGACTTCCAGTTCGGACTAAGGTCCAGAACTTTCGCCGAAGGCAAGAGCTCTCGTTTTTCGGTACTATGAGTCCCGAAACACCGTAATGTGTACAGTAAAGTTTTGTGCGCAGTGATTGTGTAATATAGGTAAATATCTTTAACTTATTTTTAAAGTGTTTTGTTCGATGATAATTAATTGATTTACATATAAATGCATATTTTTCGTCCCGAGTATTATATTTATCTTATACATATTTTATATTATTATGTAGTTTTCCAGTGTTATTTTTACTTGTTAATTAGTCCAAACCCTATAGTTCAAATAAATGTTTATCTAGTTATCATAAAATTTTATTTAAAGTTTGGATCTATTATCAAGTAGTGATTTATTTCCTAAATATAATTTTAATCATTTATTCTTTAGACTATTAGTAAATTTTGTATCTATTCTAAATATAAATTTGTGAATGTTTTAATACTATTTATTAATCTCTCCTCCCCTTTAAAAAAACCAGTAAAATATTCCGAGCATTTGAGAAGCTTCGACGTTTCTATTTCCTTAGGACTAGAAGAATCTAAAACTAGTTGCCAAGAACCGCTCGACTATGCTATTAAGGGATAACTTTTGTTCTTTTAAATTAATTTTTTTATTATTTTTATTTGCCACTGGTGAATGGATGTTCCTTCTGGACTCCAGGACCCTTTGGCTGGTGACTGTTCTGCCTTAATCCCTTAATAGAATATTAACAACAGTAGCTAAAGACCTAACAGTAATTACAAATAGTCTTTAGGTTAGTTGGTTACATTTAGTGACAAGTGGTGGTCTTTAGACTTCCCGGTTGTTACATTTGGTAACAAGCGGTGGTCCTTTAGATTTCCCGGTTGTTACACCGCCATTTATAGTGCATTTTCCAGCTTTAATGCATCTAATTGCCTTCAAAATCGTTTTATGACTGCTGGAGCAAGTTTTAATTTAGACTTGGACCGCTTCTTTTTGACATATTTATAAACAGTTTAACGCAATTAAATACAAAAGGAAAATATTAATTTTGCCGATGACATTATTAAAAAATGGTTTCAATTAATTGAATTTATACTGATTGTTGATAATATTTTACTTCAAATAGGTACAAATAAATAACTTGCTAAATTTTGATCCACTGAATGTTGATGTAAATGCCGAAATTTTAGAAGCAATATTAATTATTTAGAGATCATCTTAGATCGACATTCAAAACACCACTAATAAATTAAAAGGGTTATTATAAATATTTACATATCTTCACGATTTTTTAAATGAAAAGTAATTAAATCGCTTTACTACTTTCTGGTCCAATAGCATCTTACCTAAAAAAATTATTGGATTGGATTGCCGAATGTCATATTAAAATGATAAATATAATTAAAAATTACATCCAGAAAACATATACCATGACCCAGTGATTTACTGTTTGATAAATATAAAGTCTTTGATATGTATACTTGACGCGTGAAATTTATAACTTATTACTAGACATTAAATATATAAATAACTATCAACGTTATAAAAATATAGCAAAGAATTGGATTGTTAGTAGTAGTAAATATATTTTCAACAATTTAAATAAAAATATTTTAAATTGAATTTGTTTCGTATTTTCATATGTAAATCAGTAATATTCCACTAAAAATAACAACAAAACCTATATTTTTTATATACATGCACAATTTGAACAATATACAAAAATCTAAGTACATTTTTTGACGAACTTTTTTAAAAAATTTGGCAGAATTTCGCCCATAAAAAATTTGATGGTAACATCCAATTTAGCTAATGTATAGCAATTAATAGATTAAATCTAATTATTTTATGCTCTCTAGCACTGAAATAGAATCGAATGTTTGCTCAGTGAATAAAAACGAAATGGAATAATAATACCATGGATTTAAATCAGTTAATAATTATAATTAATTACATTATTACGATAATGTGAAATAAATAGAGTAATTAGAACATATGTATTTCAATTTATATTTGCAAAGGACTTTTTTAATTGGTAAGGTAAATACAAATTTGACAAATAATATATTTTAGTTTCAGCTCCCGTTAGTGTGGTTGACATTACTCAGGTGATGGCGACGTATGCATGTCGCTGAACTCCAGCCAGCTTTGTTCCATCAGACGACGGAGTCGTACTTAAGCATTGGTGTTATCACGGTTAAATAAATCCAGTAGATCAGTTTTATATTTTTTTCTGAGAGTCCAAAGTTTCTTATATTGTTGAAGGAAACGATAATAGTTTTGTGGGAGTTACCAGACATCTGTTTACTCTCGTACCATGTGTTGATCGTATTTAAATTTAAAGATGCAGCTAACGCAAAATTATCAGATGCTTACGCGGTAAAAGAAATTAAAAGTAGAAATACGAAAATTAGAATAGTAGGAATAATTGAGAAGCATGAACCTGATGAACTTATTTCGTTACTTAAGTACCAAAATTATGTCATTCAGTCGTCCAGAGTTTGCAACTTTGTGAAAATTTGGGCTACCAAGAAAATGATAAGAAGTATCAAGCAACTCTAGAAATTGATGCCGAAACTTATGTGAAGCAATGTCTTTTCAAAGTCTTTTTGTTGGCTACGATGTATGTTCAGTGTTTGATGCTATAGATATCACATTATGTTATAAGTTGTAACATTTATAAAGGCCAATTAAAAATGTTATTTTAAATATGTGCCATCCTGTATAAATAGTTTTCGATTAATTTAAATTAAAATTATCGCCGCACGCAATATTCCAAAGAAAGGGAAATTTCTTGAAGTGGGAGTACAGTTAACCAAACGATTTCGCATTAGATTTTTAAATTTTATTTACGATTGCTCTCTCTTCATATCTGGTTGTGTTTGGCTGTAAAGTGGTAAGCATAAAAAAGTATAATGTCATTGTAAAATATCTCGGTAGAAATAATATTCAAACCTATTGTTAGTTATTAGTTTTTTTAATAGTAAAGTTAAATTTTTCTAAATATGTTTTTATGATTCATTCTGGTTGCTAGAACGACACAATGTTTATAGTCATTAGTTTTTATTGTATCTTGATTTATTTTTAAAAAGTAGATGTTTCAAATTTAATTTATATCTCGTACAAGAGCCACGTGAAAAACAGAATCTATTTTTGTTTAGAAAACGATTAAGTGCAGCTGTAAAACTGAACGCTGAAAATTAAAAGCTGGAAAATCAATTGATGAAAACTAACTGGTAAAAGCCGACAGTTAAAACTCACAAAAAGTTACAAGGAAGAACGAGAACAAAGAACGAGGTATGCTGTTCATGTTCGAGTAACCGAAATATGGTAATGCTAGACTTGGCGTTGGTCCCGATTTGTAGAAATTTCAACTACCTCCGAAGGAAGTTGCCAGTAAAAAGCAAAAGTGGTAACTACTAGTGGCTAATTTTATGTATGACGAGATAAAAAAAATACCTGATAAACTTTAAATGACTTGTTCCTGAACAGTTTCTTTTTTTATCTAAATAAAATAGTTTATTTTTATAAGTATATATGTTGAATCTTATTTTTTTAAAGGTTGCAACAATTCTCTTTTACTCAAATTAAATTTTGTATTTTGTATTTTTATTAACTTCTTTATTTGATAAAGCTAGAGTTTATAATTCTCACTAGCTTTTAAAAATAAAAAAAGACAATTATTGGTGCCCAACATTTCCTAGAAAATTATTACCCCAAAGGTGTCTATTAGAAAAGCTGAATTCACGACTGAGAAAAATATGGTCACTGTGCTCATTTATTTCTTTTAATTTTTAAAGGTAAATAATGTTTAATATTAAATTTCACTGAGCTAGTAAAAATCTCTTATAAGTGTTTTGAAATTAACATTTTATCACAAGGCAAGGCAAATTGGCACTGCAACGGGTCAATGCAATATTACAAAGTACAGCGGCTTCGGTCATAACCAAGGGTCGTGTTTAAAAAATATTGCTTGTCTTAAATGTTCTCGACCACATCAAATAAAACATTGTCCCATTGATTCTGAAATAAAATGTATTGCAAACATTTTGCTTGCCCTGTTTATCAGAAAAAACTTGAATATTATAAGAACTCTTTAATGTCATTGTAGCAATCATTGAGCATTTCTGATACTAGCCAACATAAACTTAGTGTACTTTACCAGAATGTTAGAGGATTAAACACCTAACTTGTAAAACTGTTTAAATTCCGTCGAATGTAACCACGACCTATTAGTACTGTCAGAAACTTGGTTGAGTTCTTCTGTGTACGAAAATTATGTAGTATTTCGTTGTGACAGAAATTTTAATATTACCAATACTACTAAAGAAGGAGGTGTGTTAATTGCTTTAAAGAAAGAATACAATGCATTAAGATTAGATCTTTCTAAACTGACTACTTGTACTCCTTCTATTGACGTACTTGGTTTAAAAACTAGATAATGTTGTTAATATTAACAATTATAACATTCCGCTACTTACAGAAGAAGATGTCATTAAAGGTCTTAAAAGATTAAAACCTAAAATACTAGAGGGCCAGATGATATTCCGGCATTTTTAATAAGAGATTGTGCAGATATTTTAGCCAAATCTTTAACCATGGTCTTTAATATGTCCTTACGAGAAGGGAATTTTCCAAGTTATTTATCTAAAATATGTCCAATCTTTAAGAAAGGATCCAAATCTATTATAGAAAACTACAGAGCTATATCCATCCTTTGCAATGTCGGAAAAGTTTTCGAAAATGTCATCTATGAAATACTTTTCGCTCATGTAAAATCGATTATATCTACGGCACAGCACGGCTTTTTTCCAGGCAGATCCACAGCGACCAAGCTGATGTGCTTTACACAATATATTGCGCAATACCTTGATAGAGGTGGCTAGGTTGAAGCTATATATACTGACTTTTCCAAGGCCTTTGATCACCTCGATCATAGTATACTTTTAAACAAGCTTTTCATTGTTGGACTCACTACGCCTTTTTTGCGTTTCTTTGAATCATATTTAGGTAATCGTAAATTAAAAGTTGGATAGCATGGTTTTTAGTTAATTTCTATAAAAGCTTCTTGCGGTGTGCCTTAAGGTTCAGTTCGAGGACCACTTTTATTTTTCATCTTTGTAAATGACATTACTGAAAACCTATCATGTAGGACTCTACTTTATGCCGATGATTTATAATTGTTTAAATCAATCTCTAGTATTGATGACTGTTTGATTATGCAGGAGGACTTAAATAAATTAAACCTTTGGTGTAATTCTAACAACTCATCACTAAACATATCTAAGTGCAATTGTATCAGCTTCACTCGTAAACTAAATCCGATTGAGTATAGTTTCATTGTCAAAAATATTAACATCAATCAATGTCTTTCTTTAGAGATCTTGGTGTTCTTTTCGACACTAAGTTAAACTTTATTGAACATGTCAATACTATTCAGATAGAAGCATACAGAAATTTGGGTTTTGTCATTCGAAATGGACATCAGTTTTCTGAGCCTAACACTTTAAAAACTATTTTTAACGCTTTTGTACGTAGTAATCTAGAATATGCGTCCATTGTTTGAAGTCCTGGATATGAAGTACATAGGGTCAGTGCACCAGTAGATGAACATCACCCAGTAAATTAACACTTAGTCTTATTTTCCGTTAAAATAAGACGATCCGCTTTTAAAATATCTTCTGTCTCTGTCGTATAGTCAATTAGCTTATTCCGTAAGTGTTCATTCTCTAGACGCGCTGTAAAAAGCCTTGCCACTCATTTATAGTAGTCGATCTTTCAATGCAACGGCCGGGCAGCCATATTTTGTTAAGGTAAGCCAAAAATGAATGTTTTATAAAACTATGAAATCTGCATTTATGAAGGGTGTTTGCCATATTTTGGGTGTTTAGCGGTAATTATAATTAATAAAGAACTATTCTTGCAAAGGCACCCAACCATTGCCAAACGAAATACCGTAATCATATCGCGGGCTTCAGTTACGGAAGAAGCCATTTGCGAATGGTTTGCAGAACTAAAGGAATTTCTGAAAAATGCTAATTTATTAGACATGATAGGCAATCCAACTCGCGTTTTTAATACCGATGAAACCAGTATGAAAACATGAATGAAATCAGGGTTAGTCCTAAGTCCGACTAGAAAATTCAACAACCTCTACGAAATTGATTCTGGAGCCGAAAAAGAATCTATAACAGTATTAAGTAACTATTGAGCAGCTGGTGACGCAGTCCCGCCGATGGTCGTTTTCCCGTATAAGAGGATACCCAAAGAGCTAGCTATTTCTGTTCCTCCAGGTTAGGTTATTGGACGATCTGATACGGGATG
The DNA here is from genome assembly GCA_927349885.1 of Psylliodes chrysocephalus. NCBI lineage: Eukaryota > Metazoa > Arthropoda > Insecta > Coleoptera > Chrysomelidae > Psylliodes > Psylliodes chrysocephalus. The sequence goes on along the minus strand of OV651819.1, from coordinate 28,035,391 downwards.
GATGACCTCCGTAACATTCTTCGAATACGTTGCTTACGTATTTTTTCCATAGTTGGTAGAAAAAGGAATTCGGCTTCCAGTGATTTTATTTCTAGATGGGCATGAGTCCCATTATAACATGGAGCTATACGAATTTTGTGTGGAACACAAAATAGTTCTGTATTGTTTATATCCCAATACAACACACATCTTGCAGTCCTGTGATGTAAGCATTTTTCGACCTTTGAAAGTGGAGTGGAAGGAAGTGTCACGCAGACACAAGCAACGAACAAGTACCCCAATTACACGCCATAATTTCTGTAGCATATTTAAAGAAGCATTCGATAAGGTCTGTAAGCCTGACACTATTACTAATGGCTTTAGAGTATGCGGATTATATCCACTAAATCCTGATGCTGTTGACTTCTCAAAATGCATTTCTGCAAGGCGTAAGGAAATCTTCGGTAGAAGTGAAATATTGACACATCAAGAGTATCAATCGTCTTTGAAAGTTTTAGAACAGTTTTTGGACAGAGTCAGAATAATTGAGTTTAATAGGAAATTTAATTCGAAAGATGAAGATAAAGAAAATGATAACGAAATGTATCGTTTTTGGAAATCATGTAAAATTCAAGCTGCTGAAGATTTAAGCGCAAAAATAACGAATCCTGCAGAAGTCATACAACAAGAAGATGCAACTGTATTGGAAAAATTTACTGACTTACATGACAGTAACTATGAAACAAAATATGTTTTCTCCGAGTCCTTTATAAATATTTTACCTTTACAAATAGATGACATTATATACCCAACAGATCCCTTGGTAACAGCTCCTAGCGAATCCGAAGTGAAGAGAAATACCAATGACAAAGTTAACGTTTTACACCTGGAAAACACTGAAATTTACCATAATGTGACAATACATGATCTTACCCTAGATACAGTAAATGATGACAATATTGAGAGAATTGAAAGCAAAAAAATTTGTAAAGAGATGCTTGAAATGATTATTGAGAATGGCTTGATTTCAAGTAAGGATTTTGATATTTCTAAAACCGGACAAGCATCTCAAAAGATAAACCAATGTGACAGCGAGAAAAACATAAATATAAATAATAAATAATAATAATAAATTTATTGATATTGATATAGGTATACAAATAAAATAAAATAATAACAATTGTATTAGTTTAACACCAAACAAGGGCGGACACCAGCCTAAGCAACTTAATGCTTGTTTTGCGATGCCAGTCCTGTTTAGTGCTTTACAAAATATTATACTTGTTTTAATATCATGAACTAGATTTAAATATTAAAATAATAACAGAGATAGCTGAAACAGTTCTAATTAATACTAAAGAAAAATAATTAAATATGAAGAAAGAAAGTAATGTGGAATGTAATGTAGGAGATGGAAAATTAAATCAAGAACGGTTTATATATTGTTTAATTGTTAATTTACTGAAGTATTTTTTTTTATATTATATTTAGTTTATCGGGGTGATTTATTAAGAAAGTTTTAACGTCTATTTTATAGATTTTAAATTTTTTTATTTGTTTTAGGTTAGCGGGTAAGATATTATATAATTTTGGACCATGGTAAAAGTATGAATTTTGGGTAATTGATTTTTTAAAGGCTTCAGTTCTTATATTCAAGTTTGTTGCGGATCTAGTTTTTGTATAATATTGGGGTGTTTTATCTTGTTCATTAAATATTCGTAGTAAGCATTGGTAGATGTAGTGATTTTGTATATTAAAAAGTTCTGTTTCTTTATAGAGTAGTGTAGTTGAGAACATTTTGTTTTTTTGAAAAATTATCTTTATTAGGAGGTTCTGTGCTACTTGTAATGTGTTTAGTGTTGTTTTATATGCTCCACCCCAAATAGTTATGCAGTATTTTATTATAGATTCTGCTAATGATGTATATAATATAACTAGATTTTTTTTTGAAAGAATTTCTTTAAGTTGATAAAATGTATGCATTAATACTCTTATTCTTTTTGCTACATATGTAATATGTTCCGTCCATTTTAGGTGCTGACCTACGATCACTCCGAGATATTTAATTGATGTAGTTTTCTCCAAATTTTCACAATCGCATGTGTTATTATGTTGAGGACATGTTGGGCAGAGTAATTTTATATTTATATTATTTGGCTGATCTACTATTGTTGGTGAAAAAGTAATATATTTAGTTTTTTTAATATTAAGAGTTAATAAATTATGGTTGAGCCATATATGTAACCTATTTAGTTCTCTTTCTGCAGTTTGTGTTACATTTTCCCAATTTTCCCCAGAAAATATTATAGCTGTATCATCGGCATAGCACACTAGTTGTCCTTTGAAGTTTGAAATTTGCGTGATACTATTCATATATATTATGAATAAAATCGGCCCTAACACTGTTCCTTGAGGAACACCTGTTTCTACTTTCTTGTCAGTACTAAATGAGTTTCCAATTTTTACTCTTTGGGTTCTATCCGACAAGTAGTTTTCTAATAATTGAAGGGCTATTCCTCTAATGCCATATTCCCTTAATTTATTAATTAATATTGAGTGTTCCACGGTATCAAAAGCCTTGGCAAGATCCAAAAAAACTGCTAAGCATTTTGATGAATCATCCAAGTTCTTCATTGTTGTTTTTAGGAGGTCAATTATAGCATTTTCCGTATTTGAATTTTTGATAAAGCCAAATTGCCTATTTGTTATAATATTGTGTTTATTAAAAAATGAAAGAAGTCTAGTTTTTAGCGATTGCTCAAAAATCTTCGCAAAATTATTAATAATAGATATTGGTCTATAGTTATTTAAATTCGTAGGGTTCCCCGCTTTAAAGATTGGAGTTATATTTGATTCTTTCCATTGTTTTGGTATTTTTCCAATAGCCAAACATTAATTTATTATGTGAGATAGAGGCTGACAAATATATACATGAATAGTTTTTATTATTTTTGTAGATAGATTATCTGGACCTGGTGAACAATTGTTCTTTAGATTTGAAATGTATGTAATTAATTCGTTATTAGTTACGGGTTTAAGATATATCGAATGGATTAGGTGAGTATTATTTAAAAAATTCTGTGGTAGATTTTTTTTTTGTATTTTATTTGACATTTTTCTACCCAAGGTTGCAAAGAAATTATTGAATTCATCTGCTTTTTCTTTATTGTTTGTAATTATTTTTCCTTCATCATTAGTTATATTACAGTATTCAATGGTTTTGCTGTATTCCTTACCTGTTATATTATTTATAATCTCCCACACTTTCTTGCTGTTTTTTCCAGCTTCATTTATTTTATTTCTGTAATAATAATTTTTTGTTTTTTTGATTAGATTATTTGTTTTATTTCTGAAAGTCTTATATTGTCTGTTCATTTCTTCAGTATAATATCAAACATTGTAATTAACGAGAAAAAAGGAAACGACGTGAATAAGTTGTGGGAAAAACATTTGTATTGGCCAAAACAGGAGGGACAACCGAAGAAACGTGGTACTGTTCAATCTAAATTGTCTTTTGCAATTACTTCAAACAAATGGGTGGAGTATCATAACGAAAAAGAGAAGAGGAGGACAGAGAAAGAAAATGAACTGAGTGAGAAGAAACTGAAAAGAGAAATGAAAATGAAGGAAGGAAAAGTGAAAATTGATTCTAAAAAAAAAAAGAACACGCCTACCAAAAATACCGTCAGCAATACAGAGAAAAAAGGAACCAAACTAAAAAAAGCGAGTTGGGACAACAGATGAAGGTGCCGAGGAAGACCAACCTTTAAAAAAACTTAAAACCGAAGTTGATCAGATAGACAAAGGGGACTACGTGATAGTCAAATACCAAAACAAAAGATACCCTGGGTTAGTAACAGGCATAGAGAAGGAATAATATGAAATAAGTACTATGGAGCAAGAGCACGGCAAGAAACATAAATGGAGATGGCAAAATATTCCAGATAAGATATGGTATAGGTATCAGAACATAGTGAAGAAAATTCCAGAACCTAGCGCTGGTGGTTCTGACGGCTATTTTTATGTTAACATTTTATAATTTCTTTTATACCTACATTTATAGTAAATTTTTAATTACTGTGTGACTGTTAAAGTAATTACATTACATGTATATACTTTTTTGGGAATAAAAACACTACGTTTATTCACTGGTTTGCTATCGTTCAGTAACTAGAGATACCTGTTCATTTACTGGAGTTTTATGCAATTTTAAGAAAATACTTGGAATATAACATATATTATTACGATTCACTGAATTAACTTTAATTTACTTCTTAACATTTAAAATAGTTTAATCTACCTATGTATGCAATTTTTAGCCAGATACGTCAAAATCATCAAACTTATTTCATATTCCAAAGTCCAGGATACCCTTATTTGTTTATTCACTGGTGCACTGGCCCTAGTTAGGCAATAGAAAAAATTCAGCGAAAATTATATGTATATGCTATTATTAATATTTATTATTTTGTTACTATTTTTATGATGTACATTATACTGTAGGTGTAACTATTTTTGTGCCCACCCTGTAATTGGTTTTATACTGTTGGATGGTGTAACCCAAATAAATAAATTTGGGTCTGGTTGAAAGATGTTGGAGATCACTTCTTCAAACTTATTCCTAATTATGATAACCAAATAATCCGCATATCATTAAAAATCTATCACTTGCCGAGAGAGATCATCTAGTAGGTTATCCACCAGAATGAGTCCACAACAGGGGTGAAAGTACTGCGCCTTGTAGACATCCTCTGGCAGTCCAGAAAGTAACGAGAGTGACGAAAGTGACTCTCTCTTCCTGCAGATTCAAGCTTAGCGATAGAAGTGCTCTAGACTGTGGTATGGCATCCAAATGATAGTACAATAAGCCCGTGAGTTTGCTGTGCCGCCATGCCATTCTCAATCCGGATTTGAGGAAGCAAGGGACTTGTTGGGGGTAGCTTATCGAAACCACTTAGGGAGAGCTTGCAGAAGGATGCTTATAAGGTTAAAAAATATATAAAAAACACCAACAAATTATTTCATGATGGTGGAAAAATTATTGTATATCACTTCGTAAAAAATATCACTTTCCTTACAATTAATGTACTATACTATTTTTAAGTTATTATTTATTTAGAAGCCACAAAATATTAAACCAAAAAATTAAACATGTCAAATGCCTTTTATTCTGCTAGATTATTTTTTACATCAAATTACTACAAACTCTATAAAAATTTCCGTCAGAAAAATGTCCAATCCTGTGACTACTTATTGGCGAATAATATAATTTTAGTTCTAAACATGGAAATAAGTCTGATTTTAAAAATTCACTCTAGATTTTAGCAATCACAACGTCTTTAAACCTACGAACACGTCATGATTCTAATTGAACTAATCTATCCTTAGAATCTGAAACTTGATGTAACTATCCAACTGTTAATGGGGTTCCGGAATATCAAATGTTCCTTTCAATCCCTTTAGCATGTTGAATGTCCATTAGTTGCCTTGTCATCGAAACACCGTCCTTAGGGCCAACTTCACTAAATCGAATAATCAATTATAATAGACGATTACTGAATTGAAAACATTCCTCTGATACTACAACAAAATAAAACTAGATGCGATAATTAATATTGTGTTGTGATTGGATAATTATTATTGTATATTTTGAAACCTAACTACTATTTAATTGGTATATTATTTAAATTTAAGAGTTAGGATATATGTTTTTGAGAGTTGTTAAGACTCTTTCTAACGCACTTCATGCGGTATTGAATATCTCTGTGCCATTTTGCTTATAATTTTTTAAATCAAAATGTATTATTGGCCATTTCTAGCTATATTTTTACCCATCACTTACTTGATGTCCTATAGTCAACCCATATAAATCACAGCTCTTTCTTCATTCCTGTATAAAGTTGAATGTTAAAACTAACGAGCCATTAAGAAAAATCTTAATTGGAGTTGGCTATGAAATTTAGATGGTTTGAGTTGGTACTTCCACATAATGACATTTTATATTTTAAATTGAACTTAAACTTAAATTTGTCAAATATTAAGAAGAAAATTAAATTTAAAAATCTGATGTGTCCAACATATGACTTTCCTATCTAGTTATTTATTGTAGGCTTTTTCCGGTTATTTTGTACAACCTATTGCAGCATCTCTATAAATGTTTAGAGGATAAACTAAATATATACATTGTCCACATACATCTATCTCGAAACATTTTTCTATAGATATTCATTGAAAATGAAAATACTGAAAAATTTAAATTTCCTACAATTTTTTCATCACGGTCCATTTTAGAAAAATCATGTATAAACAAAAATTATAGAGATCGATATCGCAAACAACTTTTAGTTCAACAATTTTCATAAAAATCAGAATTTTGTCAAATTTCTCGAATACGGACCATTTCAGGAAATTTTGACATAAAGCAGAAAATATAGATAATAATATTGGAAGTAACTTTTATTTGAACAATTTTTTTCTCCAAACATAACTTTGTCCAAAAACTAATAATTTCACGTCAGGCCGAAATAAAATTTAAGTTTAAAATTTAATATTATTTTATCCGTTTTTGAGTTTTCTTCAAACTTCAAAATTTACAAATTTCTCAAATTTCTCGAATACGGTCCATTTTAGAGAAATTAGGTATAGAATAAAAATTATAGAGAATTATATTACTTTTATATTTTTATTATTTATTTATTTATATTTTTATAAAAAAATATTTTTTTACGTTTTGTCAAATTTCTCGAATACGGACTATTTTAGGAAAATTTTGTATAAAACAAAAATTATAGATAATAATATAAGAAGTAACTTTTATTTGAAGAATTTTCTTCCCCATACGTAAATAACAGATATATTCCATAAAATATAAAAATTACCACTTATAAAGTACCCCCCCCCCCACCGATGTTCCGACTCTGCTCAAAATCTAATCAGTCAATTGAACGCTGAAACGAAGCTTAAGTTTAAAATTTAATGTTTTTCTGTGTATCGGTTCATGAGTTATGCGACACACAGACACACAGACATCATCGCGAAAATAGTCAAAACGGATTCAGGGGACCTCAAAACGTAAAAATCCGTCGAAAACTCGAGGTCTAGAAAAATCATGATTCCTATACTTTCCTTATATCTGTATACAGATAGGAAAGTAAAAATGGATGACACCCCCTCCCCTCTATACCTCGTACTCATTGATATAATGTTTGCCAACTACGCGGGAAGTTGTTAATTTATAGATACACCGACTGTTCTCAAAATGGTCACCCATCCAAGTACTTACTGGGCGCTGTCTTGCCTAATTTCAGATATTGATACACAGAAGTTAACCTGCTAAGCTGACTTGCAGTTAAGAATATTTTCACTAAAATATGCCAATAGGTAGCTGCCATTTTAGTCTGAATTTTTTATTTAATATTCGTATATTCTGTGTACTCTCTCTCTCTCTCACTTTCTCTTTTATATTTGAAAAAATTAAAATTTTAGTAATTTTTCAAATTATAAAATAATTCCTACAAACCAACGATGAAAATCTACTAGACTAATCCATAATTAAGCCCTTTTGAACGAAGGAAGACAGCTGCTGATTTAAGTGGGGATGATTTGTGCGAGTATGTTTATCTCAGGAGCGAGCATACGTTTTAGGAATCAATCAGTATTTACGTCTACTACGTTTGCTTTACACAGCTATCAGACTTTAAAATTAATTTTGTACTTTCCTAAAAAACACTTTAAAACTATAATATAAAAAGAAAAAATACAGTATACTAATTATAACTGGCATTTAGGATGCAAGTATACTTTCCTTATGTAATTTAAAAATACTTTTGTGCGTGTTATAACTAGAAACACTCCTTATAACAATACTCTCATATACTAGGTATTTTCTAATATTCATGAATGTCATTCAACATTCATCAAAACTGTTCTTTTATCCATAATAAATTTTTAAATGAGTTACACATCATATTATTAAATTCAACTACGTCCGGCCATATCTCGAAAAATACTCCAAAATATTTTTAACTTTGTAACTTTCCGCTATGTCACGTGATATATCATATACAAAATATAATTGTGTTTTCATAAAAAAAATCTAAACACTAAACAATTTTTTGAAGTGTAATGTGTTTCATTATTTTCCTGTGTTAGTTGTAAGGGTTGTAACGGAAAGAAAATATGTTTAGTTTTAAAGAAACTTCCTTGGTAAGTCAATCGGGTTCAGATACCAAAAGTCAAAGTAATTTTTCGAGTACTTTAAAACATCTCCGTTGCTTAAGACGTCCTTACAACCCCTAGATACACTTCAGGAACGGTTTGTAACATTAAAATTAATACCAGAAAGTATATTTTTCACTAAAGTTACGTTTAAAGTCAACCGCGCATATATCACAGATTTCTATGGGCCAACGCCAACCTTAATAATTATCAGATGGTTGTCACCAAATCTATTGACTCGATTGTGTTGATGAACTGAAGGGTCACGTGACTTAACCTTTAAATTATTAATTATTACCAAACAGATAAGAAAATAGGAAAAGTTGGGGTTCATTCAAATATCTGACATATTTGTAAGTGACATTATATATGTGACTGGTAAATTAATTATTAAAACTTGTTATAAAGGGGTGGGTGGCTCAGAGGTAAAGCCTCTGCCTGTGGATCCAAGGGTCCCAGGTTTGAATCCCACCGTTGGCCGGGATTTTTTTATATAATTTAATTATATAAAATGAATTCTAACGCCTTGGTAGGATTCCCCACTCGACCATTCATTGTTGGGTTCTAATTAACAGTACTGTTCCTAAGGTGGCGCTGGAAAACAGTAACAAGGCCTACACAGAACACGAAGCTAATGGCCTTAGTAGTCGATGCCGATGACAACAAAATAAAAAAAACTTGTTATATTGCCTAGCAACGGTTTCACATGTATCTTTGTTAATTTTACAAAATTATGATATAAACTAATACCAATAATATTATTTGAAACATATAAAATAGGAAATTGTGAGAAAATCGTATACATACCTAGGGGGAACTCATTCTAGCCTCGTGTCTGTAGCTTATCAAGTTTCTTTTAGTTTCCACTAACCTTTTATGATGAACAGAAGAACATTCATACTAGGTTAGTCCTGCAAGAATTTTCATCATGGCTCATCCTTTATATTAACCATAAAATAATAATACTGCCCTGATTAGCTAAAACGTCCTATCTGACAAAATTTCAGTTTAAAAGTTAAAGGCATATTTGTGATGCAGACATTCATCTACAATGTTTTTCTACGCAAAAACGTCCTAACTATAATCTAAAGATATAAAGCACTTTTTTCTTATATTCCGTTTTGTCCTAATATTTACATAGTGGATAATATGAAAATAAAATCATTAATATCTCAAAACTTTCCTTATGTCAGGTAGGACGTTTTAGCTAATTCACCCCCTTACGAGTTAATTTCAACCCCTGAAGCCGACTGAGCGACTTGTGTAGGGGAAGGGACAGCTATTATTATTATTATTTGCCGTGGCGCTCCGGGGCGACTCAAAGATGATTCATGGCGTCATTTGACTTACAAGTGAGGAAAACCCGGAAAACCTTACCCACCATCATCGAAACGGTAACGCATGGTGATTTATAATCTGAATTGAATTTCTGTTAATATGGCACACATCAAATCCTATAACGAACCATGCAATTAAATTAAGAAACCACATGATCTCGTGTAGAGAATTCGTCTTTGACCACAACCTTGTCTGTAAATGAATATAAGCGCGCCACCAATCTACAGATTGAGATCAAAATTCATGGTTTAAAAGTGAACCTTTTAAAGCACTATAACTATAAGCGTACTTAGATAAGGTATTGAGCCGTGCGTATAATTTCGTTGATTGTATAATTTCGTTGATTGTATAATTTCGTTGAGCCTATAATTTCGTTGATTTTGTTTGAGTTAAAGGTACTATTATTTTGGTAACTCTTTAGCTGTGAGTAGAATGAGTAAAAAAAAGACATCATTCTGTTTGTGCAGTCAAAAGCTGTTTTAATAAGGGTTATACCTGCAACAAAACATTCTTTCGTTTTCCCAAGGACCAAAACCGATAAGTACCACATTATAAGAAATTTTCATTGTTAAAAATTTATACAGGGTGTCCCATTAGTGCATAATTGTTCAATATTTGTGTTGTAGACACGCAAAAGTTTTAAATAAAAGTAATATGGATTTGAAAAATACCTACATATTTTAAAAATATCTTTGGATATACAGGGTGTTGCGTTTTTGCCTGGCAAATTAAAATGTATGTTTTTTAAATGGAATTTTATTTTATGATGAAATTATTAACACCCTAAATTATTGTAAAGACGAGTTGCTACCGAAATTTTTTATTAGGTACGTGTGTGGTTGGTTACATTATAATGGAAACCTTGCGGATCCACTCATGTGATACCTGTCTTAAATATAACAAAGATCACGATGAATTAGATGATTTTTCTAAATTAATTTACTTTTCAAGTTTTCTTGTAAAAATCGATATTACTTTCTCTTAGTACAAATTTAGTACCTACCTAAAATAAGTACTAGTTATACAGGGTGTTTCAAAAAGGTATGTCATTAATTATACCACGTATTCTTGGGTCAAATATAGAACGATTAAACTGTACTTACATATATACAAAAGTGCACCCAAAAATAGTTACAGGGTGTATAAGATAAAAATTTAAATGAATGTTTTTAACATTGCTCTTAAACCGTTTGACATTTTTTTATGAAATTTTATATGACGTGTTGGAATACCATGACTAACAAAATCGAAGTAGAGGCAAAATATTTTTTTTTTTTATTTTTGTAGGATTTTGGAGGGTGTCACCGCCCCTTTCTCTATTCAACTTTTTTGTAGTATAAAATTTAATTACAAATGAAACGCCACTGGAATCCAACATCCATTTGGAAACTTTTTTGTCTCTTAGTATTTGTTTGTAAAAAGTTTAGTTTAGACGATACAGCTATTTGAAATGACAACTTAAAAATATTCAATGAAAATTCTACGTATGAAAAATATCAAAATCAAGTTTATTTTTAAATTACAAACTAATTTCATCAAAATAAAAACATTTAATTTAACAGGTGTTCAAAATTACATTCTCCTCCTGTATACACTTACTACATAGTTTTAACAATGAAAATCGAATTTTGATATTTTTGCATACGTATAATTTACATTGAATATGTCATTTTAAGTGGCTGTATCGTCTAAACCAAACATTTTACAAATAAATACTAGGAGACAAAAAAGTTTCCCAAATAGATGTTGCATTTCAGTAGCATTCGATTTTTAATAAAATTTTATATTACAAAAAAGTTGAATAGAGAAAGGTGACACCCTCCAAAATCCTACAAATATAAAAAAAAAAAATTGCCTCTACTTCGATTTTGTTAGTCATGGTATTACAACACGTCATATAAAATTTCATGAAAATATGTCAAACAGTTTAAAAGCAATGTTAAAAAAAATTCATTTAAATTTTTATCTTATACACCCTGTAACTATTTTTGAGTGCACTTTTGTATATAGGTAAGTACGGTTTAATCGTTCTATTTTTGACCCAAGAATACGTGGTATAATGTATGACATACCTTTTTGAAACACCCTGTATAATTTCGTGTAATATTGTAATTCAAATATCACATTAGTATAGTTTCAAAATTCCCAACTTCGGTATGGTCAGATAACAATTGAATATATTACATTAATAAAATCTGACAAAGTATTACTTCTACAAAACTGTATTCCAATGAATAAGAATACAGCTAAATAAAACCAATATTGTTAAAATAAAAGCACAAGTGACCGATTCATTATAATTCCAGAATACCATAGAGTTTACAGACCTCAGTCGAAGCATTCGTTTATCTAGGTATAAACCCTTTGCGCGATGAGTAACACTTGCCAGACATACGGGGTACCACTTGATTTCAATCCACGGGGTGACAAAATTCGTTAACAATTGAAGCCCTTGGTGTAAAAAGGACCCAAGCCACAATTTGTCGTGAAGTGACTGTTTTAGCTCAAAACTCTGTTAGCGAGGATATTACTAGCCACATACAAATAATTTTACCTATAATCCGAAAGATGTGCTATTTTTCGTAATATTTATATTTAAATAATTTTTTTAATTATATTTGACAGATTTAAAACAAATTTAAAACTTAATTTCTCAAAACTTACTTAATGTGGCATGTAACCAACCTTATTACGCCAAGATTTTCAATTATTTCAATAATAAAAATATTTTTTAATCCGGGCCCGACTTTTCCGTCGAATTTAACAGAGATAGCACCATTCCGTCTTGCTTGGTTCTGGACCCCCAAATCAAAGGCGCCGACACGGAGTTGTTGAGCTGTATTGTATAAGCTGTGTAAACACGTCCATTGTAGATAGTAATTAATAGTAATAGTAATTTTTATTTACCATAAAAAATACAATATTTAAAATACATAGGTATACATTAATTAATAATTTGTTTTGTTGGTAAATAAAAATGAAACCCCACAAAAGGAAAATCCTGAGCGTGGGTGAGAAATTTCATTTTTTATTCCATGCTTCAACAATAATAATTTTGTAAAATATTTAAAATAAAAAACATAAAATAGGTAACTATTTAGTTATTCTTGGGGATAAGCGCTGAGAGTTTCACGTAATTTCGCGAGTGAAAGAATGTCAGTAATCTTTCAGACTATAACAAAATATACTTGAATGAAGAAATTGTTTTAACTTTGTGAATGGTAAACTTAGAATCCATTCTGTAATTTTCTTTTTATATAAATTATATGAGTTGATTTTTTTTATATCAGAGGGCAGTTCATTATATAATTTAGGGCTCAGATAAGTAAAGCATTTCTGGCCGATTGTTTTTGCTGTTCTTGGTACAGTAATTGAATCGATTTTGTGTCTAGTATTGTATGGATGGATAACAGGTTCGGAGTATTTTTTATCTTTATATTGTCTTAACAATAGAATTTTGGCATACAATTGGTACACATTAAAAAATTGTGTATGCGTATAGAGCATTTCAGTCGGGTAAATTCTTGGTAATTTATACATGTTTTTTAGGATACATTTCTGGATTTTTTGTAAGTTTTCTATGTGTTATTCCTGCGGAGCCCCATACAATTATCCCATAGGATATAAGTATAAATTATTTATTATACATATAACTAATATTGACTTTTTTGTTTTAGGTATGTGGGTGTATAAAACTTAATAGCTGCAATAGTGGGTAAGTCCGAAAAATAATAATATTTGTGGAATGTAAATTTGAACTAATTGATACTACATTCGAAAAGCAATTAACTTCATCAAAATACACCTTCTTTTTATTTTAGATTTAACTTTAAAAACTTTGATTTCTATTTTATTATTCATATAAATGATGATTTACTATCTGCCCAAATATTATGTAATACTAATCCGTTTCCTTTGAAAATTACATCACTTTATTTTAGCTGGAAGAGTAGAATTTTCTAAAGCTCACTTCCTCAAAATTTACCTATATAAAATTTTAGTGTAATGAATTCGTTTACTTATTAATATTAATTCAAAATGCCGATCTCGTGAAAATGTATAAACGACAATTTTCCGGGAAACACTCCATTACAAACTCAGTGGAGTCCTACTGTCCTGTATATAGCACTACTTTAAAATTAGTAACAATGGAAGCGGGCTACAGGAAAAGGAAATTTCATTTCCTTTTATTGACTATATCCCTAATGGTTCCGCAGATGGGCAATTTCTGAACAAATATATGCAACTACTATTGCATTTGAGTCGCTTTTCGACATACTCGGCATTCTCAAAGTTCCTTTGTACACTGCAGCACGACATTGCACTGTCACGGCCAAAAATATACCTATAATTTATTTAGACATGTCCTCTCTTTATATTTTTCATTCATTTTTCTTTCCATTTTCAAGACAGCAAATTTAATGTATACAAAAGTTGAAAAACATTGGCCATCCCATGATCAGTAATGAAAATATAATTAATGTAGATTTTTATGAATGTTAGGAGAATTAAAGTTCCTTGACTATTACTGGTTATTTATTTAAAACATTTTAAATAACCTAATCTATCAGGCCATTTAACTTGTCTTCTAATTCGTATAATGAAGGATTTTTCAGATTATCTTCGTCCTGGTAGTGATTACCTTCAACTCCTTGATTTTGACAGAAATCTTAAACAATACCTAGTTTTAAAAGAAAAATTCATTGTAGTGGTCGTAATAAAAAACTCTTCTAAGTTTTTAATCTTACTAATGCAATTTCATAATCTTTTCCGAGAATGAATTCAACAATCTTCTCCAATCAATGCGCTTGTTACTGACACTCCCAATAACTATGATATCTCCTTTTGTGATTTTCTGTTTACTAAATTTCTTTTTCTGAAAATTCAGACATCTTAAATATTCTTTTATCCAAGAAAATATTCTCTCTTTTGAGATTAAAGGAAAATTCTAAAATACTTACCTCCTACGTATTTTACACGTATTTCATTTTAAGTCTAGAAACAGAATATTCATTAAGTAAAAGCTACTGGCCTATGGTTGTGAATACTAGTATATCGTACTAGTCATGAATTTCATGCTTAACAGTTATACCGACGTATTATTATTATTTAGTTTGAATGTGCCTAAATATAGATTGGTGTCGTTTTTTAAGTCGAGTTTAAATTCAAAAATGATGGGTATAATGATTTTTATATGGAATTTGAAAAAATTCCACCTAAACTGAAATAATATGCTACTAATTTAAATAAAAACTTGCCTAACATAAATTAGATTAAATATTTTATTTTGTTCAAAGTTTCATTTTACTGTGTCTGTGGAGAAAGTAGAGTCAATTACTCTATTGGAATGAAAATCCGATACTCTTGGTTCTTCACGTTCGCTTACGCTCGCGTTTAGAAACTTCCAAACTTGTTACAGAACATACTATTCTAAAACGACTTCTAAAAATTTCTCTCAACTTAATTAGTTCGGTATCTGTATCTTCTTTTTAAATCTATTGCTTCAGCAAAATCTAAATCTTGTTCACCAATTTCTTTTAAAAATATTGCAAGAATTAGGCTGATCAAATCTGAATTACTCACTGAGATATAAGTAATTGACCTAGAATTGATAATAAAATAAAAATTCTTCATTCCTTAATGAAGCCTTTTTCAATATCTTCTTTAGTAATTCTTTTAACATCCCTATTAGTCTATCCCATCAAGATGCTGCAGGTGGATTTAGCTTCATCCTAATTCTCTCTACAAAAATAAAATTTTGAATTTGGTCCCAATCAGTCATACCGAATTAATTCTCAGTACCGACGAAATTTACATGAAATTTACGCCTTTATCAGCACATACTTGAAGGACGGCCTGATCTAGATATAAATCGTCTTAAGGCTTGAAGAAAACTACCTGTAGACAGCGATGTAATTAGTTCTAAGTAAACTCTTTGGTATACAGCACAATATGTGAACAGGCAAATCCAAATCTTTGTTTTGTTTCTTAAGAAAAGAGGTCCAGTCATATTTACTCTAGTTACTTCAAAGACTTCTCCGTCCTTAATTATATTTTTAGGTAATGTAACCGGACAGCTTTCTACATTTTCTGCTTTGATTCTTTTCCAAGGTACACAATTCGAAATGACGCTTCTAATAGTTTTTCTACCATCAATAATAATTTTCAAGTAAAACAAAAAGGGTTTCGGCTCCTGCGCGACAAAGATAAATATGACTCTTGAGTATAAATTTACCATTCGCTGGTGAAGGTACTGAAAAATTAAATATTTCTAAATCTTCACGTCAATATTTAAATATAAAATTATTGACTTCAAATAAATCAAAATACAGCAGTCACCATTTTGATAACACTTTACCATCACTCGAAGTGCGTCCATCTGTGGTATTACAAAATAGTGTTTATGTCGTCTTTAGTTAATTCTATTTCGATGCTTTAGAAGAAAGATCGGATATTTTATCATTTTCCATGGCGCTCTGGGGTAACTTACAGATAATTTGTTTACACCTTAATCCATTTGTAGCGTAGCAGTACTACAGCCTGCAGCTTATTGTACCACCATTTGAAGATCTTACTACTATTCCATTCACCAAATAAATACTAGTGGATAAGGTCTCATGGTGCCACGGCCTATGGTGGAACATCCCTGCCTTCATCTTCCACGACGTGACCTGAAAACATCACTGCCTAATTGTTGCGAGAATGAGAAAGCAAACTAATCTTACGGCTAGCCTCTATGGCTGCAGATGATTGTTGGTACCATTTAAATTACGGGTGAGGAAAAACCGGAAAAACTCATCTACCGTAATCGAAGTTATAATCTACTGCGATTGTTATCTGAATATCGTATCAACAGAAAATAAGTAACGGCTAATACGACATCCATCAAACAACATGAGTTGCTCTAGGGCCCGAACCAGCATGTTACTTTCCATTATAGGCCAGTAATTGAATACAGGACAGCTCAATACATTGTGTTATGTATATGACGAAATATACACGAAATATGACGCTATATTAGTGATTCCGTAATGATAAATCACGATAACTAAAAATGGAGGTTATAAAAAGTAATCAAAAGATTTCATATTTATTTTAACTGAAAGTAATATGTGAAAATAATTATTTAAACTTAAAATAAATGTGAAAGATTTCAAGATTATAGACAAGAACTTTAATTGACATTACAATTATATTTGTTACTCTTCAAAGAAAAGAGTCTACTGAATCTTATTTTACAGAGTTTGGTATTCTAACGTGTCACGAGCCGCAAAACTTGCTTAAATGACACGTATAATTTTGTTTTCTTTAATTAAAATGAGGTCTTTATTGATAAATAAGGACGAAAAAAAAAATCTGTTTTTATTTGATTTTTAAGTACATTATAATATTCTTCGTATACAAATGCTGATCATTTTGTCCAGAATTTGAATATCTCGATCCACCACGAGTCCCTGAAACAAAGCGACTTGTTATTTCAGCTTTACGGCTTTATTGATTGGCTTTTTCGACTCGATGCTAATACCGGCAACTCGCCGGAAAATTGAATGAAGGAAATGTGCTTGAGTTACTGTTTTCGCTATTTGTGCCGTCGCGCGTTTGGATTAAGTCAGTTTATTATTACCGTTATTAACTGTTGTGGTAACGTAGAAATTACAAGCGATATAATACATTGCAAGTAAACGCGGATTTGGTTTATTTCGAGCGATTAAATTAGCGTTACCGAGTCTGTTTCAATTAAAGTTCAGTTTCCGAAACCTACAGTGTAGTAGGACCTTTAGATATAATAATGAACAATCAATAAATTTTTCCTAAAGCTAATTAAAATATTCATATTATGCTCTTAATCACACAACAATATCATTATCCCTTAATAATACTCTCCCTATAATTTATCTCCTTTATAATATCGCCCCCCGCAAGAAAAGTGACACAAGTCAAAAACATAAAATTGTCTAGGAGAGTAAAAATAAAAATTTTAAAAATGATCATTAGATACAGATTGCAGTTTTAAATCAAAATTAACTCTTGGACACATGAACTTGTTTTCTGTATTGTCTTTTGGATTTAAAATTACAATTTAGACTTCAGAGCATTTAGAACCCTGCTACCTACTTTCTGTGCCTAAGCACTTGAGGTGGGATTTATATTAGTCCAAGTGTACAGTGAAGAAGGGGTGAGTCGTAGCAAAAGTTATGTATGTGAGTGGGCGCCAGGAGTTTGCTCACATTCAACAATCCCAAGTGACGGTCCACTATAAAACTCCAAATAGCCAAACCAAATGCATCTCCTCTACGAAGGCCCTCAAGCGGCTACAAATTGAGTATGCTCCTACTATTATAAACCGTGACCTTACCATAGGTCTTATTGACCAAACTGATTATGAAATCGAACAGATAATTAGCAAGTTGGGCTTAAATAACAAGAAAAATTAAATATATAAATACCCAAGTTTTAATAATATAAATTGTTGTGTGTTGACATGGGGGGTCAACCTCGTTTACCCTTCAAAATAAAGAATATTTAACAACTAAATCATTTAGTACATCAACAATTAGATTTCCTAACTATTAACGATAAATCCAGTATCACTGGGAGTATTATTAACTACTAAAACGCTATATTAGACTTAAAAAATATTTAAATGGGACTAGTGGTAATCTTAAAACTGAGGTGTGTACTGTATGTATCAAAATAAATAAATAATAGTGATCTATTTACGGTTGCTAAGGGTAAAAACGAGTAAAACTCTGTTACTTATTAAAATCAAATAGTTACCCATAAATAATATACCCCACGAAGAGCTCTTGGTGACGTTTTCGGGTTTATTAAAATCTACTGTAATTTATAGACCCCTAAACCTCATTTACATTAGGTTTAGATAAAGTTATGTACTAATACCCCCCTCCTAATAAAATAGATTAAAAATAGTAATATAAAAATAAGTGAGCAAAAACTTGCGGCAAACCGAGACTTCTTTCCGGCTGGGAAAACTCTAGTAGACAGTTGATGTCCTACTATCTCTGCTTCGTTAGCGGCATATAAATCCAACTGCCTGTCATAAAGGTATCTTCTAGCAGATTGCTAGCCCGTCACAAGAAGTGCTTGCCCGTCACAGGAATACTAGCCCGTCACAAGAAGTGTTAACCCATCACAAAGAGTGCTGGCCCCTCACAAGAAGTGTTAGCCCATCACAAGGAGTGCTGGCCGGTCACAAGAACCCCCTTTAACAGCAATAGGGGGAAGACGAAGCACTAAATCAGATCGAACTGCAAATTCGTGAACAGCTTATCCAGAAAAAAATACATATATATGTGAGCACTCTATAAGATCCCAAACGTGGTTAAATATATCCTCCTAAGAGCTCTTGCAACATGTGATCAACCATAAATACAACCAAATCACACACTGTTGTAGTTTTAAACAAAAGGTTGTTTCGCAATATCCCAATTATAGATGGAAAAGAATTCCACTAAATTTTGAAACCGCCTTTTACAATCCACGTACGAAAAATTGATCATCAAATTAAAGAAGGAAGAAGCGACGTCACTTCCAAAAAGCAATTATACCAACATACCTTAGTGGCAAATAGATGTCCCCTCAGTGCCCTCTATTACGAAATAAATTTTTGAGAGAAAGGGCAGTGATTTAAATGTGTGTATACAAGGACCCGTTTAGAAGTACTGAGTATGGAAACTGCTGGACAAAACAAGCGCATCCCTATTTTAATGAATAACCGCTATAAGGTCAAATCTAAACGTTACAACCCCTCTAATCTGACTTGTGCCGTTTTTTTTGTGTTGCTACTTGATTTCTTTTATATGACAGTACTTAATACAGTAACTAAAGACTTGTTTAACTTTATTTAGCCTTATTATTTTATAACTAATACAACTACAAGTATCATCACAAATGAAAAATATTAATTCTGCTTAAAACACAGTATAAAACTTAAACAAGAATTCAACTTAAATAGTCAACAAGTTTAAAATGAGTTCAAGAAAACAGTGAATTAACAATATCGATATAACTTTGCGAGATGCGATTTGAATGGATCAGGTCTGTCATTAATTCCCAACGTTTCCCAATAGTTTACAAACTCACTTTTTTCGACCCTATCTGGAAGTAGAACGCGTTATTCAATTTCCTGTGATTTTCTGTGGGTGTGTACCTATATTTGGGCTGTATACTTTCAATGTTCCCAGCAATAAAAGACCGTTACAGTTCTAAGTTGCCAAGTGACTAGTACTTGTTAAACATATTTTTCCTTTGATCTTTTGAAATCTTGGTTGAGCATGAAAGTTTGCATTTATCTGTACATGGTGCTAGAATTTCCCTGGCTCTGAATATTTTTCGATGACTTGGAAACGGATTTGTATTCCTTTCCCATATTTCTGAGTCGCTTTGCTGTCTCTTTTTTACTTTCTGGAATTCTAATTGCTCTCTTTTTACCACGTTTAGGAGGCGAACTTTAAGCAGACGTAATAAGTGACCTATTTTGTTTAGAATCTCATGATGACCCACTACTTGAGGTTGACTCGGCAAAAGAAAAGTTAGGATCGGCTATTGAATCATTGCTCAGGTTTAATTCAGCATCGCTATTATCTGATACGGATTCTGCATTCCCATGAGCAGAAACTTCAGGTACTGCACAATTTTTTACTTTTCTTAAGACGAACTTTGTTTTTGTGTTCTCATTAATTTCCATAGAATACTGTTGTGAATTATCTGGCAGAGATGAGGATTTAACAGATTCACTATTTTCAGCTTCAACATTAATATTTTTTTTACTATCCAGCATACTGACAACAGGCGTCGGTGTTATTTTCATCCGCTAAGCACAAGCGTAAAATTCTTGAAGCTCGAGACGACGAATCCATTTTATCTAAAACAAATAAGCATTGTCATTTTCTATAACTGCCACATAAAACATTTAAACAAACTATATTACTGAACAATTGATATATAAAATGTATTTTATTTTACAGTTTTGCGACTATAAAGTAGCTCTTTATAGAAGTAGTATAGTACTATAAAGTACATTCTGTAGTACTAGTACTATTAAATGGTTGATAATTTTAAAATTAAATAAATGTTTTAAAACCATTATTATTCTTAAAGTTTTTTTGTATTTTTATAATAATTGTAAATAAAAAGCAATTGTACATAAGGCCTTACATTATGTACTATTTTGTATTTACAGCCTAAATAATTAATAGTTTGTTATGAGTACTTCTGTCACAATTGTAAATTAAATTTAAGACATAACAGGAAAAGTGACATATTGCAAAATAAAAAGATAATAATACTTGGAACAAGAAAAGTGTCCTAAACCAAAATATGTCTATTTGTCACTTTCAATTTACACACGATACAAGAAAAACATCACAAAGCAAAATATGTCTATATTTCACATTCAATTCAAACGGGATATAACACGAAAAACGTCACAACTCAAGATATGTCGGTTTTCGTAAGCAGTGGAACAAACTTATTCCTCGGCGGGCGAGACACAACTGAAATGTGTCGCTGTTCTTGATTCAAAAAGGCAATTGGCGGTAAAGCACAAAACGATATTAGCGACCTCTCTCGAGAATTACATAATATTAACTTGTGACAGTTTTCCTTATTGAAGATTAATATAATTGGAATGTAATGGACGCATAAAATAAAATTTAAAGAATTTTGAGTTGTGTCACTTTTCTTGCGGAGGTACGATATATAAAAACTTGGTATGTCTACCGACAACGATATAAGACTCTTGTTCGAGGATGTTAAGTAAAATGGCTAATATTGGAAATATATACTATACTAACAAAATTAACATTCAATCGATTAAACCGAAATTCCATATGATTTCGACATGACTGCATTCACTGAAATTTCCTATAAAATTTACTGTTTTAATTTCAACTATTGAACGACATTGAGGTATACTAAATTTGCCTAAAGTACAAAATTAAGCAATAAGGATTTCGATATTGCGGTACCTTTTGAGAGCACATGTTTCAAATTACATTTATCCGCATTGGAAATGAAGAGAGGCTGTTTCATTTGAAGTATAATTTTCTGTAACAGACATTCGCGTTTTTTAGATAATATATTATTTGTTCTCATCAAATAACTCCAAGACTAATATCTGAGACTAAGAATATGAAAATAAAAATGCATCTAAACGAGAAGCATTCCTAAACCACATAAAGCATTTGGGAAAAGTTTCTGGTTACTGTTCTCTATTTGTTTTTATAAAAAATCTTCCTTAAAGAAAAATGTCCCTCCATAAAATTTTATTGTTTTGTTATGTTGTAGAACTCGATGCTTTTACAAAAAGCGTCCATTAACTCAAAATGATGCTATGGCTAGTTTTTTCTATCCAGATTTCTCATAACAAATTTGTTTTATTCTCATTTTTTATAAAAAAAAATATGAATTATAGATTTTTTAATATTATTTTACAAAAATTACTGTACAATTTGGTTAATTATAGGTCGATTTGAAAATACGTAATATAGTTTTTTGTTTATGTTATGACAGCGTTAAAAATTAACGAACAATTATCATTACAATATGAAAAAATAGTTCCTGGAACACCCAATTGTAAAGAAACATCAACAAATCCAAATTATCCCTCTGTATCCTCAGAAGGATATGCGGCAACGCATGGAGGATCAGTCCTCAACTGATCTACTCAAATCACCAAACAATAATTAAACACAAGGCTCCGTCAGCTGGTGGGACGACCAGAACAAAGATGACTGAACAGCTGCTGGACCTAACCGCTCTTCATATTTTGCCAGAAAGGGTGGCCAGGATGGTCTGCTATAGACTCCTTATGGTAGGTAGTCAGTGCAATGAAAAACAGAGCTGGGACAAAAACGGGACGAATAAGTAAGATTAATAACTACCACAACCTTATTATGGACATTAAAAGTCATTCCTTCATTCCAGAGAGAGACATATGGAGCAAGGGGGATAAAATCCTCTCCCAGAAGGACTATGCACTGTGAATGAATAGCTCCAAAACTAAAAAAGGATTAGAAGTGGGAGTTTTCAGACAGAAGCCAAGAGTTTAAATATTAATAAACCTTGACCTTCTGGCCACAAATTTCCAAGCAGAAATAAATGCAATAAAATGAGATCGAAAAGGTTGATTAATTTACTCTCGGGTAACAAAACTATAAATATCTTTTCGGATAGTCAGGCAGCCCTCAACGCCCTGAGCTTCAATCAAGTTGACTGGAAGCTATTTTGGAATTTTATAAATACCCTTATGTGTTTCGATGCCCTGAACAGTTACTTTAATCTGTATTTTGAGACACATCGGTATACTTGGCAATGAAAGCCGATGCTGTCTCTAAAAGAGGAACCTAATCTGAGTTCATAGGACCAGAATCATTCCTGGGCATTACAAAGAGTGTTGCCAAAGGAATTATCTCAAAATAGACGAAGGGTGTAGGAAAGATCTACGCATTCTTAAGGGACTGATGATAGGAAATTGTCGTCTAGGTAACATTATAGAAAGGATAGGCCTGAAAAATACATCGGACTATTGATTCTGCAGCGTGGAAGATGAATCCGCAGAACACATTCTATGTACCTGACCCGCTTTGGAAATAACTTAGCTTCCAGATTCACCCTACTTGAGCCTACCGACTTTAAACAGGTCTCATCCAATTCAGTCATGACCTTTATCAAAAGGAGTGGCTTGTACGGTAAACTATAAATTTGGCATGACTCGCAATTAAAGCCGATCATTTTCAACCTAACCTAGTTTATAAAGTTTACCAAGTTGAAAAAAAAACATTCATGCCGTAAAAATATCGCTGTGACATTGTCCCTTGAAATTGGAGCATTGACGTTGTTGTTGCCAATATGATCCGTATACAATTATTTTATTTTATGTTGAATACTGTTTTTTTTTTGTATTAGAAAAGGTTTAAAAATGCTTATAAAAGGTAGATCTACTAATTGAACATACATATGCAACCATAAAAATTCAATGAACTTTCCACAAGATAGTTAACTGAAAGTTGAATTAAATATTGTCATTTTATTTTGAAATGTTCATTTTGGTCCAAATTTTTCCAAAATTTTATTCAAAGATTTCACGAAAAAAATAATATTTTTAATATATCCCTCAAGCGAGACATATATAAAATTTTTTTATAAAATGGTGTAAAAAAATCTGCTTCTCTAATATATACATTTTTTGTAATCGGTTTAGCAACCTGTATGATATACAGTGACAGGTCGTACATTTACTTAATATAATACAAACGTTCCAGGACATATCGCTTAATCTGTAAAACTGTAAAACAATATACAACCATATTTTTGAGTAACATATGATAATTAATAAGAACAAAATTACTCAAAATTGATACCACAATATAATAAATATAAAAATATATAATATATAATAAATATATAATTATATAATAAATATTTATTAAATATAAAAATATAAACGGAGCGCAACTAGTTTCGGCTTACGGAGCCATCATCAGGCTTGCAATACAAAAACTAAGTGTTGGGAGAAGATACAAAAATGGTTGTTCTAATACTTACATAGTATAAAATGTACCAAAGTTAAATTATACAAAATATTTCAACTAGTATCGTGAAGCTACTTATAAACGTGGGTATCGTAAAACAAACATTTATATTTAAGATGGTAGGTACAAGGTATATAAAGAACTAAGTGCAAGAAAAGTAAAAACTCATAGGTATCGACAAATTGAATTAATACACAATTAAAATAAAATTACAAAATTTACATGGAATGCGAAAGAACTCCTAAAATTAATGTGAGCATTGACAAGCGTTGATAAGTCCCGCGTGGTTAACAGAAACTCGTGCCAGTATTAGTAATTGGTAACTTATTCTTTAATCGTTTCGATCCTTCATCCTTATTGCCAGAAAGTTTAGTTACTCCTTATTAATTTTAGGAGTTCTTTCGCAATCCATAAAAAATTGTAATGCCTATTTTTTTTCACTTTACTTGCACTTAGTTTATTACATATCTTTTACCTACCATTTTTCCAGACAGCACAAAAATATTGCATAAATATTTAATGCATATCTCAATTGCATACTCCTATATTCCATGGATATGCGATCTCCGTCATGGGATGACAGGAAGAATGCAGAAATATTCATAATATTCGTAGTATTTTGTATTTTGAATACTCATGGTATATTGTAATTTTTTTATAATGCAGTACCACAGTTTACAAAATAAAATCCATACTTAAATACAAAATTTACAATATAAAATTAATTTTATTTAAAAAAATAAAACAAAATATTTTAAAAATAATACGTACAAAAAATTGTAAATTAAAATTTGTTTTTCAAGGTTCTTCACGTACTTTTCTCCTAAAAAATAATATATATTTATCTTTTATGAGATATTTATTAATTGATTTGTTAGAATGGAGTTGATAATATCAATAATATTAGTATAATAGAAATATTTCAAAATATTGTGACAGTCATTGCAAAAGTTGCAATAATACTTACAACGCACCTTCAGTAACTTTAGTTAAAAATATAGCAATGGCTTTCGTTAGGATTAATTAGTGTCTTGTGAGAAATTGTATTATTAATAATTTGATTTCTTCTAAACTGTTACATTAAAAATGTACTTTGTTACTAACAATTGGTGATTCTATCATTATTTGTGATTAAAAGAGACTCGTCTACAAATTGGTTATACTGTAAGGGGTTTTCTCGCCACAAAAAAAACGGTTCCTTACGAATGACGCTGGTTACGGGCGGTTCTCGAGCGCCAGATTTTTGATGATGGTTTACTCCACAAACTTTCGAAACGGCGTCGAAAGTACTCGGGTAGCTACAGATGGAGATGAAAAATTCCAGGGGTTAAAGGTCATTTAGACACGGGTAATAGTAGGCCACAAGTAACGGGCTTTAATCGTTGCTTCGGCTCGTACAGAATTTATCGCTAGCTGAAATATAAAGGGGAAATAAAGTTGGGATTTATTAACCAGTAATACGGCAAGTTAACATTGACACATATATTGTGAATAACTCATACAACATAAAAAAATCTATTTTTACGCCCACCCCAGTTGTGGTGATAGTCAAAAATATAACCCTAAATAAAAAAAAAACGGACGGTATTGACTCGCGACTAGTCTCAATCAGACGTCAAAATTGAATTAAAATAAAATGTATGTTTCGGTCGCAGAGAAAAAAAATTATTAACTTGGCTATTTATTCGGTAGGTAATTAACTGTTTAACTGTGGTATCGGGAATTAAACTAAAATGTAGATATTTTACTAAACGGTCAAAGAAAGTGCGAGGAGACAGGGACGCGAAATAATTACTTATAGTAAATATACGGAAAGAAGATAAAAATAAATTTATACCAGAATGAGCTAATCGTCATCACGAGCCCGCTCAGACAGGGTAATAAAGCCATTTTTTATTACTGCAAGTTGCAGTTTGCACGAAAAAAAATGAAGAACATAAAGGGGAAAGAAAACTAACGCGGATAGCACCTAGTCCAAGAATGAACTGATTGTCATCATGAACCCGTTCAGACAGGGACAGGATACTATTTAAAGTTATTTAAATTGACGTTAAAAGAGAAAAATAAACTATTATCGGAGGGAAGAAAATTACTAACGCGGATAGTACCTACTCCAAAAATGAACTGATCGTCATCACGAGCCCGTTCAAACAGGACTGGATACTATTTAAGATTATTTAAATTTGCGGTTTACAGATTAACTAAAAAAAAATTATAACGCGGATAGCACCTACTCCAAGATTGTGAACTGATCGTCATCACGAGTCCGTTCAGACAAGGACAGGATGCTATTTAAGATTATTCAAATATACGGTAAAGAAATAAACAAACTATTAAAAGAGGGAAAACGTCTCCTCGAAAACTCCGTTTTATAAATATTCCCAACTTAATTACTACGCGGCACTTACTAAACAAAAGTATTTATCAATAAAATCAAATTTAATTCCCGATTTAACCTACCAAAAAGAAAAAAAAATAATTTCTTTATACAGACTAACGATCAAAAGTCTAAAAGTTTCGGTTTAACAATATTACAGAATTAAATCCTATCATTTATTATTTAATTCAAATTCTATTCCTTTTTAAAGAAACGGTATTATATTTGCCAAGAAATAAATTCTAATATTTATTAATGAATTCAAATTAAAGTCTATCTATAAAAAGAAGTATTATTCTTGCCAAGAAACAAATTCTAATATTTATTAATGAAGTCAAATTTAAAATCTTTTAACTCAACGGTATCTATAAAAAAAACGGTATGATTTGTTACGAAACAAATTCTATTATTTATTAAGAAAATCAAATTAAATCTTTTAACTAAACACTGAATGAAAATGTTTCTATTCCTACGAGCTAATTCGGTTTTTAAAATGAAATACGGTCTCAATATAAAACGTAAAAAGCGGAACAAGGTTTTTTACCTGACGGATTTGTAAATACGAGAAAAAGAAAAAAATATCGGCGGTGATTTGATTTCTAGTGCGGCTTATTAGATTCGACTGGTGGCAGTCAAAAATGATATCGAACTAATTATTTTAATAGCATCTCCGGTCTCGTTCAAACAATTGATTCCCTTTCCCATCAGAAATCCCACCTACGCTCAGACCCACCGCGCAACGAGATCTCGAGCGGCGTTCGCGCATGTAAATTGACTCAGACCCAACAGTTCAACCACGTTTAATATTTATTAAAAATGAAAAATGAAAATAAACTGATTGAGGAAAATTGACTTCATTACAATACACTTCTTATAAAAGATTTATTTATTTTTATAATTTTAAGGACTACACTGATAAGAAAACAAAAAACTGTGGAATACATAAAAACCGAGCTGATATAAGAAAAGAGCATTTAGGAAATAAATTGACTCTAAATAAAGTAAAACATTTAGCTCACAGTTTACAAAAACACAATTTGACAATGTTTGGTGAGATTCTGAGAAAAAACAAGTTCCTCCCTAGAACTAATTTAGAAATTAAACATAAAAGGTATATTTCAGTAATTCCTGCAAGTTCTTTTCAGTGGCTTAGAGAATATATTGACATCCTTTTATTCAAGAAAATAGGGAATTTGCATCTTATCAATTATCTAAGCATATCTCTTGAACGTGCTAGAGAACTTGAGCAAGAAACAAGAAGTCAAAGTGAATCACATATATGGAGATCTGAGCGAGCTAAAAGGATATCATCATCAAAGTTTTTTGAAAATTGAATTAGAAGAATATGGCCGAAGAGAACAATGCAAACCTCTTTTATGGCCTTAGGACTTTCAAATGAAGAAAATGTTGCTGAAAAGTACAAGAACTTGTTTCCTGTTATGAAGTGATGAAATGTGGTTTATGTGTGACTCCAGGAGTTCCTTTTCTTTGCAGTTCCCCAGATAAACTCATATTTGACAAATATTCCAACAGCTACCATGTTTTAGAAATTAAAACTATTGTAAAAGGAAGCTTGGAACACTACAGTATTAAAGAATGTTTTGAAAATGGATTAGCACAATATTTACCATATAACAATGGTGTATTTATGTTAAAAAAATTTATGCATATTATATACAAATCCAAGGGCAACTGGCAATAACTGGACTAAATTACTGTGAATTGTTTGTAGATAGTGGAACTAATTATTTCATCGAAATGATTTTTTTTTTATAGAGAACTATGGATACATAATTACTTACCAAAACTAACTTCATTTTATTTTAATTATTTTGAAATATCTTTAAGTAGAAAGTAAACTTATTTTTTTATACTATTCCTACATGTTGTCAAATAAATATTTATTAATTTGTAAAGAAGTTTAGTTATAAATAGCATCAAAATTCTCCATTTTTAATTTATTTAATTAATGTACTTCTTATTTATAATAATAAAAGTACTTTATTTGTTATTTATTTATTTTATTATATATCCTAACAGGTCTATTGACCTAATTACAAGAATATTAAATAATATTAGTAAAAACTAAATACGTTTTATTTAACCTATAGTATAACAAAACAAAAGAGAAGGTTAATTACAAATTGCTTACTTTAATTTAATCTTAATCTACAAAAATAAATTTTACACTTTCTTTGACAGTTGACCTGTTTGAATTTGGTCCAAAAGTGGCT